>JADRCH010000120.1:3166824-3371174 GCA_019843965.1 Rhynchomys soricoides
ACCTTAAGGCACTGAAGTAAGAAGTTGATGATCTAGATCTTATCTAGAAGGTCAGAGGATCCTTCTGGTCCTCAGATAAATACAATCAATATGTTAAAAATAATTATATTACTGAAATTAATCTAACCATTCAATGGAGGACCTATAAAAATTCAATTGCTTTCTTCATAGAACTGGAAAATAAATAATATTCATGTGGAAACAAACAACAAATAAAAACCCAAATAAATAAGACACACACCTTAAATATCTAAAGTGATTCTAATCAAAATAACAACACTGGAGCTGTTAGAGTTCTTGATCTCAAAATATACAACAGAACAATACTGACAAAACAAAACTTGTGCAGACACAAAACACACATGTAGACCAATAGAATAGAAGAGAGAACCCAGAAATAACCCACAGAACCACAGTCATTTAATTGTTGACAAAGATGTCAAAACATACGCTGGGATCCATTTCTATGATCCCTCACAAAAGTAGACTCAAAAGGATCAAAACCTTTAGGCTGAGGCTAAAAGATGGAAACTGTTGGAATAAAACACAGGTGAACACTTCATGATGAATACACAGGCAAAAGGTTTCAGAGAAAGCCTCTAATAGCACTGAAAAGAATCCCAAGAACATATGGAAGGGAATGTCAGAAATGATAAACCTGGATAGGAAGGGAAACATTCTCCAAAGTGAATACTTTGTTTTTGATTTACACTTGTCACCATAATGACTACACCACTCTACATTCACATCAGCAGTCAATCAGGGTTCTTCTTTTCCCACAATCCTTTTGGTGAAAGTACAAGCAGTCTAACTGGCATGGATATCAAAAATAAAAACAGAACCATTATATCATCCAACTAGAGCACTCTTGAGTATGAACCAAAAAGAATCAAAGTTTGCATACAACATAGGTACCTGCACACACATTTGTTGTGGTGCTATACATAAAAGAGAACAAATGAACTAAATATAAATGCCTTTACAGACCTGTATATGACACACACACGCACACACGCACGCACGCGTGCACGCTCACACACACACGCACGCATGCACGCACACACACGCACGCACACACGCACACGCACGCACATGCACACACGCACACACGCACACACACGCACACACGCATGCACACACATGCACATACACATTATCGGACAGGAAAATAAAAAGTCATCTCTTTTGAAGAAAATAGGTGGAATAGGAGATCATAACAAAGGAAATAGACAATTTCAGAAGAAAACATATTTTCTCCCATATGTGGAATTTAACTTGAAATACAAGCAGAAGGGGAAATCTTTGGAAGAGAAAGAAATGGCATGGATTTGTAGAGAAGAGATGGTGGTGGTTGAACACTTTCAACGTCTATCATATACATTGATGAAAGTGTCACCACGAAGTCTATTATTTTGTATGATTATTATAGACTAAAAAGTTATTTTATAAACCATGCTTTGGGGAATCTGTCATGGAGGGTCTCGAGAATCTTAGTCAAGATGAAAATAACTATTGGTATTCTTCACTAGTCCCTGTCCCAGAATATAATAAAAGCAACATATTTATAGCAGAGTGGCCTGATGTGTTACATATGGGGTAGTTGCACATTGACATATTGATTACTTATGAAATAAGACATGGGGAAAGTGTTTAAAATAAATTGGAAGATTGAGGCAGTGGCCAAGTTTTGGGGCTCTTGTATGTCAAGATAGGAAACATCAGTGATGATGTTATGAAAACTAAAGTTTGACTTTATAAAAGAAGATTGCTGATTATCAATTTGACTTTCCATGCAAATTCCTGTTTTCTGTTAGTTTCTGGAGCAGAGACAAGAATTCTGTAATTGTGCAGAGAGTAAGGAGACAGAGTTTAGTTGTAGAGCACATGGGTAATATGTAAAAGGTCCTAGGATTGATCCAAGACCCGTAAGAACTCTGAGGTTCCATTCTAAGTCTTCTGCTATGACAGAGCCAAAAACTTAGAGAGTAGGTGAAACACACTTGGGCTGAAAACACTGCTGAGGGAAGAAAGAAATGGTGATTCAGAACCAGTATCCAGTAAGAACCCATGTAGGTACAGTCCTTCACCACACAACCTGCCTTCCCTGACTCATATCTTCATGCCTTTGTCCTTGAGTTTTACAGGCCTGTAAAGACAGCTAGATCAGTGTGAGCTAGCTTGGAAGTTGTGTCTCTGAACGAACCAACTTAGAAGAGCAAACATTTAAACAGCCAAGGAAGTCATGAATGGATCAGATGAAGAGTGAACCAGGGAAGCATTGTCCAAATGCTCATCTTCTGTAGTTAAAAATGCAGAAGTTTGTGGATCAGTCTCCAGAGGTATCGGGGGGGGGGGGGGGGGGGGAGGGGAGGTCAGGCCAGTTGCCACTGTTGCTACTTCCCTGGGGCTGCATACTCCCTCAGCTCCTTCAGTCCTTTCTCCAAGCCCTCCATTTGGGACATCACACTCAGAACTACTGTTGCTGCGAAGTGACTCTTGGGTATTTCAAACTTTTGGGCAAATAACCTCTTAACAGTGAGTACATACCATGTTCATTCTTTTGTGACTGTGTTACCTCGCTCAGGATGATATTTTCAATATCCATCCATTTGTCTACGAATTTCATGAAGTCATTGTTTTTAATGGCTGAGTAGTATTCCATGGTGTAAATGTACCACATTTTCTGTATCCATTCCTCTGTGGAGGGACATCTGGGTTGTTTCCAGCTTCTGGCTATTATAAATATGGCTGCTATGAACATAGTGGAACATGTGTCTTTATTACATGTTGGAGCATCTTCTGGGTATATGCCCAGGAGTGGAATAGCTGGGTCCTCAGGTAGTTTTATAAGGCGGAGGGAATGGGGAGGTTCCAAAGGGGAGATCTGAAACATTTGAAATGTAAATAAAATATGAAAATAAAAAAATAAAAATAAAATAAAATGCAGAAGTTTATTCTGTCTTTAACATGTCAGCTTCGGATGTTTATCTCTCAGTATGTTATGGATTTTCTATTCATTTGCATGATTATTAGATTACTGATACATCACTGTTTCATTCATGTATATAGAGAAACACAATAAGAAACTTTTATGTCATTCATTTTAGAGTTTATTTTATTTGGTGGAGGAATTGTATACTAGTTTTATTTTTAGCTTTTTGAGAACCATTCATGGTCATTTCCATAGTTGCTACCCTAGTTTATACTCCCTACAATGGTGAATAAGAGTTCCCTGTTCCCTGAAGTCTTGTTTGTTTGCTCATCTTAAATTTTTTATTTAATTTTTTCACACAGTATGTTTTGATCATATTCCTTCTTCTCCCCCAAACTCCCCCCAGATCATCTACGTACAACCCACTATTGACCTGATTTCATGCTCTTTCTTCATCTCAGAAAAAGAAAACATCAATATCCAAAATGAATAAAGTTAATTTATATAAACTAAAAATAAGAAAAACAGTAAGTCTAAAAAATATTGAAACAAAAAGCAAACACTCACGGGTTAGGAGAGAGGAGATGAGAGGATAGGGAGGCAGGTAGGGAGATGGAAGGAGGGAGGGAGGAAGGAAGAGGGGGGAGGGAGAGAGAGAGAGAGAGAGAGAGAGAGAGAGAGAGAGAGAGAGAGAACTGTTTTAGCCAAATACTGCTGTGCATGGGGCCGTCCCTGGAGTGTGTTGATATGCACAGTAACACTCATTAGAAAACACTGATTTTTCCCTTCTAGAGCATGTATCAATAGCAGATGTCTTCTTGGTTAGGGGTGAGACTTTGCTGCTACTTCCCCATCTCAGTGCTTGGATTTTCGTCTGGTTTGAATGTGCATAGACTTTTGCATGCTCTCATCTCTTTTGAGTTTATAGGACTATCAGTCCTGTTGTATGTGAACGATGTTTCCTTGGAGTCATCCACTACCTCTGGCTTTTGTAATCTTTTTTTTCCCTTCCTTTTCTGCACAGATCACATAAAGGGAGTGGTTTGATGAAGACATCCCCTTTATATAGACAGCCCTAGACTCACTCTTCACATTGTGCAATTTTGGCTTTCTTTGTTAATTACTACCTAATGCAAGGAACATCCTTCTTTGGTGAGGTTGAGTGAGGGTCTTATTTATGAGTATAGCAATGTGTTACTAAGGGATATTTTATTATGTTCCTTTATAAGAATAATGGTAGTAGTTTTCCTCTAGGGCCCAAGACCTAGTATTAGGTTCTTGGCCACTATAACAGTGTCCATGAATGGGTTCTATCTCATGGAGTGGGCCTTAAGACCTAGCAGAAAGTGACTGATCACTTTTACACCATTTGTTTTATGAATGCACCAGTATATCTTGCAGGCAAGTCACTGTTGTAGGTCACAAGGTTTATAGCTGAGAGATACTGATGATGACTTCTCCTCTCTGAAATTATAGCAAGTATTTTCCAATACCATAATGCTAGTCCATAGGGATAAAGCTTCTAGTTGGACACCAACTTGATTTCTCCATGTTCAATGATGATGACATAAGTCAATTGAATCTTTAAAAATATGGTTTTACCATCAAGTCATAGAACTAACAACTAGCCCTGGGATATTTGGAAGTGGTTCTATGAGACCTGATTGGCTAACAAATCAATGAGTTTTAACCAATCCCTGGTTTTGCTTAGTGGCATGAATGTCGTTGGGTCATTGTCTCCCATTATATGATGACTCTATTTAAATTCCTTTCACATACGTCTAGAGTTTAGGAAGCTTATACAATAGTAGTTTTCCATAAGGTTTTCCATAGAGGCCAAAGTGTAAGTTGTCCTTCTTCACATTTCCTCTTTTACTCTGCCCCTACCCCCCCCCCCCGTTCAATCCCATTATAGTTCCCCTTTACCTCTTCATAATACTACACTCTTTTTACTTTTCATTGGAAGGGCCCCCACCTCCCCTGTGGCACCTTAGTGGCTTCCAAAATCACAAAAATAATATCCATGAACATTTGAGCCTCACTAAGACACTGCACATGTCAAATGCATATTTGAACTGGTGGTTATTAATGACTTGTTATGAGCTGGGCATTGCTGATAATTTCTTTAATGTGCTCAGTAAGTCTCCAACTGTGATATTATTTTTTAACAGGTTCTGTCTAATGAGAAAACTAAAGCCAAGGGGGTGAGTAATTTGTCTGAGTTCCTGAGCCACAGAGTCAAGGGGGCTTAACCTGCAATAGCCCATAGGCCTTTCTATTTGTGCTATTCCTTAATTAAAACAGAAAAAATGTTATAAATTTATTTATTTTTATTTTATATATGTGTATGCCTATCTATCTATCTATCTATCTATCTATCTATGTATCTATTTATCTATACCTTGTATGTATAGTGCTCACTAAGGCCGGAAGAGCATGTCAGAAAAGCTGTAACTGGAGTAGAGGAAGATGTGAACATTACATGGGTGCTGGGAACTAAACCCAGGTCCTCTGCAAGAGCATCTAATGTTCTTAGATGCTAAGCATCTTCCCAGCCCTCTAGCAAATAATTTTTGAGTTACATTTCCATTTTATCTCACTTATTCTTCCATTAACTTACTCAACATGGCTTCTTGTTTTTCCTCTGGTCACTGAATATTGAAGCTGAGATGACTAAGACCAAAGAACTGCTGTAGACATTTCACAAAGAGGAGATTTGATTGAGGAGTTGGTTATATATCCGGTGAGAGGACTCCGAAAATAAATGGGAAGTACAGCTGGAGATTAGCTGTTGCTGGCAGGCTTGAGAAGGATGGTTAAGATGGTATCTTACCAACATGCAGAAAGTCACTTGGGAGTCAACTAGCCTAGAGGGGACAAGGTAGGATGTGTTCTCTTAGCCTTCCCTGGTGAAAGGTGCTATCACAGGGGAAACAAAGCTATTGTCATGGGCATCACTCACAAAGGAAGACACTGTTTTAATCTTCCACTCACTTCTTTGTATTCTGATGGTTCCTCTCTGTTCTTACTCAACTTGCCTGGAAACCTTATGACAGCTTGAATAATTCAAACCTACAAAAGGACTGAAAAAGAAATATAATAACAAGTCCTCCCAATATCCTATTTACTTCAGCAGCCCATTTGTATCTTGAGATGCATCTAATCTATGAACTTGAAAGCTTGGACATTTATAGATACGGTATCCATGAACATGAAAACTCAAGCATTTCACTTTGGAGCTATGGCTGAGATAAGCAGAGTGTATTCTACATGTGATACCATTGTCATTTAGAGGCAGTGAAGAGAAATGTTATGGACAGTGGGCCCAAACACTGGTAACCCCTCAAAACTTCTGTTAAAACCTTAAATCCAATGTGATGATTTTGAAAGTTGGGACTTTCAGGGTGTCACTGTATCATGAAAGTGGATGAGTGTCCTCATAAAGAGTGCCTCGGGGGCTTGTTTATCCCTTTTACCATTCTCTCACACAGAGGGATGCAGTCCATGAACCAGGAAATGTGTCCATACTGGTATCTGATCTTGCCAGGGCCTTCATCGTCAACTTTGTAGATTTGAAAAACAAATTAAGTTCTGTTGTTCTCAAGCCACCTAATGTGTAGCATTTTGCTTTCATCAGCCCAAACGAGCTATGGTTACATCATAGTTGGAAATTACTGACCAGATATTCAGGTCTCACTGTCTGTCTTATGCTGTGTGCATATACCCTCTATCCATTTCTACCTCTTTGTTCCCAGTAACTTTCAAATCCCATTCCCAGAGACTAGTATTAGCTTTTCAGAATTAATTTATCATTTGATATAATGAAAAGTACTGTAACACATGCAAGTTTCACAATAAGCATGCCCCTTGATAAGAAAATCCTAGCACCTGTATGAGAAATATAGGTACCATACTTGGGAAGACTAACAGGCTGCTGAGATGTCCAGGCACGCAGGTTTTTTCTTTTTTCTTCAACAGTTTCTATGATGCTCAATAATTGCAATGTTTCCTAAGACTTCATAAAGAGACCCCTTTCCTGTACCTCCCTTCTTCCAAGACAGACAGACAGACAGACACAACCTTCAGTGCTTGGCTGTTTGTGCATTATTAATAGTAACAGGGGATGTTGCTGTCACAAATCTCACATGGAAGATCTACTTAGACAGCTATCTCGTCTGAAGTGAAAGTTTCTGGTTGTGTCATGTGATGTTTTGCTGAGGTAACTCCCCTGGGAAGACATATGCTTGAAGAGAGTATAAATGACACTCAATCCACAGTGACAGGGTACTTGCATAGCTAGCCCTGCAATGCTTCTTTTGTCTCTCCTCTTCACTGATCCTCATTGTGAGATACACAGCATAGAACTCCGGGCATTCACGCTGGTCCTGGTTGCTCCTCCTGCCTCCTGCCAGTATGGCAGAAGCCTTGCTGTTTCTGCTGGATGGTGGTAACACTGCTGATTCATATACGGTATCCTGAAACTGCTGGTATCCTGACAACAGAGATTGAAATCACTTCAAAGAACTACATCTAAACAGGTCTTGATCCCCCTTTTTTTTTCTCTACAGTGGGGTAGAAAGGGGGTAGGTCAAGTGTTTGAGAACCATTATTAAAATAAGTTTTATAAAATCTAAGCCTGCACTCCTCATTCCCTGGACCAAAGCCCGATGCTGTCCCATGTAGCAGGATTTTCCCTGTCCACTTAATTTAATTATTTATACAAAAAGAAGCTTATGATTGGACAGGGAAAAAGGAGGTGCAGCTAAGAGTAGCAAAGACAAGAGAGAAGGAGGAGGGAGGGAGAGAGGGGCGGAGGAAGGAGGAGGAAGAGCAGGAGGAGGAGGAGGAGGAGGAGGAGGAGGAGGAAGCAAGATAGAGGAAGGACAGGATGATTCAGATACAGCGTGACTTTAAATAGCCTCAGGTAGATATGATATATCATATAGGGATAAAATAATTGGAGTTACCTGTCTAATCTAGGTGGGCAGCTTGTATCATTATCAATTGGCTCTGAAATTATTGTGTGAGCGTCTTGTGAATTGAGAATTTGTTGATATATAAATCTGACTGATTAAGCTTCTAGACTTTTGTTTCTACTGGGTTGCTGAGTGTTGTGGCGGCTGACTGTGAGGGTGGGGTAGGGCTGGCGTGGCTGCCAAGGGAACTTAGCAAGTCAGGTACAGATGTTTGAGGAGCTCCGGGCCAGAGAGACCACCGAGTTGAGAACACCGCACTAGAGCCATGTGGCCCACCGGTGCCCTGTACAGCGCAGGATATGCTCAGTTCCTTTTAATATTTCCTGCAGCAGTCTCATTTCAGTTTGCTCTTAGGAACTTGCAGTTCTCTCTGTGTTCTTTGCAACTGTGGAGGATAGCTGTAAGTTCACTAAAGTCTTCTCTCCAACTCATGTGATCAGAAGTTACAAGGAAAGATAACACTCACTTAAGGGTACCAACCTATTTCCAAGGCTATCCCAGAGCTCAAAGAAGCTGTAATTTGTGCCAGTCAATCCCTGTCACAATCTTTGTTGTGTGACATCTTTTCCCTTTCAGTTAAAATTCATTGAGCAGTTGCAGAATTTCCTCAAATCTCTTGACTATCTGCACAGCTTGTGGACATTTGAGATAGCTGAGCAACAAATCAAGGAAAACCCTACATAGTAATATCCATGCATTTCTGCAACTAGATTCTGCTTTCTGGGAAGTGCTTGCTGATGGAAGCATGATAAGCTGTCTCCCAAGAGGCTCAGGCAGAGCCTGACAAATACAGAGGTGGATGCTTTAAGCCAACCATTGGACTGAGCGCGGGGTCTCAGATGGGGGAGTTAGAGAGGGGACTGAAGGAGCTGAGGGGGTTGGCAGCCACATGGAGGGAGTAACAGTGTCAACTGACCAGACCCTCAGGAGCTCTCAGAGACTAGACCACCAACCAAAGAATACACATGGAGGGACCAATGGTGCTGGCCACATACGTGGCAGAGGAGGGCCTTGTTGGACATCAGTGGGAGGAGAGGCCCTTGGTTCTGAGGGTGTTAGATGCCCCAGTGTAGGAGAATTCTAGGGAGGGAAGAAGGGAGTGGGCAGGTGGGTGGGGGAATACCCTCATAGAGGCAGGGGGAGGGGAGATGGGAAAGAGGGTTTCCAAGGGGGAGACCTGGAAAGGGGAAAAACATTTGAAATGTAAATAAATATCAAATAAATAAATAAATATTAGAAAAAAATTCCCTTAGATTTCTTGGTCTGGCTTTCTTCTTATGAAAATCTGTACTTAATGTCTTCATGAACATCTTGCTTAAAGAAATACTGACATATCTTAGGGCTGATACTGCATACAAGTAAATCTATTTCATAGGTGGTGGTAGTAAATAGACATACATGTCTTCTGCCTGAGTTTAGAATGGCTGAGAGATAACAAAATATTGGATATTGTTAATAAGCTCAATTATGCACAAGGAGCTCTTTGGAGGTGTAGCTTGTGTTCATGTCACAGCAGAATTGACAAAGCTGGCTACAAGGTTAATAGATTTATCCACCTAACGTTATAGACATCTCTTTCTACATATATAGAGCCTGATCATGCTGAGTGAAAGGCATTAACGAACAGGGTAAAGGAGCTTTCTCTGCATGAAGACCCACTCCAATGTGCAAAGAGGCAACAAGAAGTTGAGCTTTGAACACCCCCACACTTTTTTCTCTTTTGCTAATAATGTAAATATTTTATTTTCTTTTTTTGAGACATGAGGTAGATCTACAGATGGAATCTGAGTACCCCCACCAACCTCCATGACAGCAGACCAAACACAAAGAGATGGAGACTTCAATCCTTAGGGAGGAAGGGTTTCATATTTGCATAGAATAAACTGTAATTGATTAGCCACTGCATACCATAACCAAAACAGATTCCACTGAGAAAAAAACCACAGATATAAAGATATTAAATACCTTCAGCATCTTAGGAAGCAGGCTTATAAAAAAATGTTGATTGTAGGAAAGAAGGCTAATTGTTTTGGCCATTACATAATTAAGAGTATTTTTTAATCACAGGGTACTATAACAATGCAAAAGGGGACCAGTTTGCAATCTATTTTCAGCAAAAGTGTTGATAGCTAGCTTTCTAGGAAATATTATGCACTAAGAAATAGGGCAGAAGCAGAAAGAGAGGATAGAGTAGTATAAAGTGAAGGAAGAAGGATCTGAGAGAGGGAAAAAGAGAGGCATAGCACAGTCATGGTACTACAGGGACACAGCAAATGGCAACAAGCAATGGTGTCCAAGTATACAGGCCTGTAATCAGAAATCTGTAACTGTTTCATTATCTTTATGTTTTAATTCTTTTTGTTTCTTCAACAGAAAGGATCAAAGGCTGGTTCACTGGTACCTTGGTGCTTCGCTTCGGAGCTCTGTGCCCAGGCAGACAGAGGCAAATGCTGGAGCAAGATAAATCTCCAAATATTCTGTTCATATTAGCCCCTTCAGAACATAGTACAGAACACTGAGGCTAAAGCAAGAGCAAACACTGAGTTTGTGGAAAAGCCAAAACACAATCAATCATATAAATTGACCGAATAATGAAATGCAGTCAATTGTTTAAGTTTCTCTTTGCCACTTTCTTTATCACACACTGTAGGCTTGGGATCAATGGTTCAACTCTACAGATACATTGTGTATATGAGAGGGTGTACCTCATTTCTTTTGTCAGGATGCTAGACTTATCTCATTTGCTTCGATGTAAGCAATGTCCCATGATCTACACTCAAATGTCTCAGGATCCCTAAATGTTTACTTGAGTGATCTGAATTCAGACAATACTGTGTGAGATGGACTCTGTAATTTGAAAATTTAGACAAAGTCTGTCACTTTGTGAACACATTTAGCATCATCTTATAATTTTTAGTTTCTCCAAGTATAAGGAAATTCCCCAGCACTTAACCATTTGACTGTCGGAGCAAGGTAATTAAGGAGTGATTTTCCTGTGTTGACATCTGTGGCCTTGGCAGAGGAATCAGCTGTTCTGGCAAGAAAGCTTTCCTGACTGAGTATGGCTTACAGTAACAGGAGCAGATGTTTGCCGAGTAGGGGGATGAGAACTGATTATTGATTTGCTATCTTCTAATGGCTTCTGTGGAGAGTGAGAACGGACTGTACCACTTGTTTTGAGTAAATAGCCATTTTTCTATTACTTGCTTTCTTGCAAATTGCCTCCTGGCAGCAAGAGTAAAATATACGACTGTCTCGTATCTCAAAGCTCTAAACAAATTGCATTAGAGGAGCACAGTGAAGCATGGGAGAGCATTTGCTGATGTTTATAACATGAGCTCAGCTGAAAACTCTGTATTAAAAAGTTCGCAGTCTTCTCCATTTATTTCCCACAGTCATTTGGGTATTGCGTCCTCAATTTTTGTTGCTGCTGTTATTTTGGGATAATGTGTAATTGTTTATTCCCTTACAACATGGAAGAAATACTCTGGGTCACGTATCAATTTGTCATTTCCTTGGCAAAATGTGTGATATTTTTTCTGGGCTGTATTTCTTCAAAAAGGAAGAGGCAGAGATGGTACACAGGAGATAATACAGGAAACAGGGATGTGACTTCAAAATGATTTTTACATAAAGACTGTGCAAGATTTGCTGTGTGACTAGGGCTTTCATTTGCCTCTGTGCTTTAACCATGGTCTCCTCTGCCCTTCTCATGAGCTAAATAGGTTATGAGAGCTGTGGTGTGACTTACCCTGGGGAGATGTCAGTAGAAGTCCACTTCGTCCTAAATAGGGCACTGAGGACAGACCAAAGGAACAGTTCCATCAGGTCTGACTTAGAGAGCCGTGAGTTTATTGTGGTTTCTTACAGAGCATGAATGACTGGAAAATAGTTGCATCACTGAAAAAAGCCCACCCTAGCATGGGTGACAATCCACAAAGGTGGTGTTCCTGCAGCTCCCGAGGCGACTTGCAAGCAGCTAAGCAGATTTGAAGTCATCTTCCCCCAGCAAATGTTACTGCTTATGTGACCTTAGAGAAGTCTTGTTAGCCTTCTTGGGACTTGTAAAATGTATTTATACCCTCAGTCTCATCAGCCTGCTTGCAGGAGGAAGTGCTACAATTCAGAGGGAATGTCTGAACATAGAGCTGTGTAGACATGCTCACCTAACAGCTCTCTTCTCCCTACCTGGTAGGCTACTAGCGGCTGGGATTGTACTTGCAGTCTAGATGACACTGTTTAATAACATTTGTACCAAGGCAAAAGTGTTGAATACTTGTCTGCATTGTTTTTTTTTTGTACTATTTGGGGAAACATAGGAGGCGTGGCCTTGCTGGATGAAGTATGTTTCTGGGGTATGCTCTGAGGTTTCAAAAACCAGGAGCCATTCCCAGTTAGCTCTTATAACCCAATATATGCTAATATGTAATATAAATGGATATATTAATAAAGTTATTCTAGGAATACAAGATTGTTTCAACATTTGAAAACAGTTTACTATTCTAGCAAAAGTGGGGAGAAATCTGTGATCTACTCAATATAAAAGAAGGAAATATTCAACATAAAATCTAATATCAGCTTATTAATAAAAAAACCACATTCAGAAAACTTGAATGACATATGATATTCTTTACTCTGATAATGAATATCTACATTTTCCCTCCCCCCAAATTCAAAAGATAACAACTCTCTTGGAGAAGACATCAAGCATTTTCTTCTTGAGTTAGGGAACAAATCACAAGGACAATTCCTACAACCCACAACCCAATCCCTTCTGATACATGTGGTTCACAGGCAGCAGCATTATTTCTTTGGCTTGGGAATGATACTTCCCAGCTGTCTATTTTAAGGGATACATGTAAACCCTGTTTCAATACTTTGGCTCTATAATAGTGGTTAACCAACTGAGAATTTTCTTTTCTTTGCATACCCTTATTATTTTTGTCCTGGTTAACTTTGACTATAGATGTACAAAGAATATTGTATGTAAAACATGCTGCTATTCTGTGTTGTGGGCATAAATGAGATGACTAGATTAGAAGCGTTTGTGAAGTAGATATCTGCAGAAGGCACCAGTGGGGCCTGACAGCAGTGGCCCCCTCAAGCTCAAGAGGTAAGTGTGTTCTAGCCCGGCATACACTCACAGACAATGCTTTGTCTGTAGAGAGTTTACAAACTGTAAATGCAGCTCACTGGAAGAGATTTTCATAGTTCCAATGTCCCAGCAGTCTTAAGCAAAACCTGAGTCAAAGACAGAATACTCACTACTGTGTAATTGATTCTAGAAGACTCAAGCCTAGTCTAGTTATGGGCACATGACCATATTCCAAGCAGATACACAGACATCCTTGGATTGTATGTATTGACATGATGCAGGCAAGATACAGCGCTTATCATGACAGACACACTTTATGGCCACTTTTCTCACTGTGTGCTCCTCAAAATTCTTATGACATGATGACTCCAAGCTTATTTGATGGCAGTCTTGGAAATCAGTAGTGACAGACACAGACAAATGGAGAAAATGTTTTTATCTCAATGACCCAGAGTTGATCTATAAATGTGAAAGAGTTTTGTGAGTTTTTATTTTGTTGTTGTTAGATTTTGTTAGAAAGAAAAATATGCTGTTGTCAGAATAATGCTAATGGAACCAAAGTTACAGTCAGAAGGAAAAAAGAGGCACTCACTCTATTACATGATAGAGCAGAGACACAGGGGGGAGAGATACACCAGATGAAGGCCATGCAACAACAGTGAGCTGATGATAATCACAGGTTCCATCCACCTGCTATTATGTTATGACAGGTTTGTTTATGAAAAATCTTAGTCAATGGTCAATTAGTCAAAGGTCTTAGTCAGTTTTGTTCATCAAGTTCAGACAGGAAAACCAACCCATTACAAGTATTAAGGTACAGACACATTGATTATATAGATGAGAACCTACATGAATATGGAATGGGATGAGAAAGTCAAAGTCTAGAGATGTGGGCTGGGAAACTAATGTGATGGACAAGCCAGGTGGACACTCATCTGGCCACTGACCTTGGTCTCCCAAGGGAGACACTATGTGGGAAACTATTGCATGTGTGTCTCTATTGCTACAGTGAGTTTAGAGCCAAGCACCTGGTTATAGGCTTAGTGCCCATCTTGTGCATCAAAGCAGCTGCCAGCAACATTAAGGCAGATGTAGAGTAGATAACAGGCAGAAGAAGAGACCTGCTGCATATTTCACATTCATCCATCACTGGGTGTGAAAACAGCGACATTCTAAGGGCAGTGACTTCTGAATAAGTTCCCGTTTGACTTATATTTAGTCTGAATAAATTCAGTGAAGAACAGCTGGGGGACCACATTTGCCAAGAGTAAAAATCAATTTTAGGTATCAGTGTGACTAAAGGAATACAGAGAAACATGGGTGTGCTTGTGAGAAGGTTTTCAGAAACTAGTCACCAATCTAAATGGTTTAGCAAGAAAATGCCCTCTTCTCATGGATGCTACTATTTATCATCTGGGACCCAAAGAAAACATTTTGTGAAGAGAATTGGCCTGTATTCTAATAGTTGGGTCAGGCTTATTTCTGCTGCCTTGCGCATCATCCAGAACTATAGGCTTGCCAGCATTTGGGCTCATGGAATTTATGCCAACAGATTTCCTGGATCTTAGGCTTCTGGCCTTGGTCTATGCTACAGTCACCACCTCTCCTGTCTCTGAAGCATCTGTGGTACCTGGACTAAGCCAGGATTTGGAATTCTTTAATCTCTAATCTACAGTTCACCTCTTGCTGGGGTTCTCCTCAGACTTCAAAACTACGTAGTCAGCCCCTCTAATGAACTCTCTCACATAGATGAATCTCTAAACCCCTACTAACCCATCAAGTACATATTAAACAAAGCAACCCAATCTCTCTGTTGTGTGAGGAAAGCCCAGACTAGCTGCTAATTACACCAGGTGTTTCCACACATGACTAACAGGTTGGTCAGTTTCCTACTGCCCGTGGATCAAGATCTCTCGGCTCCTTCTCTCGAACAACGTCTGCCTGGATGCCACCATGCTTCCTGCCATGATGATAATGGACGGAACCTCTGAAACTGCAAGCCAGTCCCAATTAAATGATGTCCCTTGTAAGAGTTGCCTTGGTCATGGTCTCTTCATGGCAATAAAGCCCAAACTGAGACAGCAGGCCATAGTCCGATGGAAAGTCCCTCATCTGTGTATGGTCATCATTTTATGAATTTGATGGGTTAAAAGAAAAAAGGAATGGTCACAAAGTTGGGTATGTCCAGAAGGGAGTGAACTGAGAGCAGTTGGGAGGGGTGAATATGCTCAAAATTGTAGGAAATTTTTAAAGAACTAGTAAAACACTAGGAAAGAGTGAACTGAAGAAGAGTCAAAAACATAGACGCAATAAACCACTCCATGGTGTGTAATGAGTTTTCTTACGATGTCTAACATATGTGGATTATGACACTCCAGTGACTCCCTGCAGAAGGTGTTCTGTAAGAATACTGTGGGCTCTGGCTTTGCTGCATGTTCTGAAGTAATGTTTCTGGTGACAAGTGTTCTGAACTCAAGAAACTTAACAAATGGGGAAAACACGGGTGGAGATTCCTGAACTCACACATGTCTCTGAATGTCATATTTTTCACTTACTTGCAAGTGGTAAAAAATTATCTGGACTTTCCAGAGCCTCCATGGAAACCAGGTGAAACCGCTTATCAAAAGATTTTGCGTTTAAAACACTTAAGGTATTCACCAGGCATGAGAAGCTCTATTTCCTCATCATGGCCTCAGCTTCTTACCTCTGCCAGCAATCTGGGCTCTCTGTCACAGTTAAGCTTCAAAATGTAAAAATTTTGGGTATCCAGGGAAGATTTGAAGAAGCCATGAGAAAACTGTTCAAAATATAACCTTCAAGTAAAGAAGTAGAGTTCCCTATTGTTTAAAAGCCTAGTTTTTAACTGTTCCTTCAAAACAAAGGTTGATATGTCACCTTGTCCCACCCTACCTACAGTTACACCTCCAGCCTGAAGAAAGCCTTGAGCTGAGTTCCCTCTGCAATGCCTTAAAAAGCAAGAAGCTGTGTGGGAGCTATACCTCAGCCCCAGGTACAGAGGGAGATTTCAGGCTGGTTATCTCTCAGCTTCCCAACCCTTTAAAGAAGCTGTGTTTCTAATCTGTGCCATCGAGACCTTTGCTTACCCTGTTAGATTAAATCACAGGCCTCCTTATCAGCACAGAGCCAAGAGGAGGCCTGCAAATTGAATATCCACTGTGTTTGTGAGCAGCATGAAAATTAGATGAACCTGGCACATCATTGCCAGTCTCACACATTGTTGTTCCAGGTGTTGGTCCCGTCAGGGTGCCCACCAGCATACAGAAGGCAATTGGGTTCCTTAAGCCAAGAATTTGGCACTGGCTTAGCTGTAAAAAATAACTCTTATAAGAAAGTTACTTACACTGAAATCTTTGTTTTGGTTAAAATATTAATAATAAAACTGGCTGGAGGGACAGCTAGTGGCTGAGAATGCTTCTTGATCTTGCAGAGGACTAAAGTTTGGTCCCAACAACTATGCCAGGTGGATCACAATGGCCTGTAACTCTAGTTCTAGGGTTGTGATGCCTTCCTTCTTCTGGTCTCTGTGAGCACCTGCATATATGTGTGAAAACACACACACACACACACACACACACACACATACAAACACAGATACAAGGTCATAAAAATACAAATAAATATAAATTTTAAAGAAAGAAACGAAGGGACTCGAACTCATTGCACAGGTAAGGACTCTGCAAAAACTCCGAAAAAGTCTGAAAACAAACAGTGCCTCAGAGAAGCATCCAAACTGTGTTTGTCCTCACTATCTCTGCTCCCATCTCCACCTCACTGATAAGGTAAGCTGCATGGTACAGTAGAAAGGTGTGAGGTTTTTAGCTAGTGCAAACTGGTGGGCGACTTGATTGTTTTCTTTTGGAAAGCATTGCCTACCTCAGATTTCATTTCATTCTTAGACCTATGTTAAATAGCTATGGTAAATAACCGTGGATATATGTATTTTGAGATGAGCTTTCTATGTAGCCTAGTCTTGTCTCAATGTAGCCTCAGCTTTCTGTGTGCTAACAATTAAATAAAAGAAAAGCAGACAAAACCAGCAATCAGTCCCTAGTCTCTCAGATCACAAACAAACCAGAAATGGAAATGACTGAGCCAGGACATCAGAGCAGGGCCAGACCAGGATGGGCATCATCTTTAGGTCACAACTCTGAATCATTGCTTCTTTTCTGATTGGGAGAGCAGGGCAGTATTTGCAAAGAAGTAAGCAGAAGATGACCACCTCCTCCACTCTCTATTTTCTATTGTTCTCAGGAGTTTCTGCTGTGCTGAAGTTCTGGGCAAGGGGCACAATTTGAGATGCCCCAGTACCACCAGACCACCCCAACTCATTTACAGTCTACAGTGACATGTTGATGTGTCAGCATGCCAGACTCCTGTTTACATTCCGATACAGAGTAAGATGAATAGGGTCTGCTTACTGCCTATCCTCTCTGATCTACCTCTTCCCAGTTATTCATAGAGAGTGCAGGTTTGTGAACAATAATCTGTGCATTATTGAACAAGAACTGCAGTGACGTTTCTTGAAGACCCCTTTATACCCAAGCTCCTCAAGCAGAAGTCAATCTAGCTTATGTAGCTATAGCCACGTGAGAGGCGATTAGAGACTACAGCAAGGGCAAGTTGGGCGAATCATAATATATATGCCCATAAACATGCAAGTTGGTGTTGGCTAGAACTAAAATTCCCAGCAAACCTAATCTTCCTGGGAAAAGTAGATTATCAAATCTCCAAAAATAGAGAAGAATCAGGTGTTACAGCATCTGAGCTAATTGCATATGAATACCTCCAGAAGCTAAATCAGGGGTTTTCATATTAGTCGTTGGGGCAACAGTTCCAACCTGATCAGCTGTGGACGAGGGAAGACCTTTTGGCCCATGGCCTCCTGCCCAAGTCTTTGCTTGAATGATCTGGTTTCCAGAGCACCAGGGAGAGAAAAAAGCAGCATAAACAAGCAGGCACTTGAGAATCATATGAATTATAAGTGTTGATCAATCCATAATTCTTAGGACCCTTGAAGTGGATAAAGCATAGAAGGACAGTAGTCACATAACCAGTGTGAAGGGTCAGAGCCTGCACTGCCTTGTCCTGCACTGTCCTCAATGACAGGCAATAAGTTTCTGTAAATTTTGACAGTGGAACTGGGACTCTACCTTAAGGACACCACAAGGCTTGAAAAGAATAGAATTGCTAGTACCTGTTTATTCCATCATTACCCCCTTTCAATGCTTGTTCTCATCTCCTTCATCCCATTACTGCCTCTTCACCCTTACACCTGTAACTCTTATAGACGCAGTTGGAATCTGGGCTACATTTACCAACTCTCAGCTAAATAGTCTCAGTAAGCTCTCTCTAGTACAAGTATGTTCAGACTGAGTCTTAGACCCAGTTGAAGGACAGTTTGTTTCTAGTTAACAGTGCTTCCAGCAAGAGTAAGACAAGTCTCAGGATCAGACTTACATGTCTGGGAGGACAGGAACTCAGAAGATTCTTGAGGGACCCTCCCCAGCAGTACAAAACGGAATAAGCAACTGCTGGGGAAGGGGACTCTGGCCAGTTGAGTAGCAGTAAGAAGATATATTGGACTGTTGAACTGCCTGCAAACTGCAGAGAGCTGGTAGCCTTCCTGTGAGTCATAACCAGTGCTGGGGAGGATTTCCGGTGACGTGGCTGCTTTTGAGTAGTCTCTGGTTTTGCTAAGTAAGTTTTATCCATTCTCCTTTAGTGACTCCTTATGCATGCTCCTGTAAGTGACTCCCTGACCATGCTCCTGCTAGTAACCCTGATAAAAACTCACAGAAAAACCAAGTTAGTCTTTGCTACAGTTGTTATCTTGGCCTGTCCTGTGCTTACTTTCTGGGGTAAATAGATGTGTATTTTATATCCCGTGAGACCCAGGACCTACAGGCGAATTCTGTCACATAATGGACCCTTCTAAGCCTGAGTCCAGGTTCACTGAGCTCCCTTTTATCTAGCAATACCAGCCTCAGACATATAATGGTCCCTTCTCAGTTTCGAGCTTTAGCTCAAACTATCCTTCTCTCCAGGCTTCAGTAAGACCGCTCCTTCGCCTGTTTCCCCCATCGATCAAGGTATCTGACTCCTCATCAGTTTTCACCATAAAATATTCTGTTTATCTTTATAACTGCTCAGTAAACTTTATTTCTAGTTAATAGTGCTTTATTGCAATTTATTTTATTGTGATTGCTAGTTATATTTTTATATTTCTTCACAACTACTAAATTTGGCACCAAAACTCAAACCTTGTAGATTTGAAGACCAATATTGTAGGTAAATCTGGGACAACCTGTAGTTTTCACACAAAGTTACACTCCTCAGTAATAGAAAGTGAGATGCTGGGTATGAGTGGCAGCAAGCATATCTCAGTTGAGCCAGCTGATGTGCTTACTCAATGCTTCACCACCTCCAGAAGGGGCTCTGATGACAGGTTTCAGCTTTTTGGGTCTCATGGGTAGAAAATGATAATTGTTTATGTTTGAAGTTGAATGAAACACCACAACCAAGGCAACTGATAGGAGAAAGGCTTTCTTTCTGGCTTAGAGTCTGAGAGGGATAGGACTTCATCACTACCACTACCTGGCAACGAAAACAGATGAGATCCCTCACATATCAAACTGCAAACAGGAAGCAGAAATGCTACACTAGGCATGACAGACAGCTGTTTTTAATTTTTGAAACTATAATTATATTTTTCCCTCTTCATTTTTTCTTTTCTACTTCCTATGCATGCCCATTTCTCTCTCATTATAAAATATTACTTATGTATATATATAAAATCTCAGTTTTCCAAGAGATAGAAGGTAAGTCACTGTTGCTAAAGATACAAGACACAGGACCAGAGGGCTTGGGCTGAATCTGACCTGAAAGAGATATAAAACATTTCATCCTTCAGGGATACCTGTTAAAAAATAAACAAAGGAAAAGCTTCAGGAAGTTCCTGGAATTGACCAGTTCCCCTCAGTCCCTCCTTTCCCAAGTGCTTATAAGCAGGAAGAACTACTGAGGGGCATGCTTGCATTTCTCACATTAACCCAGCTGTCTGGAAGAGGCTTAACCAACTGAGCCACCTAGAAGGGATAATCTCCAACCGCATTCTATGCAGAGTTTTCCAGATTCCATGTTTTTCTGAGCTGTCCCTCATGCTGTGATGGGCTTTTGTGAGCTGTCACCTATGCTGTGGAGGGCTTTTGTGATGCAGTTGTGTTGGCATCTCTTTTGCCCCTGTCAGTAAGTCTCATCCATCCATCCATAAATAACCTCAATAAAACTGGCTCAATAAGGTAGACTTTGGTGATATCCATACATTGATCTATTTCTGATCTCTGTCTTGAGTAAGTACATATTTCTTCATGTCTCCCCAGGAATAGTGTCTCATAAAAGTTGCTTATAACTTTTTACAAGTAGCAGAATAAAACCCATACTTGATCAGCTTTGGTTTTTATATATTAATTATTCCTTGCTTCTAGTGTCTTCATTCTGATTCATGGAGGAGTAAACTTTTTTATGTTACCCCTTCCACTGCAGTTGGAATAACATACCATTTACCTCAGGATTCATTGCTTTGTGATGGGGTCTTGCCATGTAGTCTATGTTGGCCTGACACTTAAAGCAATACTCTTCTTTGATCTTTGTAGTTTGAGATTTACTGGTATATACCACAATGCCAAATTTGATATTGGTCTTTGCATCAGTGGCTTCTTCTTGCCATATACTCTCAACACCCTGTCATTGTGCATGTATCCCTGTGTGTGTCTGTGTGTATATTGTGCATATCTATGTGCACAAGCACTCATGGGGGAGAGAGAGAGAGAGAGAGAGAGAGAGAAAGAGAGAGAGAGAGAGAGAAAGAGAGAGAGAGAACCTTATTTTTAGATAGGGTCTTTCCCTTGGCCTAGAGTTCTCTGAGTAGGCCAGGATGATTGACCAGAAAGCTGCAAGGATCTACCATCTGAGTGCATCTACCATTATGCAGAGCAGTGAGGTTCTATACATCAGACTCAGGTCTTCATGTTTACATAGCAAGCACGTTAGTGACTGAACTTTCTCCCCATCTCTCTATATGATGTTTAAGACATAATATGAGTGAGAGAGAAAATAAACCATCTTTGTCAGCTCCTGATGCTCTCTGGAAACCTTGTGTCTTCCCAGACATTCTTGGCAGCTCTTTCAGGTGTTCATCACACTGCTAATTTCATAGCAATTGAGAACATCTGGAGTCCTGCAGTTGACACAGCTGGAAAAGACTGGGAGCAACAAAAGCAGGGAGCAAGAGGCAGGGCTGGCAGAGAGGAGCACACCGATTAGTTGGCAAGGTACTCAGCAAATGATGCATAGTAAGAAAGCCTCTGTTCATTGATTAAACTGCTCAGCCAGGCAGTCTTGCACTCTGCCAAACAGCCAGGGTGGAATGCAGGGCAAGACAATTTTTTCTTCTGAGTTTTGGGAGATGTTTGAGATGTATGACTCTGCAGTTTGACTTTTCTATATCTCCTACTGTCCAAGCAAGCATAGCACAGGCACATGTTACATAAACACAGATGTTAGAACTTACTGGAGTGCAGCGTTATTTTTGTAGATTGGGAATGAACATTGTGTTGGTATATTCAAATGCCCACAGAGGACAGAAGACTGACAGTTGTGTTCTACAAAGGCCTACATTTGTTATGCTTCACAAGTGAGTTATCTAAACCAACCCAGTGCTGTCCAGATGGGATTTTTGCTCGGAAATCTGATATACCAGTTGTTAATTATTATTGCATCTAAAGGAAACGGAAGAAGTTATATGGCTCTGAACTGGTTAATATCCTGGAAATAGTTATTTCTTTACATTAATATATAAAAGATTTAAACCTAAACCAACCTTCCTTCTAGATAAACTAAGTTGCTTTAAGGTCAAAATTTAAAATGTTGCTTCTGAGAAAAACATCCTGAGTGAAAGAGATGGCATGCATATATGTGTGTATATACATATAGATAGATAGATAGATAGATAGATATAGATGTATAGATATAGATATATTCATAAGGTAGGAGAGATTCATATCTCTATTGAACTTATCCCCTCATTTACAATATTCCATAGTGTTAAGCACATGAAACATTTTCAGAATATTCATGGGAAAGAAGAGAAGAAAAGCAAGATTGACTAAGGACTTGAAAGACTTTAATAGACACTGTCACACACATCTTTGTTGTTTCTCAAAACTAAGATACTTTAATTTTTCAAGTGGACAGGCAACTTAAAATTTTAGAAATGATTGAGACATGCTAATTTTTTGGAGGTTAGAGAAAGTGTCGTCTTGTGTGTATAAAGAGTGTCACATTAGATACTTTAGTTCATAACCAAATACTGCAATGATTCCACTAACAACCCAGTGTTGTCATTTAGAACTTAATGACTATGCACAAACATTCATTCTTCTATACAGAGGGAGCTCTAAGGCACAAAACTAGCTTTTTACCCAATAACTAAAGAGTGTTAAAATGAATGAATGAATGTCTGATGTTTTAGCTCAAAGTGGGTGTGCTTTTTACTGTTCATAAAGTACTTTCATAAAAGTTATATCAACAGAGACTTATAAGAGAATTTTGAAGCAGGTATAGTATAATTTATATTCTATCACTTATTGAGTTCTAGGAAATTAGAATGATTTCAGCAAGATTCTCACCTCTGTTCCTGTAGCCTGGAAGTAACCCCAGTGGAGTGATAGAGACACGAACTCACCCACAAATCTTTCAACCCAAAATTTATTCTGTCTACAAGAAATGCAGGCACAGGGGATGGAGCAGAGACTGAGGGAATGGGCAACCATTAACGGGCCCAACATGAGACCCATCCCACGAGCAAGCACCAATCCCTAACACTACTAATGATACTCTGTTATGCTTGCAGAAAGGAGTATGTTGTCCTCTGATGGGCTCCACCAAGCAGTTGACTCAGACAGATACAGACACCAACAGCCAAACAGTAGATGAAACTTGGGGACTCTTATGGAAGAATAGGAAGAAGGATTGCAGAACTTCACTGGAAGACCAACAGAGTCAACTAACCTAGACACTTGGGGCTCTCAGAGTCTGAGCCACCAACTAAAGAACATATAGGGCTGGATCTAGGCCTTCCTGCACATATGTAGCAGATGTGCAATTTGGTCTTTCTGTGGGTCCAGGACAACTGGAACAGGGGCTATCCCAAAAGCTGTTGCCTGCACATGGAATATCTTCTAACTGTGCTGCCTTTTCTTGCCTCAGTGGTAGAGGAAGCACCTAGCCTCGCAGAGACTTGAAATACCAGGGTGTAAGTACCCATAGGGGCCTTCACCTGCTCAGAAGAGAAGGGAATGGGGGTGGAGGAAGGGTTGTGGGAGGGGGTGATCAGGTGTAGGGCAGTGAGCAGGATATAAAGTGAATAAGTAAAAAAAAGTAAATTAAAAAAAACAAAACAAAACATTCCTACCTCTGCAGACAATGGACACAGTTCCTTTTGATTCAACTATTGAATTTTGGAAAAGTCAAACTTCCATGACTTCCCTAATAGGATAAATTCCACCGAAGATACTTAATATACAGGAGACTAAAAGTAAAACTACCTTGATCTCTTACCCTCATTTATGTCTGTCTACTTAAACTTCTTTCTTCTGTACAATCTTCCAAGTTTCAAGGTACTGTTATGTAGCAATAGAAAACCAGTAGTCAAAAGAGTGGAGAAGGAGAAGGTTTCAGAGAACAGCATACAAGGATTCTGATAACACTAAGCTCTTCCTACCTGGGCTTCATTTGGCCTACAGATCATGCTTGGCTGCATGAAGACTTGCTCATGGCTGCTGGAGGTTGTTTATTCATACTCAGCAGATTAGGAAGCAGCACCCATGTAGAATACTGATATTAAAAAGGCTTTCTCCTATTCCCTCATCTATTCATTCTGGTCCTCCAGACCCTAGGATGGTGCTATCCACATTGAGAGTAGATCAGTCGTCAGGTAAACTTCCCTCTGGAAATACCATTAAATACGTAGCCAAATGTGTGTATCCTCAGTGATTCTAAATCTAATCATATAGACACACAGGTAACTCGACATCACAAGAAAAGCTTCATATTATTTAACCTTAGAGCTAACAGATTGTACAAAATACTTTGGCCTCAAGTTGGATCCCTGACCTTCTGAGTTGGCTGAGTGAGAAGATAGACCAATCCATGTGCCACAGATTATAGGTAAAATGGGTTTACCATTTTCTCTGTTCTCCATTAAGATGATATAGATTGCAATGGATCACATCAGTGCTTATAAGTGAAGGCAAATAATAACATATGTATGCTAAGAGCTATACTAATCATGCATTCGATTCATAATAGTGGAGTTTAGAGAGTCCTAAAAGAATGCCTGTGTAGCTGGTATTATGCAAGCATCCCATCTTGACTTTAGTCCCACAACCCAAGAATATTTTCTTTCTTTGCCTTTAAATTCAATACCAGAAAGTTTGGAAAGTACAATTACCCTTTAACCATCATTCCTACAGAACAGAGAGTTCAGTTCTTTATCACCCTGGTCCTGTAGGGGACACAGCGACTTCAGCCTGATCCCTAGTCTTAATTTTATGCCATTATTTGAAGTACCAAGTAAAGATTGTCAAGATTTTCTGCTTGTTCTTTAGTTCATCTGTACTTTTGTCAATCACTGAAGTCACAAGACCTTAACACGGCTACCCATTGGTTCGCCCCTGCACATGACCCTGATGGTCTAATAGTTGGTCATGGATTTTCTTAAGAGTACAAATGAAGAACTGAGTAGGCTAGGAGATAGGTGATTTCATCCATGGACTGCCACAATGTTTCAAGGTGGGACAGTGTGAGTATAGCCCTATCTTCCCCGAAGATTGGAGGCATACAGAACACTATGGCTGGGTAACGCAGATGCCCTACCCTCAAATGGCACTGGCAATACAGTAGAGTCTGGTTGGGGAGTTCATGCTGATGCTACTTTGTTGCATTATCTTTGGTCTTTGATGGTACATTTTGGGGAATAATGACACCAAGGGGACCAGGAGGCCTGAGAGGGCACAGTGTAACTGTGCAGCTGCTAAACAACTCCTGACACTGCTATTGCTATTCTGTTGTCCTAGTGGTGGCTGTTCTAGGGAGTTCTAAGCAATCAATGTGCAATAAAGTGATCCACATGTCACCTTACCCTCTCACTAAGTTTAACACAGTTATCTCCATTATGGTCTTGGCAAACTTATCACAATTAATGTTTCTTTGAGCCACTGAACACAGTAATCCATAGGTTCTACATTCTTCATTGAAGGCATAGCTATCAAACACTTTTGTGAGGAACAGCTGCTTAGAGTTAATAGTAGTTACTGGGCACAACTTACTTCACAAAGCCTAAAAGATCTTTGTTCTCTTTGTCAGAGACTCATAACCCATGATTAGGGAACCTTTTCTGGTTAGATTAGAGATGGTTTATGTGATTTTAATTCTACCATCTGTAGGATCAATGTTCCTTCTCTAGATTGTATCAGTAAATAATCACCCATTGGCATAGCTGTTGAGGCTCTTGTGGATCCACAAGTACCCAAGCTGTACTGCAGAACCAGTGGCTCTTTGCTCTTCTAAAATGGATGTAGTGCTTAATTTCTACATTGCGCAATCTACTTACATGAATTTGTCAAAGTGCAAAGGTGGTCATCTGAAACCATATAATATTTGATGTTTTATTCACTTTGTGTGATTATGAAGACAAAGGGAAAAGAACATTGCATTAGGTTCTCAGCACTCTGGTTCCTCACAGGCTCTGACCTGAGATGGATAGACTACACATCACTACTCAGGGAACCAAACAGACTGTCTTGGAAGCCATGGAACCAAGAAGAGAAAAGACTATAAAGGGATGGGAGTAGTAATGTGTCAGAGAAGGGCAAATGCTCTTGTAAAGGTCAAAGATGAGAGGTCATAATGGAGGTACTTGGGAAGTGTTTTGGGCAAGGGTCCTATTAAGGAGCCTGGGTCAGGAGAGAGTTAGGAGTCCAGTTATTCATTTGAGCATAGCTAGCTTTGACCTGGGTGAGGGTTAGGGCATATCATTGGCCACAACTCCCTCCAAGAATCTATAATGCACTGGCCTGGCAAGATGGAGTTGACTATTGGAGATGGCAGCTCCTTTCATGTTGCTTATCTAGCAAAGCACTTTGTAATTGCCTATGACCAGTCTTGAGGGATCAAACGTAAGTGTCTGACTAGTGGCTGTACGCCTCACATATAATACAGATGAGTCCAGATGAATGAAGCTGCATGGGTAAATGTGGGAAGAATTAAGTGTTACAAATCCAAATCAAAAGCCAGAGAAAAATGAGGTCCAATTCCCTCATGCTCTGTAACTCTTTCCATCTAAGCAGCACCAATTTCAATGAATATTCCTCATAAATCTAATTTTCTTTTGTGTTTTTTTAGGAGTGCTTTCAATACTTTAGTGCTGATATGGGGTATCTATGGTTTGTTACCATAATAATCAATTCAACAGTTTGTGCTTAGGGTCCTGCAATTCAATACCAGCCTACCACCCCTTGTCTACTTAGCTATAAGGGGTATGGTTATAGGGCAGGACTAACCAAGGCTTCTAGAGATGCTATATCCTTCACCTACATTGTGTCAGACTTTAGACATAAGCTGTAGAACTGAATGTTTTCATTTTCCCAGCTCTATTTCAGTTTTGCTCTGGTCCTGTTACTTATTTCTATGCTTTTCATCCTTTTGGACTAGGAATGCTTATTCTGTGACATTTCATGTTGTGAGTGTGAAACTTGATTTTGGTTTTCAAGTCGACTCCAGATAAAAATCTTCCTTGAGACTCAGGGAAGCTATAGCCTTGGGCATTCAGAAAGTGTTCAAACTATTAACACAATAGGTATCTGGACTAAATGTGTGATGACATAGATGTACAATGTTTGGGGTCCAGGTATAGAACATGTAGGTGCTGAACCTGTACGAAATAAGAGGAGAAAGAGTGTGGGAAGCCTACCAGTGTAGACACATTCAATTCATCTTTCACTTTGTCTTCTGTCTGCTCTCTTTCTCCTTTCCTTCTTTCTCTCCATGTCCCTTGCTCTCCCCTGCCTTCCTTCCTCTTTCCATCCATCACTATGTCTTTCCTTACCTCAGTAAGAAAGAAAGAGTTCATGTTAACTCAGTTAAAGGCATGGTCCATCATGGTTGGACGAGAGCACATTGCACCCATAATCAAGAACAGAGAGCAACAAGTGCTTGCCGGTAATCAGCTGTATTTTACAACTATTAGACAATTTCTGTTTTCTACTAAGAAGTTATGACAACTGGCTCCTAACTCATTACATTTTTCTGTCAAATAAATAAAAAAGAGAGAGATGGAGAGAGAGAGAGAGAGAAAGAGAGAGAGAGAGAGAAGAAAAAATGGAAGGAAGGAAGGAAGGAAGGAAGGAAGGAAGGAAGGAAGGGTGAATGCCAGGCAGTACTGGGGAATACCAATCACCTTCTTCTTCCCATGGGCTGTCCAGGTTCTATATTAGATATTCTAGGCAAATGAGTGGCCATGTTTAAGGATGTTGTAAATAAAGGGGCTGGCCCAGGAGGAAGGTAGTAGATATTTGACAATTTAGTGAGAAGCAAGCCTTTTTAATTGTAAAATCTGTGTAATATATAATATAAAAGTAAGTTATTTTTCCTTAAGTAGATTGTTCCTAATTCATCTTCAATGGGCCTTAACACTCCAGGAGGATAGAAATAACTTCTTGTGCTTCCTTTTATAAATAGGTGGAGAAAACTGGGAAGAAATGTGTTTCATTCTCTTTAATAAAGCTGTTGCACTATAAGTTGACACCCAACTAAAGGAGTCAGTGACAAGAAGTTGGAAAACACAAACCAGCTGCAACCACATGAAGGTTCTTGGGGTAGAGGTAGGACTATCAGTGCAAGCAAGAAGACCCGAGTCAGCAGGAGGGGTGCTAGCTCCTGTCTCCACATTGCTCTGATCACCATTCGCATCAATTATTTACACAAGGAAGGTCTACTTTAAAATTAATCATGAAATGCTGAATTGCTCCTTTACATTAATAATGAAAGAACTGCAGCAAATGCAAACAGAATCTGGCAATAGAATATGAAATAATGTCTAACAGAGAAAGGGAAGTGGCCTATTTAATTGAAACACCAAGAGGCTAATTAGGATCTTCTCATGAGGGTTATGGTCGATGACCCAGATTGGCAGCCATTACATCCTTCCCCCCCCCATCCCCCAAATGTTTCATCTGCAGTTGTTACATTAAGAGTTACATGTGCCTGTTTCCATCTGTGACAGGAGACCTCTGCCTGGGCCACCAGGGATCCATAGCCAAATAGCGCTGGGAGAAAGCTAGCCTGTCTGCTCAGAGGGACCCATCTCCAATACCCAGAACAGAGGGACTGAGGAGTGGGCTTCCGGTTTCTTTGGTGGCTGGCAAGCGGATCTTGTGACAAAAGGCTCCATACTCAAATAGTGCCAGGAGAGAGCTGGTATCCCAGGACTGCCAAAACACCTTTAAGCAAAGGCAAGACCATCACTACTTTTCAAATTCACTGGACCAAGAGGGACCCTTGCAGAGCCATTAGGACACAGGAAACAATGGTCAGCTTGGTACTATATAATTCCGGTTTCTGTATGCATCCCAGATCTGACCCTGTACCACAGCTCTCCAAACCCAAATTACTCTCAGAGAGAACTTGTCTTCAAGGAGTATTGACATATAGACTTGCAGGAAAGGCAAGCCACAGTCAGAGAGAGTAAGACCAGCTAGCACCAGAGATAACCAGATGGCAAAAGGCAAGGGCAAGAACATAAGGAACAGAAACCAAGGCTACTTGGCATCATCAGAACCCAGCTCTCCCACCACAGCGAGCCCTGGATACCCCAACACACCAGAAAAGCAAGACTCAGACTTAAATAACCTCTCATGATGATGATAGATCTTAAGAAGGAAATAAATAACTCCCTTAAAGAAATACAAGAGAACACAGGTAAACAACTAGAAGCCCTTAAAGAGGAAACACAAAAATCCCTTAAAGAATTACAGGAAAACACAATCAAACAGGCAAAGGAAATGAACAAAACCATCCAAGATCTAAAAAATGGAAATAGAAACAATAAAGAAATAAGAATGGGATTCAACTTTGGAGATAGGAAACCTAGGAAAGAGATCAGGACCAGATGGGTTCAGTGCAGAATTCTATGAGACTTTCAAAGAAGACCTAATACCAATACTCTTCAATCTATTCCACAAATTAGAAACAGAAGGAACACTACCCAATTCATTCTATGAGGCCACAGTTACACTGATTCCAAAAGCTCACAACGACCCAACAATAAAAGAAAACTTCAGACCAATTTCCCTTATGAATATCAATGCAAAAATACTCAATAAAGTTCTGGAAAACTGAATCTAAGAACACATCAAAACGATCATACACCATGATCAAGTAGGCTTCTTCCCAGGGATGCAGGGATGGTTCAATACCTGGAAATCCATCAATGTAATCTACTACATAAACAAACTCAAAGAAAAAACCACATGGTCGTTTCATTAGATGCTGAAAAAGTATTTGACAAAATTCAACATCCCTTCAAGATAAAAATCTTTGAAAGATCAGGAATTGAAGGACAAGACCTAAACATAGTAAAAGCAATATACAGCAAACCAGTGGCCAGCATCAAACTAAATGGAGAGAAACTCGAAGCAATCCCACTAAAATCAGGGACTAGACAAGGCTGCCCTCTCTCTCCCTATCTATTCAATATAGTACTTGAAGTTCTAGCTAGAGCAATTAGACAACAAAAGAAGATCAAAGGGATACAAATTGGAAAGGAAGATATCAAAATATCACTATTTGCAGATGATATGATGGTATACTTAAGTGACCTGAAAAACTCCACCAGAGATCTGCTACAGCTGATAAATATCTTCAGTAAAGTGGCCAGATACAAAATTAACTCAAACAAATCAGTAGCATTTCTATACTCGAAGGATAAACAGGGTGAGGAAGAAATTAGGGAAATGTCACTCTTCACAATTGTCACAAACAATATAATTTATCTTGATGTGACTCTAACCAAACAAGTGAAAGATCTGTATGACAAGAACTTCAAGTCTCTGAAGAAAGAAATTGAAGGCCTCAGAAGATGGAAAGATCTCCCATCCTCATGGATTGCCAGGATTAATATAGTTAAAATGGCCATCCTGCCGAAAGCAATCTATAGATTCAATGCAATCCACACCAAAATTCAGATCCAATTCTACATAGATTTAGAAAGAGCAATTCTCAAATTCATATGGAATAGTAAAAAACCCAGGATAGCAAAAACTATTCTCAACAATAAAATGATTTCTGGGGGAATCAGCATTGCTGACCTCAAGCTGTATTAAAGAGCAGTAGTGATGAAAGCTGCATGATATCGGTACAGTGACAGGCAGATAGATCAATGGAATAGAATTGAAGACCCACAATTAACCCACACACTTATGGTCACTTGATCTTTGACAAAAGAGCTAAAGCCATACAGTGGCAAAAAAGACAGCATTTTCAACAAATGGTGCTGGTTCAACTGGTGGTCTACATGTAGAAGATTGCGAATTGATCCATTCCTAGCTCCCTGTACAAAGCTCAAGTCCAAGTGGATCAAGGACCTCCAAATAAAACCAGATACACTGAATCTAACAAAAGGGAAAGTGGGAAAAGTCTTGAACATGTGGGCACAGGGGAAATGTTCCTGAATAGAAAACCAATGGCTTGTGCTTTAAGATCAAAAATTGACAAATGGGACCTCAAGAAATTATAAAGCTTCTGTAAGGCAAAGGATACTGTAAATAGGACAAAATGGCAACCAAAAGATTAGGAAAAGATCTTTACAAATCCTACGTCTGATAGAGGGCTAATATCTAATATATAAAAAACACAATAAGTTACACTCCAGAGATCCAAATAACCCTATCAAAAAATGGGGAACAGAGCTAAACAGAGAATTCTCAACTGAGGAAACACAAGTGGCTGGGAAGCACCTAAAGAAATGTTCAACATCCTTAGTCATCAGGGAAATGCAAATCCAAACAAGCCTGAGATTCCACCTCATACCAGTCAGAATGGCTAAGATCAAAAACTCAGGGGACAGCAGATATTGGCGAGGATGTGGAGAAGGAGGAACACTCCTCCGTTGCTGGTGGGATTGCAAGCTGATACAACCACTCTGGAAATCAGTTTGGTGTATCCTCAGAAAATTGGATATAATACAACCTGAGGACACAGCTATACCACTCCTGGGCATATACCCAGAAGATGCTTCAACATACAATAAGGACACATGTTCCACTATGTTCATAGCAGCCATATTTATAATAGCCAGAAGCTGAAATCAACCCAGATGTCCCTCAACAGAGGAATGGATACAGAAATTGTGGTACATTTACAAAATGGAATACTACTCCACTATTAAAAACAATGACTTCATGAAATTCTTAGGCAAATGGATATAACTTGAAAATAATCATCCTGAGTGAGGTAACTCTGTCAGAAAAGAATGAACATGGTATGCACTCATTGATAAATGGTTATTAGCCCAAAAGTTCGGAATACTCAAGAGTCACTTCACAGCAACCATTGAGCTGAGCATGAGGAGTTGGAGAAGGGACTGAAGGAGTTGGCAGCCCCATGGAGGTAGCAACAGTGTCTACTGTCCTGACCTCCTGATGCTCTGGGAGACTGGATCACCAACTAAATAATACACATGGAGGGACCCATGGTGCTGGCCACATATGTGGCAGAGGAGGGTCTTGTTAGCCAACAGGGGGAGGAGAGGTGGGCCTGAGGGTGTCAGATGCCCCAGTACAGGAGAATGCCAAGGAGGGAAGATGAGAGTGGATGGGTGGGTGGGGAAATACCACCATAGATGCAGGGGGAGGTGGGAGGGAATAGGGATCTGGAAAGGTGGAAACATTAGAAATGTAAATAATGTATCAAAAAAAAAAAAAAAAAGAGTTCCATGCAAAGCTATCCCAATACCTGGGAACCAGGAAATTTAAGGAAAATATGAATGGTCCAATTAACAGCAATTAGGGAAGTTTTGTGGAAAAGATATCCCAGTTTGAAAACCTGGCAGGACAAATACAAGTTTCCAGAGGCAATGGTTCATTCTCCTTCTACTTGCAAATAGCACACATGCCTTCTCCACACAGCCAACCTCTGTGTATGAGGACTTTCTCATTTAAAAATATCTATGGTGTACTATTTTTCTTTTGCATTAGATATTTTAGCTGTGCATCTTCTTGATATCCTTGCTGCTTCTGTATCCTAGGATGCATCTGACATAGTCTCTACCTTCAAGCAATTTCTGTGTATTTTAGGCAGGTTTGCAATCATCAACCTTGTATTTTTTGTGTTCCTAAAGAATGACCAAAGGGTATCAGGATGTATAGTAACATAGAACCTTTATTTAACAAGATTTTAAGAGCATGGGAGATAATTTTTAAGAGTCAAATTTACATGTCAGCCAATGACAGGAAACTCCCTCAACAAATTTAAGGTCTGGCATTATCACTTAGTTACCTTGGCAGGTTGGAGGTAATGGTTTAATGACTTGCATCTCTGGTTTTCTCCTATGTAAATGGACAAAGGGCATGCTTGTCTGATCTCTAGTTATCTGAATTGCTGAGTTTCCAGGAGTTTTGATCCTAGCTAGCTGGCAAACTTTTGTTGTATTGGGTACAGACATAGGCTCTGGATCTCTTCTCTTGGGTTTCAACACTGCTTTGCTTAAGTATTAGCTTCCAGTAACTAATTCCCAACTTGCTGATGAGAGTGTCATAGAAAAGTCTTAGTAAAGAAGCACAAAGCAAATGTTGGCTATCATTGCTTTTGTAAATCATGAAAGGCAATGTTATTTAGCTTTGACTTATGTTGCTAGGACAAGGGTAAGGTCTCAGTGGTGATTATTGCCACAGCTGCTGTTGCTAAATGTTCAACATCCTTAGTCATCAGGGAAATGCAAATCAAAACAAGCCAGAGATTCTACCTCACACCAGTCAGAATGGCTAAGATCAAAAACTCAGGTGACAGCAGATGTTGGCGAGGATGTGGAGAAAGAGGAACACTCTTCCATTGCTGGTGGGATTGCAAGCTAGTACAACCACTCTGGAAATCAGTTTGGTGGATCATCAGAAAACTGGACATAATACTTCCTGAGGACCCAACTATGCCACTCCTGGGCATATACCCAGAAGATGCTCCAACATGTAATAAGGACACATGCTCCACTATGTTCATAGCAGCCATATTTATAATAGCTAGAAACTGGAAACAACCTAGATGCCCCTCAACAGAGGAATGGATACAGAAAATGTACCCTAACCCTAACCCTAACCCTAACCCTAACACATTCCATTACACAATGGAATTAAAGCTATTAAAAACAATTACTTCATGAAATTCGCAGGCAAATGAGTGGAACTTGAAAATATTATCCTGAGTAAGGTAACTCAGTCACAAAAGAACAAACATGGTATGTACTCACGGATAAGTGGATATTAGCTCAGTAGTTCAGAACACCCATGATTCAATTCACAGCAACTGTTGGACTGAGGGTGGGGTCCCAGATGGAGGAGTTGGAGAAGGGACTCAAGGAACTGAGGGAATTTGCAGCCCCATGGGGAGGGAGCAAGAGTGTCATCTGGTCAGGCCCCCTGGTGTTCCTGGAGTCTGGACCACCAACCAAAGAATGAATGTGGAGGGACCCATGGTGCTGGCCACATACATGGCTAAGGAGGGCCTTGTTGACCATCAGTGGGAGGAGAGGCCCTTGGGTCTGAGAGTGTTAGATGCTCCAGTATAGGGGAATTCATGGAAGGGAAGATGGGAGTGGATGGGTGGGTGAGGGAATACCCTCATAGAGGCAGGGGGTGGGGGGATGGAATAGGGGTTTCCAAAGGGGAGATATGGAAAGGGGAAAACAGTTGAAATGTATATAAAGTATTAAATAAAAAATTAAAAGTAAGAATTCACCTGAGAGCACAGCTTAATTCCTGTTTCCATGTCTTCCCCATCGGTAAGTAGAAATTAAATTTCTTTTGGATTCTCCATTAAATGCTTTATTTATTCAATATCACGGCTGACCCTGTAATTATGTACAAGTTCATAACAGACTGCATAATGTTAAGAAATATACATTTCACCAAGCTGCAATCAGAATCCTTCAAATGTCCTTTAGTACCAGTCATAGTTTTAACCATGGATCAATGAAAAAGAAAATTTTAAACATTTTATTAAGTCCAGAAGCACCTAAAAAACCACATTTTTATTTCTGATCAACAAATGTTTAATGATGGCTGGCACCCTACAAAAAAGTGAAGAAAATGTTTTTTGTTGAGATTGTTCAGAAATCCTATCCTGGTGGTGATTTATTCATCGATAATCTGGCCAGATTCAGATGAGAGTTTGGCTAAGCCAGGATACAGTATCCAGGGATTCTTGTCTTTTTTCTGGATGAGACATATCTGTCTCCCTGTATTTGTGTTGAAAGTAGAAGCTGCAGATGCTAGGCAGGATAGAAGGGAGTGCAAAAGATGATCCATGTCTTCTTGTTAGCTAAGAACACAGTCAACACCTACCATAAAACCTTCTAAAAGTTCCCTTGTGGTCTTGGGGGAGGGGGAAAGGAGTTTCCTTGCATACCACATCTTAACTCATCCATTTGTGGCAGATAGAATCATGGTACTGAATTCTTCTAATAAGCAGGCAGAAGCTCTGATCTTCTGGGCATTTCATTGGTATGTTTTGTCTACTGTCCACAGTTGCAGGAGCCATAAACCATAGGATCATAAATCAGTTCTAGAAAAATTCAGTCTTCTTCACCAGACAGTGTTGTCTTTTAGTATGTTGCTTCACTGGAGAATTCAGATACTCTGGACCAGCCGAGGTTAAGGTCCTTTCATCATATCACAGAGCTGTTGGTGAGCTGTGACTAAGGACTGTCAAGGACATGAGAGGATGGTGTAAGCTCCAGGGTTTCTCTCATACAAAAAGTTGGACTACGATTATTGAGAATAATTTAAAGCAAAATTCTGCAAAGTGTGTTCTAGGAAAGCATTAGAGTGATAAAGAATGCCTTTGGAGAATTTGGGATCCTATGGGCTTAGCTCTGCCATAAGCTGACAGGGTTCCCAAGAGTCTGCCATGTATCCATATGTATTCCCCTTAGCACTCAAAGGCAAACAGCTGGATCCTTGTCCAGCATATCAATCATTTTAGAATGACTTCTACAATGTTGCACTGAGAAATCATGCCTCAAAAAATGCATTAAAGGAATGGAAGACTGTGGGGATTTTATTTCTCTGGATACCTCCGACTTGTGATTTCCTATTGGCTGAAATGCTCACTTTGTGATTCAGGGTTACATCCCCTAGCAACACAATGCGTAGACAGATTTTATATCTTACAGTATTATATGCTGGGAGCAACTGGAGACTTTAGTATGTTTAGATAGTTTTGAATAAGTGGACAACAGGCTCAGTATTTAGGACTAGCACTGAGATTATGGGGCAACTAAGAAATGAAATGAAATTTGGAGAAAGAAGAGACTAGGGGTTGGGAAGAAGTTCTGAGAATCTGTACAGGGCTCCAAGTCTCACCAGAGTATCTCTCACACCACCAGAATCACTCAATATCCTCTTAATTGGTCTCCCTGTTTGTAACTTGACTTTTTAAAAAATCCTGTTCAGGTATGAGTTGGTTACAATCCAGATTCAAATATTTTTCTACTTAAAGCCCATCAATGGGTCGCCATTGACTTTAGAGGAGCATAGGTGACTCTAACACTAGTTTGTAAGATTTTATATGATCTGGGTCCTATGCTTATCTCATTTGGATTAGGATCCTTTACTCTGCTTCAGTCACCCTGGGCATCTGCTCTTCCTAAGATCCACAGACATGTTTTAAGTCAGAGCCCTGGTGTGGTCTGATCTCTCTAGGTGGCATGCATTTCCTCTAGTATCTCCATGACTTTTCCCTCAACTCCTTTACTCTTTGCTGAACTGTGGACACTTTAAGGAAGCCTTCTCTGCTGACTTTGCACCCATTTTGTCTCTTTCTAGTACTTGTCAATTCCAGCGTGTAATATGATTTACCCATTTGTTTTATTTATCTTTTCTCATGGCAGAACACAAACTTCATGGAAGCAGAGGCTTGGGTTCCTTTTCCACTGCTGGGTCCTTAGTGCTTTGAAAAAATTAAAAAGGCTAATCCACAGTGGCTTCTCAGTAGACACTCGGCATACAAGCTGGTTTTATGTCAACTTCACACAAGCTGGAGTCATCAAAGAGGAAGGATCCTCAGTTGAGGAAATACCTCCAGGACATCTAGCTGTAAGGCATTCTGTCAATTAATAATCAGTGGGGGAGGAGCCAACCCATTGTGGGTTGTGCCATCCCTGGGCTAGTGGTCCTACAATCTGTAAGAAACCAGGTTGAGCAAACCATGGGGATCAATCTACTCCACAACACTCATCCATGGACTCTGTATCAGCTCTTGCCTCCAGGATCCTTCCCTATTTGAGTTCCAGTTCTGGTTTCCCCTCAATAAAGAACAGTAATATGGACAAGTAAGCGAAATAAACCCTTTTTCCACTCGACTTGCTTTTTGGTCATGGCGTTTCATCACAGCAATAGAAACGCTAACTGAGACAATCTGTAAAACTACTCTGTAAACATTCATTGTGCAATGGGTTATTAAGAAAATGAAAGTTGGTTATACATAGACCTGTCTACAATTACAGAGGAGCTTCCAAAGCATGGGATTTCTGTTTCTTCTGTTTCTTGATCACGAAGCATGGGCGTGTTTCTCAGAATATCCTATGAACAACGTAGAGAAGAAAAGGAGATCGGTCTGAGTCCAAGTTGAAGTGTAGGAATAGCTCACTCAGCGGTGATTGGTACCAAATAGGGATGAGACGGGGCAGAAACATGTATGTATCTGTTGAAGACTTATAGATGTTTGTGGGTGTGGAAGTGAGGAGGAGCTGGGGAGGAGAAACAGTCAGACTATAGTGTATGAAAAAATGATAAAAATAAATGTAGAAAACAAATAAACACCAAAAGTAGGAATTTTTTATGCCTGAGTAAAAGATGAAACAACTCAACTGCACACGTACCTCATCTTTAGTCACATATCTGGGTAGAGGAGCCTGTATGCATTCCAGTATGTCATAAGATGCCTGGGAAATGATTCTAAATCTAGGACATTGTTCCCCTAGATAAACTGCCTCTATGTTGGCCCTTAAATTTGAACTGATATTCTATCTTTCTCCCCCTTTTGGTATATTTTCTCTCTTCAACAAGGAAGCCTACTGGATATTCAGCCAGGTTTAATACTTCACTGAGTTTTAATTCTCTTAAAATTGATATCATTCACTCTTCCCTGGTCTCTGGCGGTCTCACCTCCAGCACCATAGAAACTCCTTTCTCAGTTATTTGCATATTTTGTTTCTCATGATTAAACTAAGTCATCATCTTTATTTAATTTACTAGACTTGTGGGAACCAGTAGCTCACCAGATGTCTGCAATTAAGTTGACACCGTAAGGTATCCCCAGCCAGCAGCTTGCAGGGCTCTTATGTGCTCAGTTGTGTTTCTTTGCTGTCTACCGAGCTTGTCTGGAAGTCACATTGTGGGAAGCATCACCTGGAAAAATAAGACTTGTACTTTTTATCAGTTCCAACTTGTCTTTGAAATTTTCTGTCAGTTCACCTCCTTGGAAAGGGAGCAATCATCAGTTATGAATATAAATTGTCTTACTTCAGTTTTCCTTTTGAGTAAGATTCAAAAAATTAAGGTCCTTCTTGAGCACGTTTGTTTTTAGCTTTAACAAAGCCAAGACTGAAATCCTGAGAGATCTCGTTTATCTGAAAGTGATTGTACCAACTTAATGGGATGTGGGTAGAGGAGCAGAGTGACTTTTAATCACAATCAAGGCAGTTACACAGAAGAGAGGTGGTGGAACATAGAGGAGTCCTTTTAATTACACAGGCAACAAGAGGGATCTAAGCAGAGGAGCTTGTCGGAAGAAAAGTACTAAGAATTAAACAGACATCCTTTACCATCGCTGATTGCAGAAACTTCACAGGATGACCATCAGAAGCATAGGCACTGAAATAAGGCAGATCATTAACACTCAGACACAGGTTGTGAAGCTTTATAATCATCTCTTTGCACAGACTTAGCTGAGTTTGTGATTGGTGAGTTATTTTCTCCATGGTATAGGCATGTCAGTAAAAGGAGCTATAATTGCTTAGCCAAAGCATTTGCCATTGGGTCCAAAGGAAGTAGGTTGTCTCAGAGAGGCTGAGAAGCCCAGCAGCATGAAGGGAGCTGAGCCGAAATTACCCCCCAAAGGCTGAAGGAAAGCTGAGAAGTTTGAACAGAAGATGGAGGGCAAACAATGCCAAAAGGCAGCCTGAGGTTGTTCACAGGGTGCTTGAAACAAAACTAAGATAAACCCAAGAGTAGATTAAAATAGTCAATGTAGAGAAAAATTCTAAACACTGAATAAATCACAATGAAAATCACAACTTAGACCAGTAATCCTGTTACACACATTAAGCTAAATGCCTTGGATATTCATGAGGTGTGTGTGTGTGTACATATCTGCAAACATCAGTGTCTAAGATATTTAATCCTTTAGTGCATTACACAAAATCATAAGCTGAGTTTGACTGTCACCCTATTACAGTGAGAAAATGAGACGCTAGCAATTGAGTATATTTCTCAAAGCCAGAGGACATTTGTAAAGCCCATGACTCAAATCTAAATGTCCAGGACTTTCTACTTTGAACTGTTACACCTGTCTGTAGCTGTTACTTCTAGATTGATGTTGCTTGCATCTCTCTGCAAGGGACCCAAAGTAAAGGCCATGAGCTAGGGTGTAATTCAGTTCAGCATGTCAGAAAAGGCCTCTTCTGTCTCATTTATTGGTCCAGCTTAAATAAGCTATGTGTAAACTGAATCAACTTAAGTTTTATGTCAAAGATATAAAAATGGCATTCTCTGCTGGGGAGGTTCTTTGGTGACAAGCTGTTTATGTGTTCTTTTATTACTACAAGGGTGAAACACTTTTGAGAATGCTAGAGAATCAAACCCAGTATCACAAAGAAAGGTCTGTGTGACACAGCCAGATGAAATATGTCTCAGTCATGGGACAAAGATTCCAGGTAAAGCATGAGACCATTTTAATGTCTGATAACACATTCATTCAACACTCTGGTTCTGAGGAGAAGAAATCTATAAAGCCATACATTTATCTGGAGAGACACAGAAAACAAAACATGATGAGCCTCTGTATCTCTTTGTGATAATAATCCTCCATAAAATAAGACTCACCTATGACGAATCAGGGCTGTAAGCACAAACAGTGGCATACTACATGCTACAATTCAGTAGCAAATGAATATGTTTAAATTTGTGGTTTCTATGCTGGCGTAGGTGCAGTGCCATAAGTTCTAACGAAGGCAATTAAGAAATAAACTTGGACACAATGCATCCAGATTTGAGAGAAATTGGTAAAACTATCTGCATGTTTAGGTGACATGGTCTTGTAGATATACACACAAAAAATAATTTAAAAACTCACTAAAAACCTCATAGATCTAACAATACTACAAGAGATGACATAAATCCACCATATTGCCCTACTCCAGCCAGCAGTAAGAAATTAAGAACAAATATTCTATTTTTAATAAATAAAAGGAAGAGTGAATAATGAAATGGAATGTTGCTCCAAGTTCATATCACAGAAGGTTCCATGTTTTGAGATGAAATTATTCTACTCGCTCCTGTCTCCACATTCTTAATCACCTAAAATGAACTTCAAAATGTATCAAGACCTATTTTAAATATAGAAGCTTACGAAAATTTTAAGAAAAGCAGAAATCCAAAAGTACAAGGATCCTGAGTCAGCAGTGATAATTTACACAACCAAACAAGCAGTGATAAAAGATACTGGGAGAATTGACTATTGCTAGAGTGAAAGGCTTTCATTATTGAGAGGATAGTGTTAACAGACCAAAAAGATAATTCACAGGATGAATGCACGAAGAACTAATTTAATCACACAATAAAGGCAAACCAGTTGAAATGAGTTCCAGACTGGAATAGACATTCCTACAAAGCAGATGACCTTTACAACTGTGCAAAGCATTCTAAGGATTATTATCCTTTAGAGTGATGCCTTTCTCTGTGTGTGTGGTGAATGGTTGAATGTGCATGTATATGGCTACTCATATCTGTTCACATATAGAGGCCAGAGACTAATATTGAGTAACTTCCTCTATTGCTCTCCGCCTGAAATTTTTGAGATGTAGTCTCTCATTTAACTTGGAGCCTGCTGATTTAGGTCACCTGGTTAGGCAGCAAGCCCCCAGGATCTACCTGTCTCTGCTTTACAATACTGTGGTTAAAGACACATTAACACACGCACAGGCACATGCACATGCACACGCGCGCGCACACACACACACACACACACACACACACACAGCCCCCACTATGATTAGCATTCACATGGGAGCTGAACTTGTCTCCTCATGCTTGAAGGATCCCCATCCTTAAGCATTTGCCCAGTGAGTGATCTCTGTAGTCCCCACAAGAGCATTGTAAATCCAAGTCACAATCGAAAGTCCTTCCATACCCACTAGGAGAGTAAAAAGGAAATTAGTACTGATGACAGAAGATCTTTCTACTGTGCCAGACACCCTGACCTTTTCCTAGCACGTAGACACAGTTACCTTAATGGTCTACCATGTCTATTCTTAGAAACATGACCAAATCAAAATACAAAAAAAAAAAAAAAATTAAAAAAAATGTACAGTCACTTCCATTTTATACTAAAAATTTAGGGTTAAATATAGCCTTTTAAAGATTTTATTTGGGAGTAATTATGTCTGGTGAGTGTGTGTGTGTGTGTGTGTGTGTGTGTGTGTGTGTGTGTGTATAGTTATGTCGTAGTCCCAGTTCCATTTTCCTATGCCTGGGGAAAGTGTCATCAGATAGACAGTGGGAATGTGCTTGGATTCAGAGGAATCAAAGTAAAAGCTGAACTCCCTGGGACTCCCCAACACATGACTTAGACATAGGGTAGGACATGAAGCTGGTCTTGGAGAACTGTAGGCATGGTGGCTGAGTGCCCTACCTGTACTATCACAGGAGCATCTGCCATGGAAGCATCTTGGAGCTTCACTCAAGGCCACTATCTAAAAACATAAAACTTTAGGCATCTGTGGTTCCATTTTTTCCTAACCATATATAAAAATTTATTATCAACACAATGCATGTTGTAATATGTGTTTATACAAATGTAATTTTGAACTTAAATGCCATGTTTTCTCTTATTAAAGAATTTTGCGGGACCCTAAATATATGGTATTCCCAAACATAGCAATTCCCATGTGTAATAGATCAACAATGACCATCATTCAGGACAAAGAGGCAGTCTATAGAATGGTAAAAGATTTTACCAACACCACATTGATCCAAGCTCATGTAACTTGATGTGAAAAAAGACCAAATAATCCAATGGGGTAAAAATGGGTTACAGATATAAATAGGAAATTCTCAAAAGAGGAATTTTAAATGGCTGAGAAACACTTAAAAATCTTCACCATCCTTAGCCATCAGGGAAATGCAAACCAAACTATTTTGAAGTTCCATCTTCCACCTGTCTTTTCTACATGTCCCAGCTTTTCTGCATGTTTTGTGTCAGGGTCTTTTTAGAGTTTGCATTTTCTTTGACTGATGTACTGATTTCTTCTATTGTATCTTCTACACTTGAGATTCTCTCTTGCATCTCCTGTATTCTGTTGGTGGTGCTTACATCTGTAGTTCCTGTTCTTTCCAAGGTTTTCCATCTCCAGGATTGCCTCAGTTTGAGGTTTCTTTATTGCTTCCATTTCCCTTTTCAGGTCTTGGACAGTTTTATTCTTTCACCTGTTTGATTGTATTTTCTTGTATTTCTTTATATTTATTTGCTTCCTCTTTTAACGCTTCTACCTCTTTTCTAGTATTCCTTTAACCAATTTATTCAGGTCCTCTTTAAAGACCTCTATCATCTTTATCAAATTGGATTTAAGATCCTCTTCCTGTACTTCAGTTTCATTAGGAAATCCATGGTTTTTGGCAACAGGGTAGCTGGGCACTGATGGTATCATATTGCTTGTTGATTGGGTTCTTAAGCTGGTTTTTTGGCATCATATTTTCCCTGATGCTGCCTGGATAATACTAATGGCAGCAGGACATTTTTGGGAAGATGGGGTGAGCTATGGGCCAGACAATGGAGATCAGGGTACCCTACTCTGTTGGCTATGCCTCAAGGAAACCATATTCTGCAGGCTGTGTCTTGGGCAGAGCCTATTCTGCTGGTTGTATCCCAGTCAGATCCAGCTGGGGTGGCAGGCAGGCCCAACCAGGATGAACTTTTGGGCAGGGTTCCATGCTAGTTAGATTTGGGGCCCCCAAAGGTTTCCATGGGGAGACAGCATGCTCTTAGGATAATGAAAGGCTCCTCTAGAGTGGGAATCCAGGTAAGAGCTAGACAATGGGGCTCTAGGGATCACTTGTGTGCCTCTGCTGGTTGTCCCAGTGGACAACAGGTGGCTGGCAAATTCAACTAGAATGGGTGGTTGGGTAGGGTTTCAAGTTGGTTAGTTTTGGGGTCTCTGAAGGTTTCCATGGGGGCGGAGGGACAGGATGCTCTTGGGGTCTCATAAGGCAGACCTTTTAGTTATTAATTTTTCTCTAACTACATACACTATACTACACCACTCTACACTACACACACACACACACACACACAAACACACACATACACACACACATTAATAAAGGCACACACATACACACATATGCACATACACTGGCATGCACTGATGGGTAAGGCTGAAAATACTTTACCTTTCAAGTTACCAATTATCTTTCTGTTTTGTACATTGGTTTCTTTCTCATAGATTTTCATGTAAGTCTTTATTACGCTTTCTCTTTTTCAATGTCTCGACATGCATTCCTGGCAATAGTAGACTCTGTTTTCCTATAGCCAAAGAGTGGTGAATGTCACACATGAACAAGGAACTAAATTCATATTGATACACATCTCATGCAAAAATCTCAACCAAATAGAATTGGCTGCTTATATTTTATGAAACAAATGAGTAAAATGGGATCTAGTTAAAAACTGAAGATCTGAGAAGACTTGCAAAGTGTTTTAAAGATGATAAAATAAGTGTTCCTAGAAATCTTCTCATCAGTTGGTTGTAGCTTCTTCCACACTTGAATTCTTATGCTGTAGAAATCTATTTTTCTAAAAAGTCAAGCCTTGAATCTATGTAATTCAATTCACAAAGCAAGTAAAAATCATTTCAAAGAGTCAAGATGCCAATAAAAGAAAACTGTGAAACAAATAGACTGAGAAATATTCAAAATAAATATTAGTAAATCTAGCTGAGTAGTGCCCTGGGAGCATAGTAGACAGAAAGAGAAGGAGCTGAAATCATGGCCTCTTGTTTTAGAGTCTCCACCACATAACTAGGTGGAAGACACCCATCACAGTTTGTTATGATAAATCATTTGAAAAGCTTCAATTCTGATTCTCATTTTAAACACTTGGAAATATAAAAATTGTCCTAGAAAGTTTGGTGACAGTTACTGTATGGAACCATCACCTTAAAGTTACAGGAGGACATTCAAAAGGTGACATGGAGTGTACTAAAGAGGAAACTTAAAGCCCATACAAAATATTTTATACAGAAAAAAACCTAATTAAGCTGGGGGGTAAAGCTCCATGTTTGAACATGTGCCTAGAGTAAATGAGAGACTCTGGGTTCATTCTCCCAGAAGCTCCTTCTCTTTCTCTCTCCATTTACCCTTATGTTCTACTTATAATGTACATATAACCTGCTATGAATACACAATACATAGTATAAACCATATACACTCAGTGGGTTCTTTCCCACGTGACTTCCCTTCACATGAGGTAATCCTCACTAGAGGTCAATGCTGTTTTATATTTTGCTTATTATTCATTTTGCATATGACTAGTAATCACTGTACTGATCAGTTTGTATGCCTTCTGTTTATAGTACCATATTGTACATAGTTTTGCACTATATTTTAAAGCTCAGTTTAGCCTAGGATCCCCTCATGTTGCTGATACTGAGAACAGCTCCTTTCCGTTTCACTATTGATTACTTTTATATTGTTTGGATCAGCCCAGGTGTTGGTTCCTCTCTAGACAGATAACTGAGGATAATTTGCTTCTAGGTTTCTAGGGTGGTGTGAATGCTCTTGTGTAAAAATTTTGAAATATTCTGCGAGTATGTGAGTGAGTGTGTGTGTGTGTCTGTGTGTGAAAATTCTCTGTGTACAAAATGATCTATAAATATATTCTGTCTAGGAAATTTAAGGGTGATTATACCTAAAATCTTATATCTGCCCAGGATTTCTTTCCTCCAATTTTTCTTCTGGAAATGGGATTAGATTGCTATACTAAGCCCTGTTCATCCCATGTGCACCCCAATCTTAACTTCCTGTTTCTTCTTTGACATTAAAATATGTTATTCGTTCTTTGATAATTTCATATAATATTTTGACCATACTGACCTTCTCCTCATGTTTCTCAGGTCTGGCCCTACCTCCCTATCTTGCCCCAACTGTTTTATTTTTAAAATAACTTCTTAAAACCAGTCTGTGATCCCCATGCACTCCTGGATGTGGAGCCAGCAAGATGGACAATACTAATAAATTAAGCTAACTTATTTTGCCCTGCCCTGCCCTCCATGACAAAAACTGTTTTGCTATGGTTTTTGACTCTATCAGTTGGTCCATTCTTCATTGTTTACAGCACTTGAAAGTGATTACTTCTGTTATGTTAAATTTTTAAAAGTATACATTGATCACTTCCACCCACCCCAGTTGCTTTAGCTGACATTCCCATTCATCACCTTTCCATCTGACCTCTCATCCTTTAATTCAGCATTTCCATGGAGCTTCATGATAGACATTGGCCCACAGAACTGTGTTATTCAGTGTGCTGCCATTTCTTTCTATCACTCTCTTGTATCTGTCAGAGTGTCAGAGAAAAATCTTTTTTCATTCATTTGACTTATCTTTAAACTTCAATTGCTGGGACATTTGAAAACACTCAAATGGCATTTCCTAGAACTGATTCAGCTGATCACTCAGAACTCAGGGTAAACCTCTTGTCAGAAAATTTCCTGCATGTTACCCCGTGGAAGAGCTTCAGGGTGTGATGAATAGAAAATAAAGGAACATTTTGATTGGCTCTGTCTGCTAATTGACTCTAGCCTTTATTACATTTCTTTACTGCCCACAGTGATATAGTCATTTCATTGCAAATGTCCAATAAGAATCTTTCTTCATTGCAACCAAAGTCTAATTAGTCACATGTTTATCACCACAACCAGGCCAGAAATGTCACCATTGAGAGTTTCTTGCCTCTGGTTGGGTAGGTAGCGTGTTCCCTGAGAAGAGAAGTGCTTTTCGTCACATTGTAAGACTTAGGTGAACTTTGATCCGGTACCTGACCAATACCTGTCATGCAACTATGCCTGGGAAAGAATGCCAGTTGTAGGTAGATCTGAAATTTTGCAAACCTAGAAATTTTCACAGTCAATGCTTTCACTTGAAATTATAGAGCTGGAAACATGTAAAGTACACTATGTGGTGTTAGCTTTTCCATCCCCAAAGGGGAAGACCAAAACAGATCCCTTTATTCAGCTAGATGAAACTGATTTAACATTGGTCCCTAAGGGCTCCATCAAGCTTCCAGACAGAAGCAGATGATATTCTTAGGTTCTGTGAATATCTAGATAAGGTTTTTTTTCTAATGTATTAATCATCATTTCTTGGTGCCTTCATGTGAACAAAATGTGCCAAACTTTAAAAGAACATGAAGTTGACAATAACAACGTGTTAATCATAAGATTGTGGGACACATTTAACTGATCACACCTGAACCTTAGCTGGGTGTGGTTAACCATGGAAGGTAGAGGTGAGGTGGAGGGGAAAGGTGAGCAGAGACCAAAAGGCAAACTGACATTTTCCTCTAATGCAAAGACGGTGACTGAGAAGGGAAGAGAACTGTCAGCTGTTCTTCCTAGAGGAACTCCAAGATGCTTCCTTGCCACTGTGAACACTTTTCCTGCCCATCTTTATTTTGTTCTTTTAGATTTATTTTTATTTTATGTATTTGAGTGCTTACGTACATGTATGTGAGTGTCTGGTGCCTGTGGAGGCCAGAAGGGGGAGTTCCAGATCCTCTGTAACAAAAGTTGGGAACAAATGAACTGCCAAGGATGTTGTAAGAACTGAATCTAGGTTGGTTTTCTTTTTTTCTTTTTTTTTTCTTTTCATACTTTATTTATATTTCAAATGTTTCCCCCTTTCCAGATCTCCCCTTTGGAACCTTCCCATTCCCTCCACCCTCCCCCTGCCACTATTGGGGTATTCCCCCACCCACCCACTCACGTCTTCCCTCCTTGTCATTCTCCTATACTGGGGGATCTAAGACCCTCAGGTCCAAGGACCTCTCCTCCCCCTGATGGATAACAAGGGTTTTCTAAGCACCCAGAGCTCCTAAATGCTGAGGCATCCCTCCACCCCCATATGCCCAGCCTTTAGGGACTACCTGTCTTTCGAGCTCTGTCCAGTCATTTAGGAGTCCATCACAGTCTGAGGAGAGGTGAAGATAAGCAGAACAACCATGTTTTCCTATTTTCTCCAGAGGAGGCACTTTCAAGTATGGACCATGTCAATATTTGCTTATAGGACTGAGAAGGAAATGACAAACCCAGTGACCACGGTGCTCATATGTTACATAAATCCTATCAGTCTGACAACATGATGGGCCTTTGGGGAGCTATGTGAAGGGAAAAAGTAAGGTTTATCGAGACTAACACTGCATGATCTCAAGGGCAGGAAAAGCTGACTCACAGAAGCCTAGCGGCAAATGGAGGTTGTTCAGGGATGAGAGATGAGAGGAGATGAGGGCATGATGCTTAAGCTGTGTGAGGTGTTAGTTAAGAAGGATGGGGGCAGCTGGAATTCTACTGTGCACAGGATGGCCATTAGCTACAAGATACTGCAGACTGAATCTGCTGAAAGAGTAGTCATAAGACTCCCAACACACGCACATGCACATTTGTGAGCACACATGCAAAACCCACACATACAAAAGATAAAAATATACAATCCATCACATACACCAGACACCACATCAGTATTCTCTCTCTCTCTCTCTGTCTCTGCCTCTCTTTCTCTCCCTCTCCCATCCTACCCACGCCCCTTGTCTTTTATCACTCGGGCTTCCAGAAAGATGGGGAAGAATGAATGATGAAATGTCAATGTATCTTTTGAAACAAAAATCATGAATTACACAAATTTGACTATCAACAAGATTTAAAGAATCCAAAGGTCTAAAGGTAAATTTAACGTAGAGTTAACAACGGCCTAGATTTCAAAAACCTGGGCTCTCATTTAATATTTTTAAGTTTATATTAATTTCTTTAGATTGTGTTTTTAAATGTTTACACATTTCATGTCCTCAGTACCTTGAATCAGCCTTGACTATAAAGGGCCAAAGAAAGTTCCAGTAACTTGCCCATGTTCAAAGCTAAGAGGAAACAGAGCTGTGCTTCTACCTGGGCAGGGGATGTAGGGAACACATTCTTTCTCTTTCTCTTTGGCGTCTGACAGCATGGGCAGAAGCCTGTGTGTCCATGCCAGTTCTTCACGGTCATTCTGCTTTAACCCATGAACCTTACCTATATACAAAGTAAGCCTTAATTTAAAAGAATTTCATTGTCATTTAAATCCCTTGCAAATTAAGTTTTAATACCACCCTACTATACTGTTACCCTACCAAGGCAATCAATATATCCTCTACTCATTTTTCAATGGAGGAGTCCTAAGATTTTAAATCGTTTTCTGAAAATTACGTATGCCATATATCTAAGAAATGGACACTCTGTGATTTAGATTTGACTAAATTGATTAAGTTTAGTTGGACTCAGAAGCCCATGCATTTAACTGATACTCAATTGTGACCTTCAAACATTAGAATTTGTTCTTTTACTGATGTCTTCCATTCACTAAAATCAGGCTTTCAATTTGTTTAATGGTGTTGTGTGTCACAACACTGTGTTCTCTCTCCATCTGTCACACTGACCTCAGGAGGGATTTGTGGTTATCTTATTTCAGCTGACAGGTAGGGAACAGCAGGGACTTAGCTGCCCTCCCAGAGTTGCTGAGGCGAGGCTGAGGTCCCCAAGGAGTCTCAATATCCCCCGTGCATTATTTCCACCCTGGGAAGTTGGTGTCCATGGTACCTCATGGACCCTTCGCATAACACAGGTATTGGTGTCTGCTGTAGCCATATCTGTATAAGCCACACTGACTCTGCTTCTTTTGAAACTCTCTCTTCTCTGAACTTAAATGTAGCTTGAACTGATTTTTCTCAACAGCTCCAAATGTGCACTTTCATTTTATAATCCATCTTAAGTGTTTTAAAATAAAAGAACTATCAAATCACTTGGCAGAAGGAGGCCTATTGATGCCCGGAAAGGGCAATTTATATTCAGTTGGCACCCTCGCAAGCAGCATGGTGGATATCATTCAGATTTGAGACCCAAAGTGATAAATAGTCACACATGGCCAAATGTTACACTCCGGGGCTCATGGACCCCTGGTGAGTTATTGTTTTGTTTTGCCCCTGGTTCTTTGCAGGCTGGAAACCTCGTTTTCATAAATTAATCAGTGAAGGCATTTTGCATTTCTGATGTGCTGCTTTTCTCTAAGGCTTTTACTCACAGCTTGTTTGCTGAGTGGGGCACTTTAACGGGTCCAAAGAGATAGGAAACAATGAGAAAAACAAAAGGCATTCTTTCTGTCTGGTATCGCTGCAGATAAATATGGAACTCTCTTGAAGCTTCCTTGAAAGAGGTTTCTAAAATGATTTTAAGATACATTGAACACATATAAATGAGGCATTTTTAAAAAGTATGCAAACTAAGCAAAGGATCAACAGGACAAATTCCATACCACAGTAACTGATTTTAAGGAAAACAAAGAATTAATAAAACATTCCCTTTGAAAATTTCTGTCTGATCGTTGTAGATTTCATTGTAAACCTTCTGCTGCCAAAAATAACCACCGTGCTCAGTTTGGAAATTAATAATACATCTATGTAAGTGCTCTGTATTCTATGCAAATGGAGTCACTCGGTGCAGAATCTTGTGATTTACTCTTTGCCCCTATGGAGTAATCGGTAGCTTGAATCAGAGATACTCCCTAAGCTCCATTTGGTAGAGACTTGATCCTCAGCCTTGTACCACTGAGGTAATAGAACCAACGGAAGGAATCCTGGGAGGTCTCTTCACCTAACACTGTGCACTATCGAAGGGACAGTTGGACTTCATACCCTTTCTGTCTCTTGTTCTTTCATTTGCTTCTGCCATGATGCTCAGCCTCAAAGTGAGAGGCAGTATAGTCACTGGCTGAGATGCTTAAAAATCATGAACCAATCTGACCCCTCTTCTCTTTAGAGATTATTTCTAGTATTTAAGTGACAGCAATCAGACTAATACAATATTTTGGCAATATCCATCCATGTTGATACTTACAGCTGTATTTTATTTTCATTACTGCATATGATTCCATTCTATGAAGGTGTTATAATTTCTTATCTTTAGTAGATCTTTTGATGTTCCTATCCTTTAGTAGTTTCATTGTAAATAAATAGCATTACATATTGGCTCTCCTACAACTATTGTGTATATGGGCAATATTTTTGCTATGAGTATAGATAGATATCCATGTTTTGATTATCATGATATGTTAATTTAGTCACATAAAATGCATTGATATGCTATTATATAATGGGTAGATGACTTACGTAGGGTTTTACTGCTGAGAACAGACACCATGACCAAGGCAACTCTTATAAAGACAACATTTAATTGGGACTGGCTTACAGGTTCAGAGGTTCAGTCCCTTATCATCGAGGCATGGAAGCATCTAGTCAGGCATGGCACAGGAGGAGATGAGAGTTCTACATTTTGTTCCAAGGACACATAGAAGAAAATTGGCTTCTAGGCACCTAGGAAGAGGGTCTCAAACCCCACTCTCACAGTGACACACTTCCTCCAACAAGGTTTCACCTACTTCAACAAGGCTACACCTCCTAATAGTGCTATTCCCTGGACCAAGCATATTCAAAGCACCACAGTAGTCACAGTTATTTATATAAGAGAAGTCATACAGAAACTTTAGACATGCCCAAACAGAAGTAAATACTGCTGAGTGACTTTTCATGTCATTAACTGTAATCTATAAGTATTACTAATATAATAAAGTATATATTGCCACTAGGAACAGGACAGGTAATACTCATATTTGAGGATCATCTTATGTCAGTGTATTCTAGAATTCAGGGAGGAATTCTGTATTGTATTTAGCTTGTATATTCCCAACCTCTTCCTATGTATGCATCTTGGTCTTTCTTGGCCTTTAAAGACCTGGCACTTTTTAGCAGTGATGATCAGTGAGTGTTTAATATTTTCTGATAAGTAACTGAAGCTATACATTTTAGGCCAGAATATTACAAATACTGCTGCAATCTCCTCAAGGAACATGAATCCCAATGTTAAGGCTTTCATCTTCCTTCATGACTCCCGAAAAGGCTTTTCTTGACAGCATTTTATTCCTTTACCATGTTTTAAAATTTTTATTTTTTTATTATTTTACAAGCATGGGAATCACAATATGTGTACTGTTGATGGGTAGCATCTGCTTGAGGATATTACCATTTCATCTGCAACAAGTAGAAGATCAACTCTGATGCTGCAAGCACATCTCTCATTCAAAGGATGGGGAAGGCACTTGGATCTGCCCCCAGCTAAGAGAACACAAATCAGCAAACTCCAACTGTGTGACCCTCTCCCCATCTGAATGTTTCCTCCACTGTAACGAGGAATAAGCATTATCTGACTTTTTGGTACAGAATAAAGGGGTTATAAGTGTGACACTTACACAAGATCTTGGGGGATATCAGCGTGTAATAATATCTTGAGATGACCAACTACCAGTATAATAGAGTTAACAACATAGAGAGATTCTCGATGCTGCTTCTGCCCAAGCAAATGATGTAGACAACAGAGTTGCTATGTGAGGAAGAACAGTGAGGGAGTGGTTCAAGAAACCCTAGCATGTAGAGACACCCAGTGATCCACAAAGTATATTCATGCCCATCATTTTATTTCAACTTCATAATCATACATGGTAGGTTGATCTTATACCACTCTTCTTATTATATCTAGCTATCATTAGGCATAATGATGTCAAGTAGGCTACCAAAGCTTATACCATTATAGGTAGATAGCACAGAGTCTGTAAGAGTTTGTAAATGCTTGAATACCAAACATATCTTTTACATTAAATTACACTGTACCAACACCACCCAATTATTTTGGTTTTTTACAAATTCATCATTCCTCAGTGCCTAAAAATATTTGAGGTTACCATTTTTATGGGTTTCCCTTATCTGGGACACACCTTTGAGAAATTCTAATTCAAGTCACTCTTTAACATATCAATTTCCCTTTCAATAACATAACAATTTATACCGTTAGTAACTGGAAACCTAACTTTTGTGATTAAATAATTATATATTTTATAATAAAAATCCTTTATGTACAGCTACATAATTCCAAATTTGAGTATATTTCTGCATGGTAGTCATTCTTGTTTGTTATCTCATTGGAAATGAAGACACTGTTTAATGTGTTAGATACTGGCCTAAAGGAACAATGCTTTAGCCTAGAACAGGCAGCAACCGATGCAGTCAGCCTTTGAAACTTAAATGACACATCTAAGGACTACTTACTATCTTCTCTCAAACCCAGCAGGTTCCTGCTTCTGAGTGGGCTTAGCTCTGGAGTGACTTAAAAAGAACTCTAGGATAAAGAACCTGTTGTTTTGAAAAATTAAAGGAAAATGCCCTCAACATTCAGTTTTATTCTTTAATGCCTTTCTTCACTATACACAAAAGGCTATATTATTCACTCAACTCGGTGGAACGTTATTAACATAAAGATGATTACAGCTATTTGTCACTGAAAATATAATATGTTTCTATATGTGTGAATACACTGCTCATTCATTCAAAGAATTCATATGTAATTATAATATATATATATATTCAGTAAGGCTTTAAGAGCAAGATTCTGTGGGTGAACAAATTAAAGTCTAAGAAGCCAGATAAATTCACTGTAATTGCCTGGCTTGTAAGCTCTTCATCCTGACTTTGAAAGAGCCCTGTTTGGTTTTAAAGCTTTGTTCCATAGAGTAGATACAGAAAAACAACCAGCACAAGGTTTGAGGCAAAAATTCCTTTTCTATAGGTTAATGGCATCTTTCAGGCACCGAAAGCCATCACCAAGACCAAGCTCATGGTTTTTCCCCAGAGTTGCATTGACTAATACATTGTCTCTAAAGTTCACATTTACTCCATTGGAAACCAAACCACCAGGCATGTCTTAAAGCTGCATAATTTAGATGAGCACAGATTCCAAGGAATTTGAAAGCAACACCATGGAGGGAATCCCTTTTTATTTGTTCCTCAGATGTAACATTGTGTATAACTCTAAAACAATTTAAACATTTGTTATAATTTATTAATTATTACATGCACATATTTGTGTCGGCTGTGTGTTTGCATGTATGTGTGCTGCGAATGTCTATGAATGTGTTGTGTCTGCATATACGAGTGTCCATGTGGAATGTCTGTTCTTGTGTCTGTGTATGTTCTGAATGTCTGTTGTATGTATCTGTATGCAGATGTGTTTTGTGTGTCTCCATGTGTGTATTGATATAAAATTTTATCAATAGTGAAGAGTCACAGAACTGTTCTCAACACAGTCAGGATGTAGCACTGCTTTATCACCACAGGTCACCTCATTCGAAATGTCTGTATTTACAGATTCAAAATGAACAGTTAGATAATTGCCATACACATGAACTTCCTGGATACTTAAAATTAAAGCTTAAGAAATGAGCTACAGAGGAGACACGGAATTGAGTTGACTCCATCCACATCCTATGTCCATTTTAATTCTCATTCTGAGTGAGATTCAGACATCCTGCCCTGGTCCCTGTTTGTAATTTTGCTTCGTTGGGTCTGTGGATTGTATCCTGTACTTTATGGCTAATGTCTACTTATAACTAAGAACATACCATGTGTGTCTAAAATGTAGAATTATTTTTATTTGATGTGGATTGATGTTTCACCTACATGTATATCTGTGTGACGGTGTAAGGATTTCCCTGGAACTGGATTTCAGACAGTTATGAGCAGCTACATGGGTGCTGAGAATTTGCAAGAGCAGTCAATGCTCTTAAACACCAAACCACCTCTCCTAATCTGGGCCCATGGGGAATCACAGAGACTGAACTGCCAGCCAAAAACAAAATGCCTAAATTAGACCTAGGACTCCTACACATATGTAGCAGATGTGCAGTTTGGTCTTCATATGGGTCCCCTAACAATTGGAGCAGGATCTGTCTCTGACTTGGACTGTGTTTCCTGCTTTTGCAATACTCTAAGGCACAAAACTAGCTTTTTATCCAATAACTAACGAGTGTTGAAGTGAATGAATGAATATCTGATGTTTTAGCTCACAGTGGGTGAGCTTTTTACTGTTCATAAACCACTTTCATAGTGGTTATAGTTATATTAACAGAAACTTACAAGAGAGTTTTGAAGTGGGTAGAGTGTAATTTACATTCCATCATTTACTGAGTTCCAGGAAATGAGAGTAATTTCAGTAAGATCCTCACCTCTGTTCCTGTAGCCTGGCAGTAACTCCAGTGAAGTGATAGAGACACTAATCCACCCACAAAACTTTCAACCCAAAATTTATCCTGTTTACAAGAATTGCAGGCTTGGAGGATGGAGCAAAGACTGAGGGAATGGGCAACCATTAACGGCTCCAACTTGAGACCCATCCCATGGGCAAGCACCAATCCCTAACACTACTAATGATTATGCTTGCAGACAAGAGCATGTTGTCCTCTGTGGGGCTCCAGCCAGCAGCTGACTCAGACAGATTCAGATACCAACAGCCAAACAATGGATTGAGCTTGGGTATTCTTATGAAGAAATGGGTGGAAGGATTGTGGGTCCTGAAGGGGAAGGAACTCCACAGGAAGACCAACAGAGTCAACTAACCTGGACCTTTGGAGCTCTCAGAGTCTGAACCACCAACCAAAGAACATACAGGGGCTGGACCTAGGCCTGCCAAATAATATGTAGCAGATGTGCAGCTTGACCTTCATGTGGGTCCTGAACAACTGGAGCAGGGGCTAACCCAAAAGCTGTTGCCTATAGTTGGGATATGTTCTACTAGCTGGGCTTCCCTGCCTTGCCTCAGTGGGAAAGGAAGCGCCTACCCTTGCAGAGATTTGAAGTGCCAGGGTGGAGAAGATACCGGGGACAGGGGGCACATGCCCAGAGGAGAAGGGGGTAAGGTTTGTGGGAAGGAATGACCAGGATGGGGGCAGTGAGCAGCATGTAAAATGAATAAGTAAAAATATCAATTAAAAATAATTAAATTAATTAATGATAAAAATGAAGCTGACTCTTAAGCTCCTTAACTGGGTACCACTTGGGTTTGGACAATTATGTGCAAGATGCTCTGGCCTTGGCTTAAAGAGATGGGGAAATTTTCCTACCATTAAAACGCATGTAATTACACTGGCAGATAGGAGATATGGGCCAAGTGTCTCTACTCCAATATATCTGTTCTCATGACTGTGACTTTGACTCCAGAGGCCCCCATTTTGTCCTTTTTGGAAGGAAATGATCTACATGAGGTCACACTTTTGAGGCTAGCAAGTCAATGCCAGTGCAGTATCAAGGGGCACCCCACTTAGCTGCACCCAACCCCCCACCATTTCAGAAATGCCAACACTATGGGTTATTTGAAAACAGTGTCCTGCTGGGTAACTGGTAAGCAATGACAGAATTTAGTTTCCCAAGACACCAAACTGTGTGATGCCTGACAGGGATGAATCCTTACTGTCGCAGAGGGAGGCTTCATTTGTCAGAGAAGGCTGAAGGACATCTTTGTTTACATACCTATTTATTCATTAGTAATTCCAGGTCACAGGGACAGAAAATGGCTTTTGCATCTTCTGGCTCATCATATGTAAGCAAAGCAAAGAAATATGAGAGACAATACAGAGAACAGAGGGTTGCCATTCAGAATTCCCACTAATTTTCTCCAAGTATTAGGAGTACAGAGGCATCTCTGGAGAGAGAGAAAAACCCTGAGCTAAGAACACAAGAAGCTTCCAATCTAGTCAGTCTTGCCAATTAGCATGAGGACTTTGGTAAATCATTTGTTGTTTTTGTTTTCTTGTTTTTTGTTTGTTTGTTTTTTCAAGACAGGGTTTCTCTGTGTAGCCCTGGCTGTCCTGGAACTCACTCTGTAGACCAGGCTGGCCTCGAACTCAGAAATCCGCTTGCCTCTGCCTCCCAAGTGCTGGGATTAAAGGCGTGCGCCACCACTGCCCGGCCATTTGTTGTTTTTAAATCTTAGAGTTTTGTTGTTTTTGTTGATGTTGTTTTGCAGGGTGACATAGGACATGTCTGTCTACATATCTTACATGTTGAGATGAAGAAACAAATGAACACTGATTAAAATCACAATATTATATATAAATGTAATAATTAATTTTTAAAATGAGGCCATGAATTTGAAAAAAAAGCAAGAAGGAGTATATGGGACGGTTTGAAGGGAGGAACAGGTAGGAAAAAATGTAACTATATTATATCTCAAAAAAAATCACATGGCCAAGAGACATATGATATATAAGTGGTATATAAGTGTTGGTTGATTAAGTCTCATCTTGCAGAAGATGATCTATACAAGTTAGTGGTAGGTACCAGACTCTGATGAACAAGGAACGAAAAAGAGATCAGTGGAAATGTAAAACAGAGAAAAAACAATTCTAATAGGGAAGAAGACAACAAAATATAGGCAGCATGGTACTTGGCTTTGACACTGTCTACCAACAGGTGGGCATGCTCCCTTCAGGAAAACCACTGGGATCTGAGGCTGAGGGCAGGAACACCACATGCCCCTAAGTCTCAGTTAATGATGAATGGCTTTATGCCATGCTGTTGGCTTCCTGTCATGAAGTCAGAAGAAGGAGTCTGGCTTCAATTCTTAGACCTGAGATTATAGTGATTAGTCCTAGTCCACTTGTTCACTGGATGAGGAAATAAATGCACAGAGGGAGGCTGCTTAAGCAGACATTTGTGATAGGGTTCTGAGCTAAGCACATCATCTAATGTTTGAGTCCAGCTCTCTGTTTTCCTCCTATCAGCAAGACCCTAGGTCTGTTCCAATTTCTTCTAAGCTTTACTTCATCTCATGATGATATCAGCTGATTTGGAAACTCAGACATTTTTGACATGAGTATTTCACATGAAGCTGGTAGGAGATTCCAAGAGATTTCTTTATTACACAAAAGTAGAAGTATTCTCCACTCAGAATATTCTATTGACAGTATTAAAGGGAAAGGCATTAGAAATAATTGGATTCTTATTTCAGGCCTGGATAAAAGTTTATTTGTTACTAAGAAAAGAAATTCAAGCCTGCTTTTTGTCACGTAAGAGTTACATTAAATAAAAATTTCAGAGTTGTTTAGTATGTAACATACTATTTGACTTCTTCTCCAATTATGCATGAATGAAACAAATAGCACTTTCTCAGAAATAAAGTAATTAATTTCTACTCTCAAGAGTGAAGGAAAATAAATATAGTCTTCATGAAGCCCTAATTTTCATTTAAAAAATCCAATAGATCTACTCTTGTTGGTAGGACTCGGTTCTAGTGTCATTTTGTTGCTGTGACAAACACCATGACCAAAAGTAACATAGGAGAAGAAAGGGTTTGTATCATCTTACACTTCCAATTCACAGTCCATCAATGACTGATGTCAGAGCAGAATGTCAAATCAGAAACAGAGGGATGAACAGTTTCATATTCAAGGACACATAACCTTCAACTATGGATCTAGTAGACACGGAAAGAATAGTAGAAAGCCAGGAGGCACTGGGCTTGAGGGCTAAGTCATAGGTTCGCACGGAGTTAGTCTTCTTATACAGTGCAAAGACACCTGCCTAGAGACTTGTGTTGCCCATAGTGGTTTCATATATTCCACGTCAATCAAGTCAGCGTAGTCCCCCAGCCACATCCATAGATGAATCAGATGAGACAATTATTCAATTGATACCCTCTTTTGAGATTTTTAGGCTGTGTCAAGTTGGTATGATAGCCGAGGAGGAAAGGCATCAGCAGGAAATGTCCTCAGAATTCATCACCCAGCTCTTTTGAATTAAGGGATCAGTTTGAAGCAGAATTATTTGGACAATTACAGCACTCCTCAGACTGGGAAACAAGACAACAAACTAACATAACCTTCTGAGATAAGCATACCTGCTCATCTCTGGCTGTACACTCCCCAGCATTTTCCTCAAGGCCTAGGAGCTATTCTTCCATTTCCTATAAGCATGGAAGATCCTGTATTCCTAATAGATTCAAGCCTTCTCAAAGACTTGAACACTGTCTAGGTTGGGTACTTAGGCACATGCTACAGGCTCATATCCAAGGTCAAGTTAAAAGAAATGTAAATATCCCCCAAGTCATCTGTCATCATGGCTACAGGCATGTGACCTGGTTTTTGCCTGTGCAGTACACTGAACCTGGGACTTTCTCTTTTGCCAGCGTGAATGGAGGGGGACTCTAAGGCCTGATGTAAAATATATACTGCAGAGATTTAAAATGTGTTGGAGTGGTACACGATACTCAGGAGAACACCATTAACATCGCCTCTCTGGCCTCTATCACCCGGGGAAATTGAGTTTGCAAGTGTTTCTGTCTGTTCTCCACCCCCATTTATTCACACTCTTTCCTGCCACCTTTGATCCATTCTGTGTATTGTCTTCCTTGAAACCACAGTAAAAACTAGACTGAAGAAAATATATTGAACTGCTGCTGTTATTAAGTTGTTTTATTGTAACTTCCACAAAAATAGCTAGATCATCAGAAAAGGAAAATGAGCCACATATAAGTCAATACAGAGATCTTTGGAGAAGTGATTGAAGTGTATACAGGCTGAAAAAGAAAGGCCATTCTGATGAGAGATGTCCCTAGACTTGAGGTATGACAGAAATGGAAATACACCCATCAGGATCTCTGGGTGCCCATGAGAATATCAACAAACATTAGAAATGTATGCAATAACTTCACTCACATCTGCAACTTATGACATGGTGTCCATGCAGCCCAGTAAAAATGTGAACTCAGCTCCAAGATAATCTGGGATTTAATTTGGTAACAAAGCCTAGGGCCTAGTGATCTCAACCCTGTTCTTCCTACTGCTCCTCCTATCTCCTCTAATTCTCCTTTGCATGCACTGATTTTTTTAAATTTCATTTATCATCTCTACCATTTAAGACTTTAAAAAATCTGGTGAGTTTAACAAAGTAAAATGAAATTCTGTTAAGCACATATTTCATTGAATGTTGGACAAATGTTTGTACTCCCCCTCCCTCTGCCCTTAACTCATCCAGGTGCTCTCTTGTCACCAGAGTGGATCCTAAAGGCTTTTAACATTGCAAGGAAGGTTTCTCATAGACAGTTACTCCACCCAGCTTCCTATGACCTACTATGCATCCTAGAAGAGGATGTATGGATGTATTTCATTTGGTCATCTTTCCTCTATTCTGGACTGTATAGTTCATCCCTAGAAAGTATTAAACACAATTGAAATATGTTCCACACCTTCTGATCTCCCAACCAGATTCTGTTTTTAAGTTTTGATTTTTTAAATCTTCCTTTTATAAGTGAGATCAAGCAGTATTGTTTTGGGATGTGGCCACTTTGTTTAGTGTCGTTCGCATGTCTTCATGAAATTTGCAGGCAAATGGATGGAACTTGAAAATATCATCCTGAGTGAGGTAACTCAGTCACAAAAGAACAAACATGGTATGTACTCACTGATAAGTGGATATTAGCCCAAAAGTTTGGAATACCCAAGATTCAATTCACAGCAACTGTTGAACTGAGTGTGGGATCCCAGATAGAGGAGTTGGAGAAGGGACTGAAGGAGCTGAGGGGGTTTGCAGCCCCATGGAGGGAGCAACAGTGTCCACTGGCCTGACCCCCTGGTGCTCCAGGAGACTAGACCACCAATTGAAGAATACACATGGAGGGACCCATGGTGCTGGTCACATATGTGTCAGAGGAGGGCTTTGTTGGCCATCAGTGGGAGAAGTGGCCCTTGGGCCTGAGGGTGTTAGATGCCCCAGTATAGGGGAATGACAGGGAGGGAAGACGGGAGTGGGTGGGTGAGATAGGGTGTTTTCAGAGGGGAAATTTGGAAAGGGGAAAACATTTGAAATGTAAATAAAGAATCAAAAAAAAAAAAAAAAGAACAGAGTTCTTTTTGCAAAAGTTCAGTATTTTACCATATGCTACTTTTCTCAATTTGATAATTGACACTTATGCTTTTTCTGTACCTTGACTCATGTGGATTATGCTTCAATAAACACATGGATATAGGTAACTTATCATCTCTGTTTTAAATTTCTGCAGATATAGTCAGAAGAAGAATTACTGAATCAAATAAGAATGTTTTAATTTTCTTATGAAATTAAATTTTCATAAGAATATGAATTTTCTTATGAAATGCTTGTGTTTCTTCCACAGTGACTGTACAAATTCACATCACTATGGCATCTGCATTTTTCTTTTCATATGCTCAGCAGTGTGACGCTTCTTTATTTTATTTTTCTGTTTTGTATGTTTAGAAACTAGAGAGTGTAATCCTTCCTGCTTTTTTCCCCTTGAAATAATTTTTCCTATATGGGACCTTTTGTGGGTCCATATCAATTTTAAGGTTTTTATTCTATTGATCTAAACATATTCTATAAAGGTTTTGATCAGAATTGGATTATATTTACATGAAGACTGTTTTTGAAGAAGGTATATTTTACATTTATGATTTTCACGATGAACAAACATGAAGTATTTCTTAATTTACTTGTGTCTTTTTAAGTTATTTAGCAAAGTTTTACAACACTCAAATTAGCAAAAGCATTACACAAATTGCTGTAGCCAGTGACCTTTAAGTGTCTGTGAGTCAGATCAAAGTCTGTATTATACATGATGCTCAAGTCTCTCACATCAACCTATTTTGCCAAGTACAGTGCCACCTCTGAAGCATCTTTAAAGACCCTCTGTCCATTCTATTAACTTTTTGTTAACTGCATAGCTTACAAGGACACATGTGATAAACCTCTTTAAGCAGTTAATTCCAGCCAACATTATGAGTTCCTATTTAAAGACATTTATCTTCATGTTTTTTCATGTTTTATAGGATTTATAATAAATTTCTACTCTTGAAGTTATATTTTAGGGCTGAAAACAAAATGTCAAGATACTGGTCTATATATATATATATATGTGTGTGTGTGTGTGTGTGTGTGTGTATTTGAAAAACAGATAACAGATAAAAGCCTAATAAGATATTACTGTTCAAGACTGAAGAGAGATGTTCAAGGTCTGCTAACAAAATTATGCGAACAATTGCAGTACTCCATAGACTGTTAAATAAGATGAAATTAACATAAATACATAAATATATATCAATATACATATTCTATGAGTTGAATGTTCTATAGAGGTTTGGGGATGATATAGTTAAAGAGCTTTGGGAGCTTCTAGATGACAGGTTTTGAATAAGTACTCCTTATATGCACCTATAAGGGTGTTTCCAGAGAAGCTTAATGAGGACAGAAGATCTGCCTTGACTATACACTGCACAATTCCTTGGACTAAGACCATGAGTAATAAAGTGGAGTAGAAGCAGTCACTTGTCTGCCCCCTGACTGTGAAAACCATGTGTCCACTAGCACCCTGTCTGCAGAAGATATATGAAGTGGAAACTTCTAGTTTCATTGGAAAGTCAGTTATGTCAAATGATGTTTTGCTGGGGCACACAGGTGAGAGGATATTTTGCTAAAACAGGCATGTGTAAGAATGTGGACCAGCAGTCTCAATTAATCTGGATCCCCGAGATCTCTCAAACATTGGACCACCAAACAAGCAGCATACACCAGCTGATATGAGGCCACCAATATATATACAGCAGAGGACTGCCGAGTCTGTGTTCAACCAGAGATGCTGTACCTAACCCTCAAGAGACTGGAGGCCCCAAGGAGTTTAAGGTTCAGGTATGATGGGATAGAGGGTAGGGACATCCTCATGGAGACAGGGGTTTGGGGAGGAGGTTTGGTATATGGAACAGTCGGAGGGGCGATAAAATCTGGAGTGTAAAAAAAAAGAATGTTTTCCTAAAGCAGTTACAGGGGATAGGATGTTTTACTATAACAAACGTGTGAAAGGATGCATGGTGTTCAGAAGGAATATAGTTATGACCCTACAGACAGTGGGAGCTCAAACATTGGTTTGCTTTGCTCCACCTCACTATTTGCTAACAACATGCATGTATTGGTTTCCTTTACATTGTGTTGCTGAACTCCACTTGTGGTAACACCAAATTGAGAAGCTCACCAAAGGACTTCTCATGAGGTTCCTGTGGCCTATTGCTGCTTCTGCAGTGGTCGCAGGCTGGTTGGTGATTCTTGCACTTTCTTCTGGATTGAATTGCCCTTGCTGATTTGTATGTGGTGTCTGCCAAGGGGACTGAACTGCAGCTGCTGTTTAGTATTTGGTGTTTGCTGTTGGACTGAACTGCTGATATCCTGACAATGAAGATGGGACTCACCCCCAAGGAACTATTTCTCAACAGGTCTACTTCCCCTGTGTCCTAACAACTTTTCTCTTCTACTCCCTCTGGTAGGAGGTGGGCTATAAGAGAGGTTGAACACTTGATAAAGTAGATTGAGAAAAATTTTTGCCTACAGATATGTGTGCTCACCAGTTCTCTGACTGTGAAGACTATGTGCCCATGACTGCAGAAGCTATGCACCCACATACTTTCTAACTGTGCAACAATGTGCCTACAAGCTCTCTGACCATAGAAGTAATATATCTACCTGCTCCGTGACTATAGAAGCAATGTGCCCATCAGCTCTTTGATTTAAAAAGCTATGTACCCACCTGCTCCTTGATTATGGAAACTATGTACCTATGACTACAGAAGATATGTGCCCACTTACTGCCTAACTGTGGAAGCAATGTGCTCACCTGCTGCCTGACTGTAGAGGTGATAAGCTCAGTGACTCCTGCTCCTGCCATCAGGCCTTTCCTATTGTGATGCCCTGTAGCCCCAGCTTCTGAGCCAAAATAAGCCCTTCCTTTTGTGGTTTTATATATTTTGTTGCACAATTAAAAGTAAGCAATTCACTTCCCAATGTCACACAGCTAGCAGACAGAAGAGCAAGGGTATAACCTATGTCTCAGAATCAACTCACAGTGTAGCCTATGCTGTCACCCTAATTCAATATCTATTTCTGCGTCCCACTAACCCACCAGTAATACCAGTAATACCTAACCAGTAATAACTCTTATACATGGATCAATTACTTTGGAGAGCTCCTACAGATCTGGGAACAAGCAAACATTAATCAGTACTGGGATTTTCATTTCCTAGCCCATGGTTGTATCTTGTTCCTTCCTGAGCAGACTGCAAGCTCTACTTATGAAGATATTCTCCTGTGACTGGCTGAAACCCTCAAGGCCCTTAGGTACCTATTGAAGAATTAGAGTGAGAAACAGATCCACCTGCTGCCTGCTGTGTAAACAGAGATGAGTGCTGGCACTATGTCTCCTCCTTCTTCCAACTGCTGAGTAGAGAAATTGGGACATGGACCTTTGATTAATGAAGCCTAAAATAGTTCATAACATGCTCTTTATAGAAGCTTGTTTATCCATGGAACAATAGAAAATCTTAAGCTTATGGAAGATAGTTGTGATTTCAAATTCAGCCATCTTATCAATCAGAACTCTAATAGTTTACCAACACCAGATAGTCTAATGATATTTTCTAAAACTAAAGACACAATGTATCTAAAGTGAAAATCAGAAAGGACATGTTGCTGCAACTCACAACTTCTGAGTGTTAAATAGTCCATCACCTGTACAAGTTCATTTAACTTATTAAACACCATTGGTGGGGGACTTTTTTTTTTTTCATTCTGTCTTAGCAAAACAAGGTGACGTCTTTTTCTGATATAAAAAATTAAAAGGAGGATTTAAAAGTAGTTACTCTGGGAGAGGATTTTGTATCTGTGGCAGTGGCACTGCCTTTCAATGGCCATTCACACTTGCACAGAGAATCAGACTATAGCTACGGGCAACACCTTTGACTACTGACTTTATCACACATTAGATTCTTAATTTGAATTAACTAGGATGAAATTGGCTAACAAATACTCACTAGGAATCTATACTAGAGAAAGGAAAGGGATGGAATGAGCATGAAGCAAGTGGAGAAGCTGAAGAGCCTGGGTCAGCCCAGTGTACAGTGGGAATGACTCTTCTGGGCAGAGTTGGCTCATTGAGGGTAGCCAGCAGTCACACTGTATAAGAAACTCCAGGGAATGTATGATTCTGTGGCTATCACACTCTACACTCCAGTAGCAGGAGCTGGCAGATGAAGGTTCTTTGCTGCTCACAGTTGCTAGAACATGCAGTGGGGTCCTCTTCAAAGGGAGATCTTGACGCATCTCACCCTTCATCCACTTGGCATGGCCAATCCACTTCTGCCTTGTTCAGATATGTTTCTTCCTATCTATTTGGAGAGCTTGTTCCTCCAGGATGCTTAGGAACTTTGGACTTCCCAGAAGCACATCTGATGCTCTCATCTTCTTATATTGTTTTCATTGCATTCATGCCTCTCTCAATGAACATCTCTTCATGGTTTGATCACATCCCCTGTTTCATGGTTTGATCCATAATCACATGTCCCTCAGGTGAAGTCTCCTATGGATTTATGTTTAAAATCAGCTCACAGAATAGCTCAAAGTAGCCAAGAGCATGGCCTGGCATCTTCTGATAACACACTCATTTTCTTCACTCCTTCATTGCTGGATAGGTGGCACCAAGGATTTCTAGAGTAACAATTAGTCTTCCTTCTTGTCATTTATGGAAAAAAAGAGACAAAAGATGTGAATCAGAAGCCATTGCTTACATAAGAGTACAGCTTCTATGTCCATTTGGAGATTCATAACTCTAAATCCAGGGAACACAGAGTTGCATAGATGAATTCTAAACATTTTAATGATTAAAGTGGGTGACAAACTGCAAAATAAATCAAGACAAAACACCATTTAACCTGAATTTGAGAAGTTTCTATTGATGTCTACTCATTGTAAGATGACTAAACAAGACCTGTAGACACACACCACCACCAGACAAACAAAAATGGAAGGGGGATATCAAGGGTTCTCCACCCATAGAAAAGGAACAAAAGGTAACTAAGAAATACTGATAGCAAGAGAAATAGTCCTCCCCGGGGATGAGTTCCCTAACATTATAGAATACCAAGGAGTCATCTCTGAATGCATAAACATACAAGTACCAATAGACTGACTGAACAAGCATTTATACATGTAGGTATGATTTGGGGAAGGATTCGAGGAAGGAAAGAGAAGAGATAAATGATGTAATTGACCTCCACATAAACCAGAAACTCTGAATCTAATAGAAGAGTGGGGAAAAGTCTTGAACACATGGGCACAGGGGAAACGTTCCTGAACAGAACACCAATGCTCTAAGATCAAGAATCGACAAATGGGACCTCATAAAATTGCAAAGCTTCTGTAAGGCAAAGGATACTGTAAATAGAACAAAATGGCAACCAACAGATTGGGAAAAGATCCTTACCAATCCTATGTCCGGTAGAGGCTAATATCCAATATATACAAAGAACTCAAGAAGTTATACTCCAGAGAACCAAATAACCATATCAAAAAATGGAGAACAGAGCTAAATAGAGAATTCTCAACTGAGGAAACTTGAAGGGCTGAGAAGCACCTAAAGAAATGTTCAACATCCTTAATCATTAGGGAAATGCAAATCAAAACAAGCCTGAGATTCCACCTCATACCAGTCAGAATGGCTAAGATCAAAAACTCAGGTGACAGCAGATGCTGGGGAGGATGTGGAGAAAGAGGAACACTCCTCCATGTTCCGGTGGAACTGGAGGGATTGCTGGTGGGATTGCAAGCTCATACAACCACTCTGGAAATCAATTTGACTGACACTCAGAAAATTGGACATAATAGTACCTGAAGACCCAGCTATACCACTCCTGGGCATATACTCAGTACATGCTCCAACATGTAATAAGGACACATGCTCCACTATGTTCATAGCAGCCATGTTTATAATAGCCAGAAGCTGGAAACAACCAAGACGCCCCTCAACAGAGGAATGGATACAGAAAATGTGGTACATTTACACAATGGAATACTACTCAACTATTAAAAACAATGACTTCATGAAATTCGCAGACAAATGGATGGAACTTGAAAAATATCATTCTGAGTGAGGTAATAAGGTCACAAAAGAACAAACATGGTATATACTCACTGGTAAGTGAATATTAGCCCAAAAGTTTGGAATACCCAAGATTCAATTCACAGCTACTGTTGGACTGAGTGTGGGATCCTAAATCCAGGAGTTGTAGAAGGGACTGAAGGACCTGAGTGAGTTTGCAGCCCCATGGAGGTTGCAACAGTGTCAACTGGCCAGACCCCCTGGTGTTCCCAGAGATTGGACCACCAAGCAAAGAATACACATAGAGGGACCCATGGTGCTGGCCACATATGTGGCAGAGGAGGACCTTGTTAGCCATCAGTGGGAGGAGAGGCCCTTGGGCCTGAGGGTGTTAGATGCCCCAGTATAGGGGAATGATAGGGAGGGAAGATGGGAGTGGGTGGGTGGGTGGAGGAGTACCCTCATAGAGGCAGGGGGAGAGGGAATGAGATGGGGTTTTCCAAACAGGAGACCTGGAAGTGGGAAAACATTTTAAATGTAAATAAAGTATCAAAAAAAAATAAAAAAAGAAACAAATTTTAAAGATGTTTTTTCTCTACCTAAGGTTTCTGTTTCTTCTCAGTTTGTGATAACATTCAAAATAGCAAATTGAGGTACATGCCTCTTGATTTGTAATAAGTAACTTAAGATACAATGCAATGACATATGCAAAGACTTGAATAATGTAGAAAAAGCACAGATGTTCAGAACAAGACAAATTTAGACTCAAGAGAGTTGGGTTTTTTCCTAGGTCACATATTTAGCTAACTAAGCTAACAAGACCTGTAAGTGAAATAACTGGTCTATCATGATAGCTAGCATTTAGAGAAGAGTTCATTCACAACAGTAGGTGCTATTTTAGCAGCAAGATTAAAGAATTCTCCTGGTACTGCCTGTGATCTGCCTCCCAAGGCAAGGATGTATCTAGGAGGGATGTGATAGAGGTCACAGCTGATCTGGTGAGACATCCCCTTACTACAGGGTTTTTGAAAACAGACTGTACTTCAGTGCCACACTTATGTCTCCGATTTCACCTTGGCTTGGTGTAGACCAGTGATGTGATACTGACCAGTCACCAGAGAGCCTTTGCTTAGTTCTAATTAGCCATCCAGTGGAGAGCAGTGCCTGGTGTGGGGACAATTCCTTCTTTTGGAATTGTCTGCATGTTCCACTCCTTCAGCTACTGGTTGTCTACATTAATAATGAACTAAATCTACTCCCTTTGATTTGGATATGATAGGTGAATGCTTTTAGGAGACTTCTTACAAGGCAGGAACTCAGTTTCTCTATAAGCCACTTCACAGCAAAGAGATCTACACAGATGTAAGCAGGGAGGATTCCAGAAACATGAAAAGGGTCTGAAGTTCAAAGACTCTTCTCTCAAGTTGCAAAGAAGTCATGTTAACTGGAAAATATTTATTTTATGAAATTAAAACATCAAACATCTTCACAAACAAGATAAACATAAAATATTATATACATTTAGCTAGACACAGTTTTTCTTCTTAGATTTGTGATAAAGTTTTCTTCTAAAATTGCCTTGTTTAGGAAATATCTGAAACCCTCCTACCAGCACACTAGTTATCAATTGTGTGTTGGGGAATTCATTTTATTAAGAAATAAAAGAAATTCTTTTATTAAGAAAATTGTGAAATAAAGATTTCATTTCTCAAATTACCTATCATTTCAAATTTATTATTAAAAGTTTGTAACTCTTTCCAGTATAATCATGCAAAATATCATTTTACTCAGAACTTTGGAGTCTTTAAAAGTGATGTATAAAACAAGCAGATTATTTTATTCTGTAATAATTTTCTTGTTTAAGAAAATTGTTAGTTGTGCAATGGGCCCTCGGGATGGATGAAGGCAGAACACAATAACTCAGTTTGAGTTTTTCTTATGCCCCCCAACAATAAAAAATTAGGTTACTTTTTGTTGTTGTTGTTGTTTATTCCCAGCAGTAAGTTTCCATTTCCCTGGAAAATAGCCCATTTCCTCTCACACGAATTGGATCCCTCTGCCCTTTGCAGTGAAAGGAGCAGAGGGATACGTGCAGTCCACTCTTACCCTGAGCAGCCAACATCATTCCCTTACTGGTGCTTGGCAGTCCAGGACCCTACTGCAGCTGAGTATGTGCTGGAACGCCAAGGCAGGGCTCCTTCCCCAACTATTTATGATAGAGTCATTGACCCAATCCCCTCCATAGGAGAGTCGTATAAATACATTTAGACCAAAGGAGAAATGAGGGAATCATGAGGTGAGATACCTAAACTCAAATAAAGACCCAGACTCTCCAAGGATATGTGGTCTGCCAGATTTAAGGGGGGGCTCTTCTCTATCCAATATGACTGCAATGATGCCAAAAAATGTCACTCTGCTCTGGGCTGCCTTTTAATTCTTTATTTGGGAGAGGAAAAAGGAACCTGACTGCTTGCCAGCATCAGTTGTAAACTTAATTGTCTCCTTATCAATAATAACAGCAAAAATGAGAAAAATATGATTGCTGAATTTTATGACAAAAAATGCACACACACACACACACACACACACACACACAAAACAAAACAAAAAGACTCTACTATACAGCAGCAAAAACCAAGGTTCAAAGGAATGAACCTTAACTTTCACCCTAAAACAAAGCAAAACACACAAAGCAAAGCATCATGGTTTCCACATAACAACAGTAGTATCACGCAGCGGTGGAGGTAGGATGGGGACACCAGGTTTGATGCAATCGGCTCAGGGAGGGATTGGCCATTGCAATTTCATTATTTTATTATTTCCAAATTGAAGTTAAGTGCATTTACATTTAGCAATAAGGTCCTTGACTCTTCTAGTTCATGAAGTTGCAGGGAGACAGTTCTTAAGCAGTTGTCATTGCTTCTAGTTCATGGAGTTGCAGGGAGACAGTTCTTAACCAGCTTGTCCTTGATATTTTGAGGATATTAGACATTTTTCTTGGGATATTAAATTTTAAAATACTATTTGTGTTATAAGAAAAATATTTGAATTTTTTTCTTGCACCTCTAGATTGTAAAACATATTAGAAGCTAAATGATCAAAAGTGTAAACAAACCAATTGATATAATACTAAAGTGGCACTCTCTGTATGCCTCTCTCTTTATCTCTGAGCATAAACATATCTGTTTATGTGTGAGATATGCATATATACACATACACATTTATATGTCTAGTTGATACTTTTGTAAATTACTTGGGGAAGCTAGGAACATTAGTTATATATTGTCTTAGTCAGAGTTGCTATGAAAGGACACCATAGCCAAGGCAACTCTTATAGAGGAAAGCATTTAATTGGGAGCTTCCTTAGTCCACTGTCAAGTCCATTATCATCATCATGTGAGCATGTTGGCATGCATGATGCTGGGCAGTAGCTGAGAGTTTTACATTCTAAACTACAGGCAGGCAGTCAGGCCCGCAGGCAGAGAGGGCTTCTAGGTATGATATATGGGCTATTGAAGTTACAAATCCAACTCCCAATGACACAACTCCAAGAAGGACCCACCTCCTCCAACAAGGACACACATCCTAATCTTTCCAAACAGTTCACCAATTAGGAACTAAATTCAGTCTGTAGTAAAGTAATAAGTACAGTAAAAGTTCCATAGTTTTTTTTTTTTTTCCAAAAATTTGTTTCTACTTTATTTACATTTCAAATATTTTCCCCTTTCCAGATCTTCCCTTTGGAACTTCCCTATTCCCCCCTCCCCTGCCTTTATTGGGGTATTCACCCACCTACCCACTCTCGTCTTCCTTCCTTGGCATTCTCCTATACTGGGGATCTAACACCCTCAGGCCCAAGGGTCTCTTCTCCCCCTGATGTCTAACAAGACCCTCCTCTGCCGCATATGTGGCCTGCACCATGGGTCCCTCCATGTGTATTCTTTGGCTGGTAGATCAGTTTCCAGGAGTATCAGGGGTCAGGCCAGTTACCACTGTTGCTGCCTTTCTGGGGATGCAAACTCCTTCAGCTCCTTCAGTCCCTTCTCCAAGTCCCCCATCTGGGACCTCCCACTCTGCCCTACTGTTGCTGTGAAGTGACTCTTGGGCATTTCGAATTCTTGGGCTAATAACCACTTAACAGTGAGTACATACCATGTTCATTCTTTTGTGACTGCGTTACCTCGCTCAGGATGATATTTTCAAGATCTTATCTCCCTGTACAAAGGTCAAGTCCAAGTGGATCAAGGACCTCCACATAAAACCAGATACACTGAATCTAATAGAAGAGAAAGTGGGGAAAAGCCTCGAACACATGGGCACAGGGGAAAAGTTCTTGAACAGAACACCAATGGCTTGTGCTCTAAGATCAAGAATCGACAGATGGGACCTCATAAAATTACAAAGCTTCTGTAAGGCAAAGGACACTGTAAATAGGACAAAACGGCAACCTATAGATTGGGAAAAGATCTTTACCAATCCTACATCCGATAGAGGGCTAATATCCAATGTATACAAAGTTCCATAGATTTTTAAGCAGCAATTCTCAGTTTGTTGTGCTTGGAACCCTGGAGGCCCGTGGGACTTGACTGTGTGCTCATGAAATGAAACACAGCATTAGTAAAGCTGTTCCAGGCAGTGCAGACAAACTGCATGGGCACCTTAGGAGTCCCTGCCACCCTCACTGCCCAGTGCTTAGGACTGGCAGCTATGTTCAGACTGGCAAGAATGAACTAATAAAATAGTTGTCTTTGCTTGGTATCAATATCCTAGTAAGTCATTTTCATACCAGGTGTGATCAAATGGAAATATGCATAAGACATTCTGCCCTGCGTGAAAGCACAGTGGCAGCTTTGAAGAAAATTGCCCATGTGATTTTAACTGAAACTGCAATTAGCTGACTTATGTTTTCAGTAGGACACCATTTTTACCTGAAAGAACAGATGACAGAGGTATGAAGTACCACACAGAGCTGGGGCAACTCAAGGGACAGCCTGTAACATCTTTTACTGATTTTGTATTTTAAAATTTGAAGTAAAAATCAGAATTTTGGAAAACTCACCTCCACTCCTAAGAGGCCAGTGGTGTCCACATGTTAAATATTAAAATTAATTTATTGAAATGAATTTATTGAAATTTATTGAAATGATTATTAAATAATGAAGATATTTGAGATCAAGGATAATCACAGTCAGTCAGCCTTTTGCTATTACCAGACTACCTGTGTCAAGACTGGGAGACCATGGGACATGAAGCAATCACCAATCCGTGAATAAAGTCACATTCTACCTTATAATGCATAACAAGGAAAAGATCTCTTAGAACCACTACCAGATTTAAGTATACTAAAAACAGAGAGTAAATTTATTTAGCTTCTGATTCATATAAAAACCAGTTTTAAGAAACTGGCTTGCTGAGTTTGATGATAACATCAAAGAAAAATATCCATTTTTTTCTCTAAAAGCTTTTGAATACAATCCACATTTTCTCAAGTAGTATGTTGGTGATACCATGTATGTTCCATATATTTGACCAAAAGATTGCATTGTGGGAGGTTGAATGAAAGAGGCATCCTAAAAATAATCCTTTGACTAAGACATAAACTAATTTGCAAATATAAGGCATTGTTATTCTTTCCTATTTTTTAAATGTATGAGTTTTTCTCTAAAAAAATAAATATCAATGTGGTGTTACTATTTAAAATTTATTTTAAATAACTTGATAATAAACATTTGTAAAACTTGTAATTTAAGCTCAGTATCCTTGACAAGGTGTAACCCACATTAATAAATGTCATCCAATGTGCTCAATCATTTTTTAAAAGTATAGAGGGGATCAGATAAAAATTTACCGAAGAATATTTTTGTAAAATATTTAGTTTAGCAGTGTAACCATAAAACTCATTAAAACGTCCGTAACTGTTTACTTTCTCTCTATGTGTTCAATTCACATGAAGACAAGCATATAAAAAAACCATTTTTCTCCAAGGGAACCTACTCAGGAAACAAACCACTCTTACAGCCTCATGCTCAGCAGTAGATGGCCAACACAAAATTAACTCAACAGCAACTTTGGAAGATCTATGTCTCATAGTGTTAAGTCAGAGCACCCCTTCCAGCTTACAAGCCCTTTGTGTTTATGTAATGGTGTCCTGTTTGGGAATTTTATGGGGTTCCCACTTGTGTGTGTGTGTGTGTGTGTGTGTGTGTGTGTGTGTATGTCTGTGCGTGCGTGCATGTTGGCATCTATAAGTTTATTGTGCCCTTTTTGGTTTAGGTTTGGTTGTTTTGTTGTTCTGTCATATTCTGATTTATTTGATTTTTAAATAATTTATTTTATTATTATTTATTATTATTTGCTTTCTAAGGAGAGACAAAAAGCATGTGGATCCTGATGGGACAGAAGGATGGGAGAAATGAGAAGAAGCAGGGGGAAGGAAAAGTGTAATCACAATATAGTACATGAAAGAAGGGCTTCCAATAAAAAGAAAGAATAGAGCTGAATAAATCCTGTAGCATTGATGGAATGGCTGTGTGAACCAGGCTGTGCCAGCCAGGTCTGAGGCCTCTGCTACTCCAGAGGCTGATGTAGGAAGCTCACACCTCAAGATCTGCACTGCTAGAGGGAGTTCAGGGCCAGCCTGGGAAACTCCGTGCAACTTTATCTCAAAATAAAAATTAAAAGAGGCTGACAATGTAGTGACAGTGCTTAATTGCTTGCCTATCGATGTGCTCATGTCCAGAAGTGGAAAGAGATAACATAAAGAAATTCATATACGTAAAAAGATATCTTTAAAAGCTTGAAGTCCCACGAAGGAACTCACAATAACAGCTGCTATTTACCCAAGGTTTAGCTAAGATTGATGTTTTGTCAGGTAAAGAACCTGTGTGCATCTATTAAACATAGAAAGAGATTAGCAACATGTGAGTATCATTGAAAAGTAATTTGAAGAAGGAGTGAATGTTTTCTTGCCCTCCTGATCTTGCTGGCAACCTAGTAACTAAATAATTAAGAAACACTGGAGAGATAGCTCAGTAATTAAGAACACTGGCTGCTCTTCCAGATGACCTGAGTTGCATTCCTAGCAACCACATAGCAGCTCACAACCAGGCACATTGATGTCCGGTTTTGGCTGCCATGAGTCCCAGATATCCATGTGGTACACAGACATACATACATGTATGCATGCATGCAAACACTCACAGAGATAAATTAATAAAAAAATATGATGAATTTTATATTTTTCTAATAAACTATATTGTTTTAAAGGGCAACCCTTAGTTTTGAAGATATCTATTCATCATAAGTCATCTATCTGTCTATTTATCTATCCATCTATCTGTTGGTATTTATAGATAATGATAAAGATGTTCTCACATGTAATTTATGAGAATGTATAATGTGGTATTTCTAAAAGTTGATGGACAAATTTATAGACATGTATAACAAACTTCCTGCCTAGCAATGCCACTTTTAAAACACTAATCTGATCATTCCAAACCTTGAGAAAACACGTAACAATAATTAAATCTATTATACTATCATATACTATAAATAAATCTCATAACAAAATCAATGAGATGAAAAAAATCTGTAATTTTGTATGATACAGAAGTCAGAGTTTATTAAGATTATATGAAAAACTGTAGACAAGTTTGTAAAAGAGTGAATGTTATTATGTTCTGTAGGAAAACATTCACAAATCTGGATAGAAAACTCTGGATAAACTCCTGGTTCTGTGCTGGACTGTGAGACGGAAGGTGTTTGTCTCCTGCATAACTAGCTATAGCCTTCCTCCTGCCCTTCTGCTCTTCATACACAGATATATTTAGCAGTGTTAGCTCAAGTTTGCAATGATGCTTCACTTTGTTGTGCCCTAGTAGTTGGTCCAAGGCACCATAATTCTGGATTAATAGCATTGGAATCCCATCCACTTTTTAAAACTATATGGAAACATGCATAAAAAGAGAAATGGTCAGGAAAAAATGTGAAAATAGGCTGTGTTATTTTAAAGTTATGCGATTATGTATTAGTTTTTAAATATATTTCTACACATGCAATCATTTTTGTGTCATTATTGTTAAGGAAACAGCAGAAAGGAAAATACAGTTTTAAATGATCCTGACCCCAGATTGTCCATTGACATCACAGACTTCTATCTTTGCCAGGCCATTATGAAGTGCGCCAATCTCAAACCAAGGACAAGGTCCCCTTTGCATTATGATGTTTGAGAAAGTGATGTGGAGTCCACAGAGTTCTGTCATTACCTAGCTGTTTTAAGACTTTACCCACGTCACCTGGGAAGTATAAGGGAAGGCGTAAGGAACGCTGAGATTTCTACCAAAACCCAGTGTATCAAGGTCACTTCTGTGATGGTGTCAGCATAAGTGACACAGGCAGCATCAAAGAAGCCTTTTATGTAAGGTCACATCATCTGAGGCACGGTGGTGAGCTAGACCTCCCCTGCTCCCTAGGTATTGATAAAAGGTGTGTAAGAGACCTACCTTTAGATACCACTCAGCAGCAACGAAGGGTATCCGTCCATTCCTCTTGTAAGCAGTCAAAGGGTCCAGATAACAGACAGCATTTATATTATACTGAAACTTTCATAAAGTAATACCTAGAAATCAAAACTTTAGGAGGGGATCACTCACATCAATAACCAGGAGACCTGACTCTGAATAAATAAGGCAATCAATAAATCAACAACAAGATGTCAGAATTATTTAATGTTTTACAGCAGCCATTGGGTTTTTGTTTTGTTTTTTTTTAAGAAACACTTTAATAAAAACTACACACATATTTGAGGTACATAAACATGGTGGAGCTACAATAACGTCAATAAAATGCAGAGGTCTCATCAAAGACTTAGAGAGGCAAAATAAAATATTACAGGTGAAAAATATGATCACTCAAACTACAATGGACTGTTTCAGATGCAGAGTGGGAAGGACAGATGAGGGATAAATACAACAGAAATTACTCAGTTTAAACAACAGGGACTTAACTGACAAAATCAGAATACAAACAACCAATACAGAGCCTTGAACATTCAAAAAGAGAAAAAGACTCAGATATGAGAAAAGTGTTGGGACTGCCACACAAGACAATTAAGACAACAATGATTCATTTGCTAAAGGTTCTGGAAGCACACTCAATGTACATTTTTAAGTCTGTATACAGGGGCCTTATGATAGCTTTCAATGTAGCCCTACATATTTGACATTACAGTGTCAGCTGTTAACTTGTGTATTCAGTAGATAAAATAGAAAAAGCCTAAAACAGAAATATCATGTAATTATGGGACTATTTAAAGCCCCACACCCTTCACACACAGACACACAGAGATACACACACACACACACACACACACACACACACACACACACATGCACACACCTACACATACAGACACACAGAGACACGCTAAAATAAGCAAAATTTGACATCTATTGGTGGTTCAAATATCCTGTAGACTTTGGAAAGGAGAGTAATTCTTCAACTTGGTAAGGAACCCAAATGAAACCCCACAGCTAGGATCATATACAATGCAGAGAATGTAGAAGCTTCTAGATGAGACAAGTTAGGGCTGTTCTTTCTCACCAGCCTCTTTTAAAAATCTCACAGTCTAGGAAGTACCATCAGAATTAACAGGACATGCATGAATGCATTTAGCTCATAAATTATGCACATGCAATAAAGCTCTGTTTGCTGAGAATTAATAGACTATGTCATAAACCCAAAAGAACCAACAATTTAAGAACTAATAATCAACTTTAGCAAAGTCACAGGGTGCAAATGTCAATTACTTTTGTATATAGTAGAAAACAAACAAGTAGAATTTGAAGCTAAGAATATAATACCATTATATTTGTACTTTAGAAAATAAAATATTAGGATCAAATCTCTTGATATTGGGTTATAAGATCTACATGAAGATTAATACAACAGTCTCAAAGAAGGAGTTGAGAACTGAATCCCTGGAGACACTCTATAGAATTGAATGGCTACACTGTGTTCTTGATGTTCATTCAGTGTATCATGATCTATAGGTTCAGTGATCTGCGAGGAAATCTGCAGCAAGGTATTCTGTGGTTATCAATGGAATCATTTTAAATTTTAGATGGAAAGAATAAATGAGTATAACCAGCATGATATGAAAAAGATAGAAGGCAGAGAACTACTGTCCTGCCCAACTGCATGCCTTACTGTAAAGTAAGCAAGGTGGTGAGAGTGAACATGCACAGACAGCCCAACAAGTTCTTCACTGAAGAACTAAACCCATACCTCTCAGGGAGTAAAAGCAGTTCAATATCAAGCTGAAGAAGAGACAATTCTGAACATAGACTTTACACTCCACAAAAGCTGAATCACACATCTAAATACTCAGTGAAAAACTATAAAGTCCACAGATAACAAGAGCAAGCTTGAGTGGTTCTGTGATGGTAATGACATTTTATATGTGACTCTGCCCCCAATAATATCAATATCTGAACTTAATTATAGTTAAGAGGTTTTACTTTGAAAAAGTGAAAGAAAAGGAAAACAAAGACAGAAAGACAGACAGAAAGAAAGGAAGGAAGGAAGGAAGGAAGGAAGGAAGGAAGGAAAAGAAAATATTGTGAAGAGAATAGATAATACACAGACTGGAGAGAAATGGTTGTCAAAATCATATCTGAAAACCACCTCGATATGTACCTTGGTGTAGGCATCAATGATGGAGAAGTTTAGGGGCAGAGATCTTGAGAAAATATTTGTCTTTTGCTGAGATTTTCTATGAACTTGAAATCACTTGCCTGCATTTAAGTGGGAAGATGAAAACCATGAGGGCTGGAAAGGTGCCTCAGTGGTTAAGAAAAATTGGCTGCTCTTCCAGAGGAACCAGGTTGGATTCCCAGCATTCATGTGGTGACTCACATTTATCTGTAGCTCAACTATCCTAAGGCTCTGACACTTTCTTCTGGTCTTGGAAGGCATCAGTCATACACTTTGTGCACAAACATGTATGCATGCAAAACACCCAGAACATAAAATTTAAAATTCAATATTTTAATACCATAAGAGTCAGAAAAGAATATGTGCTAAGCATGGTGGCCCACATCTGTAATGCTAGTAATCCTGAGATAAAGTCATGAAAATGAGTAGTTCTACCAGCCTGGGCTACATGAGACCCCGTCTTAAAATGCAAATAAGAAATAAATAGATAACAAATGTTCTATGTCAGACACTATTTCAGAGTTTCAAAGCCTTGACAAGATTAACTGAAACCCCCTCTTCTCAAGGCTCAAGATTTATTGCAGAAGAGGTGGTGGAAGTGCAGAAGAGAAGGTGGAAGTAGTATAAGAGCCAGGGGCTCCTGATGACTACAAAGGAACAGCACCTTCTGGGATCAGTAGGGCAATTGTGCACAGGGCCTCACAGGGCTGGTACCAACATGTACAAAACACATGTAAAGCTCAAGCCAGATGAGACTCCAGCATGGAGAAAGGATCAACAGCTAGCCACTGGAAGAAGGAGAGTTGGTTTTCTCTAAGACTGTAGCCTCTGATAAAGTTGACCGTAATCTAGTAGAAGGCCACACATCCAAGATGGTCTCCAGCAAGACCACAAACTGGTCTTGAATGAGAAAAATAAAACATAAAGTTGGGTAGGCAGAGAAAGGGGGTGGATCTTGGAAGAGTTGGGAAAGCAGAGAGGATAGGATCAAAACATGTTGCATGAAAATTTCAATGAATTAGATCATAATTAGTCGATACATTAAATGAATGGACGGTTTGGGAAAATGAAGAAGGCAGGCTAACGTATTTACCATTGTGTGTGTTTTAAATAAAAGAATGAAAAGTTGTATAATTCATTTTCATTTACTGCAAGGAGCTAGGGATATTATTAGCATCATTTTATAAATGAGGCATTTTAGACATGAAAGGTTAAGTGGCCAGGGAGCCCACACCCAAACTATCTGTACCTGCATAGGGGATTGAATCCAGAGGCTGACCTTCAACTCTCTGTTGGTCTCTGTTACAAATTGAATTGATACAAATTGTGCCCTCAGTTCCTCCCCAGTGGTCGTCCATCTAATCTATCCATGGCCTTTTTCTTGCTTATTGCTTTAGTGTAGCTCTTTTCTTTGCTTAGGGGGAAGCATTAAGGGTGTTTGCATTTCTCTCACTACTGCAGGCATATACAGTGGAACAAGAGTCAAGCAAAATTAACAAATCCTAGTCAGCACAAAAAACCAACTTTCTCTCATTCTCCCTCTAACTGCTGCTGTCCACAGACCAACAGAATGGAGCAGGAGAGATAGAAAGGTTTGCAGGGTTCTTACTCGGAGCTGGTGCAACTGTCCTTACCTCCTGGCTCTTAGCTCATCAGGCATCTTAATTTACAAAAGCTGGCAACTAATAGCTTCTGTATTTATCAGAATTCATCAACTCATCTATTTCTCTTTAAAGATCCCAAATAGTTCCTGCCAAATGCTGTTAACGAGAGAATCTTTTATTGACAACTTTTTTTTTTTTTTTTTTTGAGACAGGGTTTCTCTGTGTAGCCCTGGCTGTTCTGGAACTCACTCTGTAGAGCAGGCTGGCCTTGAACTCAGAAATCCTCCTGTCTCTGCCTTATTGACAACTTTTAATTGTTGTGGATAAATGAGGCTGTTCCTTTTATAGAAAAGGGGCTGGTGCTTGGTGGTATGTTGAATATGGCTTCATTTTCCTCAAAAACATGAAAATACTGATTCTTGTGATCTGCACCAAAGATGGTTTTGCATTTTGAATTGGGCATTTGAAACAAACTAACAGCAAATATTATAACAACCTTCAAATAGGCAGATACCTGCCACGGCAGTCAGTTAGACAACATTGTAAGTAGGCAGAGAAATGATTGGTATTGACAGAGATACTGTAAAATCCCACAACCAAAGCCACACTCAATGTTTCAAACACTGGCTACACAATAATTTAAACCATCATTCTACCACCAAGTAATGGTGGCAAATCATAAACTTACTACTTAATATGCTTTTTTCTTTAGTTTGTTCCTGTATACTTTCCAATCCATGTTTGTAAGAATGGCACTGATACTTGAAAAGTACCAAGATTTAAGTAGAATACCACTAAAGTTCAACCCTCACACAAAACTCTTCCCTTATTAAGCTATGGGTACAACACAATAAACACTGTCCATCTCTTCAAAAATGTCCTAAACATAATCTTCCTCCCAGACTTTTCTTTCCCCCTCTTCTCAGACCAACATCTTTGTGATGCTTTACCCTTGTATATCTGCTAGGGTCTTATGGGACTGAGATAGCAAAAAGAAACAGAAGTCTTGAGCTGTGTGGTGTTATGCTTTTGAGATCTAGCTGCATCATTGGGCCAGTAACTCACTGTGTTACTGCATAATATATATTCACACAGATTAATCAGGACATGCTTATCATTCTCTACTTAATGGATATTTGTTTTTTCCCTACTATTTAGCTATTATGGATACAGAAATGAGGGATTGATGTAGTTTCATTTACAGGATGAAACAGGATGGAAGCTTATGTTTCAAGTTTTAAGAACCATCACCACCACAACCATCACCACCACCATGACCATCCCCACCACCACCATCACCACCATCACTTCCACCACCACCACCACCTCCACCACCACCATCACCACCACCACCACTACCACCACCACCACCACCACCACCACCACCACCACCACCACCATACAGAGCTTTTCAAAGTTTAGTATATTATGTAGTTAATATGAAAATGGCACTAATTTCAATGGCTGGTCAATCGTTGGCATGGAAGCTGGGAGATGACTTAGTAAGCCAAGTGTCTGCCACCCAGGGGCAGGGACCTGACTCAGCGAATTTTCAACACACGTTAAATACCTGGGAGTGGTAGCATATGTCTGTAACCATAGCAATGGAAGGGAATGGTTGGATCCCCGGAGTTGGATGGACAGGTAGGCTAGCCAATCCCTAAGCAATGGGTTCAGATAAAGAACCTATTTCAAAAGATAAAAATGATAAGTGGAGAATAATCAGGAAAGACACCCAATATCCATCTCTGACCTCAATGTGGGCTCATACACATGTACACATATGTGTACTTGCATACACACAAGAGAGCATATATGGATATCATGCATGCCCACAGGCACCAAAACATGCTTTACATGATGTATCTTCTCAATGTAGACAGCCTAAAAAGTATTTTCCTACCTTTAATTGTAACAATAATGTTTGCATCCTCACATCTTAGCCGCTCACACACCTTCTTTAAAGATGTGTTTTTTCAAACTTTGACCATTTTTAATTATGTCATTTTTTTATCCGTGGATTGGGGAAAGTTTACTTATTTCAAAACACCAGATCATTTTTACCAGATGAGTGCTTTTTAGATAACTTCTCTTACCCTTGACTTATATTGAGACTATTTTAAATAGTAGAAGCTTCTAATTAGTGAACTTTACCGAGAAAGTGATGCTTTCGCAAATATAGGATAAGGGAGGGAGAATTACATTTACAGGATATTCATTAATAAAATAAAATTAAAAACCATCCTTGGACTTGGTTCTTATCCTCTGTGACCTTCTTAAAAGAGTCACTCTTCTTTCACAGTCCTGATTTCACTCACAAGTGCTGGCTTGTCCTGATCTGAGGAGTGATGTCCTCTCACACTGTCTGTGACAGGCTCTAGAATGACTTTTCCTCAATCTTTTTCATAGTCACATTCAGCAACCAAGTAACTGTGTTACTGGTGGTGGTGTCTCTTTTTCTTCTACATGTCTATGAATATACCTCTTCAAACTCCACTGCTTTCTGCATCTTTCTGGCGCTGATTCTAGATCTCAAAGCATCTGCCTCCCTTCCTCTCTCCATTCTTTCCCTCCTTTTGTCATCCCATTTCCACTTCATTGTAATTATTTGAGCATATTTATGAGAAAAGATTAGTGATCAGCACCTGGTATTCAAGAGCCAAGACCATGCAGTCTTTGTCTTCTCTTCGGAGATCTCAAGTCATATTTCCTGAGATGCTGGCTACTGAACCCAGGGTCTTACACATGCTAAGAATTTCTCTATGACAGAGCTAAATCCCCAGCCTTGAAATTTTAAAATAAAAATTATTGTGCATTACAGGAGAATAACAACTTGTTAAGGTTTCTTGCAGCAATAACATGATGTACAACTCAAGATAAGTATGTTCTGGAATGACCCTACATTTTCATGGGCAGAAAGAGTAAGACCAAGGATATTTTTGTTATGATGTGATACTTCATCCAACCTCAGGACATCTCCTTACCTGTGGCATGGACATTGTTATTATTTTCTAGCTGATGGTCTCTAGTTGGCTCAACCTCCCTCTCAGGTTCCTGAAACCTGCACTGCCCATACGCAGCACTAATATGGCAAGAGTTTTCTGGTCCAGCCTCTTGCCGGTAGTTTGCATTACATAACACACACTTTAGAGCAGAGCACCTCTGAATTGATTCCACAGCTTTCCCTCTACTGCAGTTTGAATTTAGTATAAAAATAGCTAGAGGTGAGAGAACACATTTAATAAAATTTTGTATGCATCTGATGTTGTGTATAGAAACATCACCCAAGGGGTATAGATTTTTATAATGAGCCTTCTTCCCTTGACTTTCTTTGACTTCCAACCCCATTTGAAGGCCTGTGCTGAAAGGCCAGATTGCTCCTTTCTTGTACCTTCAATTTTGCAATAGGATTTCTTGCAAAAAAGCTTCATTATTCCACTTGCTGTTAGCTCAGCAGGGCCCATCCCCATCATACTTCAGGTCTCACTGTTCCCCTGAACTGCCAGAGCAATTCCTGACTATCTTAATGAGACTCAGCACCCCAGCCCTGATGCCAACGTGAAGATATTTCTAAAGAGTTCATTCACTGTCTGGTGAAGAAGTTAGTCAGTGCAATCTTGTCAGTAAACATAACTCTTTCCTGTAAGCTAAGCAATGACCTTGAATCTGATTAGTGAATTAAGAGAAGTGGCAGTAAGTAGGCTGTGTTTCCACTGATCACCAGAGACACATAAAGGAGTATATGAGGTGATGTCATGGTAATTCATTCCTTCAGGGAACAAGTGCTCTCTCTTTGTCTACCCTAGTGAATTCATTTTTTTCTCTGATTTTACCTTCTGCGTGTGGATGATACAACTTTCTCACATATACAGATTGCCATAGGACATGGGAGAGTTAGGTTCCCTTCCACATCGTTCTGATGCCTTGGTGAGTCCCAGGTGTGTGCAGGGATTTTGCTGTGCTGTCTTCCCTATCTTCAATGGATGGTGGAACATTTGCAGTCTCCACTGTATGCTCTGCAACTGGACAGCTTTCACCACTGATTAAACAACTGAGGCTCAAATCATGTATCAAAGTACAGGGAACTCAAGAGATAACACAGAGCTAGATAAGAATTCAGACCTGCCCTCCCACCTTAAACTACTTAAAATGGGTCACTTGGTTAGCAGGGATCCATTTTTAATGAAGTCTCTTTCTTCCTAGTCACCTGTTAGAGAAGACTTTCTTGGAACTCCCTTTGTATGTACATTCCCAGAGACAGAATATTGTCTAAATATTCTTACTTTTCATGCTGAATAATAAAAGAGTTGAATCAGAGGCCTGTTTTGGGTTGTCTTTGTTAGTAATAATTTTGATTTATTATTTTCCAAGGACAGACTGACTTTGTAATCTTAGACAACTTAAGCTGAACGGGGGTTGTTAAAAAGCATGGCTAACACAAAAGCTTCTGGGAGACGAGAGAGGCTGGGAAATGGAGCTTGTTAGAGAAGCACAGCGCAGTCAGCGTCATGAGTAGTCTTGGGGTCAGAGTTCTGACTGCCTTCTTATCCCCTCAGGTGTATAGCAAACCCTGAATCTTTTAGGTTGCCAGTTCACTCAGAGTATGTAACTGGTTACTAAAGACTGCGCCACAAGCCACTTAGGGACGGAAGCATAAGGAGCATACTTTAGAGTTTACATGGTGAGAACCGGTGCTGTGTTCTGCTTCTTTGGCTTTGCATGAAATGTAAAGGTATTTGAGTATCATATAAGCATAGTGTGTGTGTGTGTGTGTGTGTGTGTGTGTGTGTGTGTGTGTGCAAAAATAGATAGGTTTTCACTAGGAGAGGAGAGCCAGGAATGAGAACAAGGAAGTGTGGTTTAGAGTCCAAATTTGTGAACATAGGACCATGTGCTTCTCCTGGTAGTGAGATCCCTCTCACTAAAATTAACAAATGGTGTGAGAGACTTCTTGGTAGAGCCCAAGATTTAGACAAGTAGGAAGAGCTAGGTTAGGGGTTTCCAAACAAGAGTTCATTGTGCCAGATCACAGAAATAACACTGTTTCTAGTTTGCCTCTGTGTTGTATAGATGTGTCTTCTTTCTGCTGCTTCCACATTGTAAGGGTTACAAGCATGTACTGTCATACCTGGCCTTCAAACCTGTTATTTTTGTAGTGGTGTGTGCGTGTGCATGCGTGTGCGTGCATGTGCATGCCTGTGTATGCACGTGTCTGTGTGTGCGTGTGCATGTGGACATACAGGTGTGTGTGCGTCCGTGTGTGCATGTGTGCTTGTGTGCTTGTGCGTATATGTGCTTGTGTATGTGCGTGTGTGCGTGTGTGCATGTGTGTATGTGCGTGTGTGCATGTGTGTATGTGCGTGTGCATGCGTGTATGTGTGTGCGTGCGTGTGTGCGTGCATGTGCGTGTATGCGTGTGCGTTTTTTGTGTGTGTGCACGTGTGCGTGTGTGTGCGTGTGTGCATGTTCGTGTGCATGTGTGTGCATGCATGTGTGTTTTTGTACATGTGTGTGCGTGTGTGTGCGTGTGTGTGCAAGTGCATGTGTGCATGTGTGCATGTGCGTGTATGTGCGTGCGCATGCATGTGCGCACACACAGGCACACAGAGGTATGTGCATGAGTTTGGCAGCCAGAGGTTAATGAATTTTCAGTCTCTGTCTTATTTTCTGAAACTATCTTTCAGGGAATTTTTTGCCTTTCCTGTAAGATATATGGATTGGGTGGCCAAAAAGCCACCGGAATGCACCTTGCTCTGCCTTCTCAGAGCTCACTCTAGAGGTACACACCTATACATGTTTACACATGGGTGCTGAGGCTCAATCTCAGGTTCTCAAGTTTATATGAGGGAAATGGCGTTTATCAGGCTGAGTGCTCTCTCTATCCAGGAAGTTATATTTTTAAAAATATTTCTTATTACTTTTAGGAGTGTGTGTGTCTATGTGTGTGTGCACATGTGCATATGCACACACGCGTGTATGGGTGTGTGTATGTCATATATGTGTGAGTTTCCACAGTTGGACAGAAAGGGGCATTGGCTCCCTTTAGCAATAGTTACAGGCAGATTTGAACTGCTCAGCTTGGGTTCTGGGAACCAAAATAGTGCTCAGAAAGAGCAGCAAGCACTCTCAAGTGCTGAGCCATCTCTCCAGCCCTGGGAATATATAGCTTAATAAGGCATTTTTCTTAACTGTCTTGATATTGTGTTTGTGTTTTGGATGGTGGGACTAGGCAATTCACGTTTGTTTGAAACCCTAAGCACCTGGCTTCCTTGGCTGCCCTCTACCCCCTTTATTTTATGAATTTTCTCCCAGGAGTAAGAAACCATGAAGTCCAGGACTGGCAAGGACACACGTGATCTGCACATTCTCCTATCATCATGCAGCCTGGGATGCTCTCTCTCTACTTTGTATCCATGGTTCTTAATGGATCAATTATACAGATCCAAATTACTCGCTAACGAGTCCAGTGGCTTTCCACTTTGGTATTTGCAAACCAAACCAGAAAAGAAAAACAAAACATGCCCCAAGAGTTACAGCAAGGAAATGGTAAAGTCTGGCATGAGGTGAAGGTTCCTCCCTGCCCAATCACATTAAAATAATAGTGCAGAGGAGGCCTGTGATTGGACAGGGAAAAGGGAGGCGGAGCTAAGAGTTGCAGAGAAAGAGAATGTCTTGGGAGAAGGAGGTAGGCCAAGATGGAGGCGGATGTGAATCAGCGTGGCTTTAACCAGCCACAGGTAGTCATGATATCATAAAGGTTAGAGTATTGGGATAATTTGTCTAATCTAGGTGAGCAGCTTGTACCGTTATTAATTGGCCTTGATATTGTGTGGGCAGCTTGTGTATTGAGAATTTATTGCTATATAAAACTGACTGGTTAACTATAAGCTTTAAGAGTTTTGATTTTACCGGGTTACTGGGTATTGTGATATCTAACTACGAGGCTGGAGGATCTATTTGGTTACTGGAATGGGGGACCGCTGACTACAGGAGGTTGAGAAAGAACTAGTGGCTCCAGAAACAAGCGAACCAGAGCTAGGAACACAGTGATCGGGTGCTGCAGGGGGCAAGCCTAGAGAGAGTCGGGACTGAGGTGGCCCGCTGGTGCTTGGCTCAGTGTGGGAACAAGTGGGCTTCAGTTTTTAATATTTCCTGCAACACCTCCCCTGAGAGTTTGCACAGAGATTATGCTTCCTGTTTAGAGCTGCTCCATCATGTAAGTATGGAATGCAGTGAAACTGGACCATTAGACTAGAATGCCACATTTCCATGATTTAAATCACAGAATTATTCTACTATAAGTAAACGAGGAACAGGAAGAAATATTGAGACTATCCATGGAAACAGAAAAGAGGAGTCCAATTTAAAAAGGTGAGTGGCATTTATTCTGCGTACAGGATATAATTTTAAGATTGTTTCCATTGTGCAGCTTCATGATCTGCAGTGTGTTTTATCGGCACACACACAATGATCGAGTCACTGCTGTCAGTCTTTCAGTAGTTTTACCCACGTTACATCTTGGATCACAGCTGATCTCAAGTTGGCAGGCTTGATGGAGGTTGCACAGCTAGTGGGCTATGCCACTAGGATTTGAATCTCTTTCTACTTCAGCAGGGACTCTGGTTGAAAGTACATCAGAGCTTTTGCAGAGCTCAGTGAAGTAACCCTGGGTTTCCTTACTAAGAAAATCTGTAAAGAAGGCCCCAAATTCTTTCTAACAAATTCCCAGACTGTGCCAAAAGCTGCTCTGAGGGCACACTCTAAAAACCATGCATAAGCATGGTGGTTTTGGAGGATCTAAGAAATGCCATTACGAACATTTACTGTTCGTAAATCAGTTATACACAATTTGGATTACTGAAGTCACTGGCTAAATTTGTTTATTGCACTTTAAAATTATCTACTTAGAAGTCAATAGACAAAAGCTCAGGATCACATGACCAGTTCTGAGCATCATTCACTTCATTCCCTGTTTTGATATGGCACGTGAACCTTCTGTAATCTGCAGTGTTTATCCATTCTGTCAGGCTCTTAATAATAATAATACAACAAGTGTCATTCATTTGCTTTATTAGGCTTGATTATTCGGCATGTTTTGCTTTTCCTCCAGTAAGTATTTTATTTATATTAGCTGTTAAAACCTTGTTGAATTTATCAGATGAAGTTAGGCTGATGGCAGGGGTAAGAACAGTATTGTGGCTCATGCACACTGCAGTGGTTTACTCCCAAGCATGTGCTCATAACCTTTGAGTTTATAGGTGATTATATCTTGTATGTCAAAAGCAACACTATCTGGGAATAATGTTGAGCTCTTAACATATGATGCTCTCTAACCCTCATAGCAATACTGTGAGAAAAACGCCCATTTTACAGATCCTTGCATTCAGAAGTTACAAAACTAGACTAAGTTCTTTAGAAAGTATTTTAGCTTCATGCCTTTTGCTATGATACATTATCTTGACAAAGGAAAAGTGGGTAGAGGTCGGAGAGGTTCATGGTAGGAAGACTGAAAGATCAACATCAGTGACTTTATCATTGCACATGATACACAAGTGCTAATAAAGCATTGCAGAAAATAAAGCTGCACAATGAAGTCATGGATGGGTCTTTGAAGCATCTGGTTGCATCACATCCATAGTTAAGAGGAGAGAGAAAAATGAATGTGTGCATGCTCCCTTATATTCAACCCCTCTGTATACTTGTATGGACCAGGACTCAAATGTGGAGAATGCCGTCTTCCCATTCAGTTAGTGCAGTCAAAACAATTCCCTACAGAGAAGCCCATGGGCTAACCTGATTTAGACAATAGTTCATTGTCAGACTCCTCCAAGGAGATTCACTATTATGTCAAGATTGTAAATAAAACCACCATTCACCAGTAAAGCAGAAGATATTTGGACCTAAAGCTACCAGATATTCTTAACCTTTATTTTGTGCTGTGAAACTCCCATCAAACCAAAGCCTCTGTTTCACAAAGAAACTCAGCAAGTCGTTGGTAAAATAATTACCACAAAAAAATGATGAGGAGTATCCAAGCAGTATTAATCTGAGAAAGTCTTTAGAGCACTGGATCTTAACCTGTGGGTTACACAACCCTTTCATGGGTCTCTCCTAAGACCATCGAAAAACATAGATATTTATTTACATTATGATTCATAACAATAGCAAAATTATAGTTATGAAGTCAGAACAAAAATAATTTATGGTTGGGGGTCATCACAACATGGGACCTGAACTAAAGTGTCACAGAAATTAGGAAAGTCGAGAATCACTGCTTTGGAGCATGTTGTTTTTATCTTCTGTAATGTTTGCTCTGTCTTTTCTGTTGAGTTTATATCTGTTAGATGAAGCTTTCATCTTTATCTTCAGTATAAAGACCTCACAGTTTTAGGTTATAAATAAATATTTTTGGAACCTATAAGTAAGTCTGAGACAGTCATTGGGAAATAGAAAAGTAAGGTTGTTGCTGTCACTGAAGAATTTATGTGAGAAAGAGAAAAACAGAACTATGTTCAGGAATCACACTTCAATGTGACATGGGTTCTAGTAACGGTGGAACTAAGAGAGAAGAACTTCCTCTCACAATCTAAAGATGGGCCCACGGGGTAGGAAGAGTCTGATTACCAACATTCAAAGGAAAAGCAAATAAATGTGTGTACTGTGTCTCACTGATGCCATAGCAACAGTAAGGGACCATGAGGATGACAAAGTCCCAAGGCAGCGGGTGCTCATATTACTTAACTACACTAAGGAAAGCCTTTTGTCCTTTCTTATGAGGCTTGTTATATGACTTCAGCCTGCTTTCCCCAGTTTTCCTGAATCCATATCTATGTTTAAGGGTAGTCACACCACTTTGGTTCTCAGCTTGTATGTGGTTTGTATGGATCTTTCCAAGGCTCTGTAAGACCACCCAGGCATTAATCATTCATTCTTGTGGGTGCTGTAGAGATCTAAATGTCAGCAGGGCTAGCCATGCTCCTGAGACAGTTCCAAGCCTCTGCTATTAATTTTGGAAGTGTCCTTGGTCCAGACTTCAAAACTCCAAGCTGAACACAGTCTCTACCAATGTTCTCATTCTATGAAGACTCCAGCCATATTGGGTCTGGGGTCTACCCTGCTTCAGTGTCATTATATCTCAAGGGATTCATCTATCCTGTTCTTAATTCCAATCCAAACAAAGTCACATTCTGAAGTACTAGGGAGTAAGGAGTTCAACACACAGATATTGGGGATGAGAACACATTTGAGTTTAGAAAACTAACCTGTTTTATCTAATAAATATTTGAAAAATGTGGTGAAACAGGGGTTTAAAATAGTGTGACATAAGGGCTTGCTCTCTCTTGCTGCCTTCAGAAAGCTGCCACATGAGCCTATGAACAAGCTCAGACCAGTCTGCTGGATAATGAGAGACACAGGGTCCACTGCCTGTATGACAAGATGACAGAGACTCTCTATAACATAGAGTCTGGGCTGACTGGCAGCTGACCTAGATGAAGAGAGTGCAGTAAAGACCAACTAAGCCCAGTTCGAGCTGCATGGAGCTAAGTAAGCCTGCTGTAACCAAAAGGTTGGAGCATTTTGTTGGGCAGTCATGGATAATGCATTGTACCCAGAAGGGCATCAGAAAGTTCTTAACTCTCCAGTTTTTCCTAAATTTTCTTGTGCTGATAACTGGTAGCAGCAATACGTTTGCTAAATCACAGACTACTCCAATTTGAGCTGTTCCATTGCACTGTTGCCGAGGCAGATACTGTTGCCGAGGCAGATGCCTGGTTGAACAAAGACATTTCTACGTTGAAACAGTGTCACGAAAGCAGCACCTTATTCTACTACTTGGGAAAGGGAAGACAAAAAGAGCGCCTCCTAATTAGAGTTACCATTCTCTTATAGAATCTAGAAAACTGTCAGGGTTTTTAAAAAAAAATTAAAAAAATCACCATTTATTTGCAATCTAGCAGATGTGTAACTCAGCAGGCTCACCGTCTGTCTTTCAGATCATAGATACATCAGTCGTAACTTAATATGGATTTTTTTACTTTCAATATTTTATCACACAGATTCATTGCCTTGCAAGAGAAAGGACACTATGTGCTTTTTGCTTTAACCTCTCAGCGGTGCAAAAAAAAAACCATGTATGCTTCCCAACTATCTATGCTTCTCCTGTTCACACTGCGGAAAGGCTCATGGTTTCTTGAACAAATTTTTTAGTGTGTTGTTTCCTCTCACAAACACCCTGCTCTGCCACCTTACAGCAGACTCTGTCCACCCAACCCTCCTTATGCCCCTCTCAGAGAGCTATTTTACTTCAGGCCAAAAACATCATATTCCCTATGGCATGTAAGTATGAAATGGTTCTACCCACATGTACTTTGGCCTTTCTTTAACTGTGTTAAGGAGTCTAGTCTGTGTAGACATAATAGTCCTTTGCTATATCTTCAGTAAGAATAAAAGCTCCAATAAACACAGAGTTTAACCACCATTCATAAGTTTTCCATACCCAAGGTAGAGAGCACGGAAAAGCCTGACTTTGCAGGAACAAAATTACGTAGAATCAGAAATATAAGGGGATATTGCTGCAATTGTGCTTTACCTGGGAGAACTACTATTAAAGCACTTAAGAGAAGCAATTATTAAATTCCACTAAGTGCCATTAGCAAGAGCGTGCCTGGGAGACAAACAGCAGACACAGAGGATTTGCCTTCACACTTAAAACCGCACTTAGGTCTCGAAGCCAGCTGTTGGAGAAGCTGTTGGAGATGGCTGTGGAGGTGACCTGATTCCCTATAGGTTCTCCCTGGCTTGATAGTCACATGGCTCTCTAAGTGCCTTTCCCTAAAAATTGCCTAGTCCAGAAGATGCTGCCAGTATCCTCTAGCAGTAGAGAACCTGTGATCATTTTCTTTAGACTCCTACTGGACCTTGTTTATTGGGCTGGGGTGTGCCTTAGTGATGGACATTGCTGTAGCAATGCAACTGTATCTGGAGAACCTCATTGTGGGCTAGTGTTTTTCTGAGCCCTAATGTCTTGGTTTGAATGCAGCTTGTTTACCACATGTGTTGTTTGGAATTGGGAGGTGTTGTGGGACTTTTAAGTAGAGTCACTAGTCAGAGGCCATTCGTTCAGATGAAGGTCAACTGAATCTCTCCTTTGGGGGTAAAGTGTTTCTCATGGGAACCTGTTTATTTCTTGCAAGAGGGCTGCCTCAAAGCTTGAACTGCCCCCTTCTGGTCTCTCTTTAGCTTCTTGCTTTGAGATGCCTTCTTTCTATACACAGTTCCATCTTTGCTATCAGCCATCACCCATCAGGTGAAGTAGCCAAGTTTTTCTTGTCAGAGCCTGAACGCTATGTTTGGATTTTTGCATCCACCAGTATAAATTAAACAACTACTTCCCAAAGCAATTTGGCTCATGTGTGACGATATGCTATCTAAAATTGGAAAATAAGGCTGACACAATGCCAGTATATGACCACAAATTTATGAAAATGTCCAAAAAGCTATAATATCTTAAATAAGCTGATGAGTTTAAATCCTATCTTCTCATTTACTGGTAGTTAATGTCAATTAATTTCTTGCATAAAATGCTGATGGTGCTTTCCACAATCTCTCATCATGAAGTGGGAAATGAAAGAAGGTACCATTTTTTGGCCTACACACACACCTGGAAGACAATGATTGGACATCTTGCTACCACGAAGGACATTCAGCCATGAACACTTATTTTTATCACTTACTGAGACATAAGATATTATTAAATTAAAATGCTAAATTATAATATATTTAAAGTACAGAACAAGTTAAGAGCCTACAAATAGTGGACATGCTTGAAAGGATGGAGCAGGTCAGAGGACTGAGATGAACTGATCATGAATACAGAATGATCAGTTCATAGAATATAGTTTCCTTCTATAGAATACAGAAGGAAAGTTTTAAAAAGTTATAGTTCAAATCTTCTCCAAAGAGGTCACGACCATATTTTACGAGACCTCGATTTTCATTCTCCATCTATCAGCTGCAAAGCTGTCTAAATCTAGCTCTTAATCTCTTTATTGACAAAGTAATTTACATTTCACAGCATTAAAGAGTTATTCTAATATCCCACAAATGTCAAATATTTCCTTTTTGTTTGTTTTCATGTGTGGCAACATGGTGTGCATGTGGTGCATTCATGTTCATGTGTGTATGAGCAAACGTGGAAAACTGAGCTTTTGGAGGCCTATGATGTAGGGATTAGTGTTCTTTAACTGAGGTAGAGTTAACCAGCACACTCTGAGGTTCCCTGTTTAAGGCTTTCTAGGATAGAGTAGAAATGGCTCTGCCACACCTACTCAGCACTTACATGGGTGCTGGAGATCCAAAGGTCTGTCCTTAGCCCTGTATAGTTTAACTGCTGAGCCATCTCTAGAAATAAAAAGCTAAATTTTTAAAAAAGAAGAAAATTAAAATCTCTTAGCATTCCAGTCCTCCTTTTGATTATTTCTAAAGTAAGTTTGCAGGTGCCTATCTATCCTACCTGCCTGCCTGTATCTGTGGCTGTGCATGTATGAATGTGCATAACCAACCTACCTACTTACCTACCTATCTGTCTCTCTCTCTATGTGTGTGTTTGTGTTATTTTCTACATATCTGTATAAATGCACATCTACCTATTGACCTCACACATATATGTGCACATGTATCTATTTTAAAATCTTCACTTGAGGATGGATATATATATATATATATATATATATATATATATATATATATATTTCATTTGAAAAACAGCAGCACTACTTTTCTTTACATCATTTATCTTTACTTCTTCATACAGTTCCAGGGATGGAACTGATCATTTCAAGGGAGAAGACTCAAGTATACAACACCTTCTCTACACCCCTTTTTTATATAAAAGAAACATTTAATTAGGGCTTACTTACAGTTTCAGAGGTTTAGTCCACTTTCAGCATGGTAAGGAGCATGATAGCATCCACGCAGACATGGTATTGGAGAGGAAGCTGACAGCTCTACATCTGGATCTGCAGGGAAGAGCAAGCCATATACCTGGCTTGAGCCTCTTATACCTCAAAGCCCACTCTCTGTGACACACTTCCTCCAGCACAGCCACACCTACTCCAACAAGCTCACATCTTCTCATCCTTCTAAGTAGTGCAACTTGTTGATGAATAAGTGTTCAAATATATGAGTCTATAAAGCTGTTCTTATTCAAACCACCACTAATCCCAAGATTTCTAAAAAGGTTAATCAGGTAAGTAGCCTTTGCGATTACTCAAATTCAAAACTGCACAATGCCGAATGTGGTGAAAGCTTATTTGCTTTTTATTTTGTAGTTAAATGAAAGACATTTAACTTCTCCAACTCTTGATCCTGGTTTGTCACTCTCTGCACAAGATCAATGGCACATCACTGATTTCACCACCTCACATGTGATTATGTCACATCTTCTGCAGAAGAATCCACATTGCATTTTGTGCCTTTGTCTTAACCAAATTGTGTCTGTCACTCATTTATTTTGGTGCCTATCTCTTCTAGGTTTAGAGCTATTTTCAAGAAATTGAATACAATTTGGGAATCATAAAACATTTGTTGAACAAATAAAATAGCAACATTGATGGTGATGACAGTAGCTAATTCTTCTTAAGCATTTCCTATCTTTCATGTGATTTTTGACTTTCTACTTATGTAAACTGATTTTATAGATGCAACACCTCTATGACACAGATATTGTTATGATTGCATTATAAATTAGGGAACTGAAGCACAGGATTCAATTAATTTCTAGGAACCAAGATTCAGAGTCAAAATTGAATGCCATCTGTTCTCATCAAATAGTTAAACACTACTTTAGGCTGCCTTTTCTGTGGGAGTGTATGAAAAATTTATGAAAGAAACAGTTGGGGGAAAACATTAAAAGAAAAGAAAAATCCCACTCAAAATACATATTTAACTATTAACACACAGAATGTCTTACATCACTGTTCTGGAACCTGAAAGTACGTTATATTACATAGCAGAGGGAATTTAAGTCTTTGCCTAGACTAGCCTAGAAAATCTGACATCACGATATAAGTCCTTCTCAGTGATAGGAAATGGTGGGGGAGCCAGCAAGCTCTATGGAGGCTGCAGAGGGGAAACAGGCAGCTGAATGAGGAGTCCTGGAAGGTTGGGTGAGTTAGTCAGTTTTCTATCTCTATCATAAACACAGGTTATGAGCAATTTATGAAGAATAAGGTTTGTTCATGCTCTCAGCTTCAGGTGTTCAAGTCCATGAACAGTTGGCCCAAAGACTTTTTACCTGTGATGGCACATTCAAAGGAATGTGTGGCATAACAGAAGTCCTCATAACTGGAAAGCAGAACAGAAGCTAACAAGGCTGGGGTCACAAAGGACATGTCCAGAGTGACATACACACTTCCAGTAGGCACAGTCAACTAAACTTTCAAGGAGCCTAGAAGGAATGCATTCTCTCAACACCTGGGCTGTAGCCTAGTAAAACGTAGTTCTGATTCTTGACTTCCAGAACTAAGGAAGAGTAAATTTGTTTATTAGGAAACTAATATTCCAGGCAGAGGAGACTGATAGCATATGGAATGTCAGCCTAGAAGGAGCATAGCTTGATGGATTAGCTGCGAGAGGACAATCGCAAGTGTAGCTTTTAGCTCTGATGAGAGAAGTGACAATAATCACCATTGTGTGTCTGTCGGCTCCTAGCTGGCAGGTCCAGGCAAGAGGAGAGAACCCAGTCCTGCTGAGTCTATCAGGGGCTGCGTGGGATGGAGAGTGTTGGTAGCCAAAAAGAAACACACCAGGCTGGGAGTCTTGTCGAAGCAGGAGCTCAACATTATTGTATCAATCTCTTTTGCTTATATAGAGAAGGCAAAGGGGGTGGGCACTTAGGTATGGGGAGAGATGATGTAGGAGGCAGGGAAGGGGAAGGGGTGACTGACAGGGTCAATGGCATAGCTCCATGTCAGCAATGGCAGGGTAGAGGGAGAGCCAAACAGGTCTTGCTGAGTCACTCCTATGCGAAGTGACTGAGACAGGTCTTAGAACTTGAGCCAGGCTCGGGTTTGTCCCCAAGGCCCAAACCTGTCCCACGCTACCGTCTCGCCAGCAAGAACGACGCGGCACACATAGGATCCTTCTGCAGTAAAGCTTTAATGCATCTTGAGAGGGAGAGCATAAGCTTGCCACGAGTGGAGACCCCGAACAATAGAACACCCGTCCCTTATAGGCCACAGCGCTCGCCTGGGACGTGGAGCTTCCCCATTGGCTCCCGCACATCAGGCCAGATGCCGCCACGAGAGAGGCTGAGACTCTGAGGTGGAAAATTACCAGGTACATGCGCACTAGCCTGTTTACAACTTGTCCTTGGCCGGATGTAGGCGCCATCTTGTAATGGCGAATGTGGGTGCGACTCGGGCGGCTTCCCACACAAACCAGGGTCAGAATGGGGCCCAAGACTGCTACTTCCCTGGGCCCCACCTTCTCACCCTCAGGACAGGGAGGGGGAGAACAACCCCAGTGCCATGCAGTCAGGTCCAGTTCTGAGTCCCGGCCCAGAGCTGCCACAGCCCCAGCTTGGCTCGGCAACATGGCACCAGTGCAGGAGGGCAGACGGGCAGTCATCGAGGAATCAGGATGCAGCTCTCACTGCCACAGTAACTGCTGTGAACCTGGGGCCCCTGCACCCCACCCCTATGGCTTGGGCTGCCCCAGGCTTCAAGAAGTGTTCCCCTCCATGAGCCAGGGAGGTGCTCTCCATGACCGTCAGTAGCCCCTGCTCCTCTAAAGAGGAAGCCAGGGTGCTCTCCTCCCTGTGCCATCACCAGCTCACAACTCAGGGCCACGGACAGGCTGCCTTGGGCCCTGCCACCCCCCAGGTGAGGTGCTGTGGGCCGTCACCATGGAGCCAGCTCCAGCTCTAGTGACACACCCCTGATCATGAACTTTGGAACAGTCCCCCGAGCACAAGCTGCTGTGCCGCTTGCTCCATGAGCACAGAGGTCCAACTTGTTTCTTCCTTAAAGATAAGACTTAATCTACATTGGAAACTTCTAAGTCCTGGGAGGTGTTGTCTTAGAGGGTTCATTTGGAAGATGTAACATTATGTTTGAGACAAATGTTGATGGAAATGGGAGGGGGATAGTAGTAGGAACAGATATGAAAGAGTTAGGATTAAAGGAATGACCAAGTTGGTAGGTAGTGGCCTTTCAACTGGCAAACACCAAGGGAAACTGCTGATCTTAGCTGTAATACACTGAGACTGCTTTGAGCTCAGCTGACTGCAGACAGAGCACTCTGACAGAAGATACAGTGATGATAATCACTTGTTAAGGTAACAGAAAGCAATGACCTTTATAATATGTGCCTGTGTGCATGGTGTGTGTGTGTGTGTGTGTGTGTGTGTGTGTGTGTATGTGTGATAAAAGCATTTTTTGTATAGTGGAAAAAAGACAATGTTTAGTAGCCAGTGATGATAAAATAGTAGCTTAACGTTTTCAGAGGAAGTAATCTATTTTAATTTCTACAATCTATGATAGAAAACACTATTTGGCTGTATTAAAGGGTTAAGTGTGTAAGAATATAGCCTCTTTTTTCTAACTTCTAAGCTTCTGAAAGTAGGTATGATCAGAAGCTTTCTAAGCTGAAGAGGCACAGGACACAGAGGGAGTAGAAAGACTAAGATGTATCCACACACAAGCTAAAACTTTTCTCTGAGAAAGAACTGACCAAAGTAAAAATGAACAAAACAAATTAGAAACCCAAAATGGTCAAGTATGAGTGTGAAGCAGCATGGTTGCAAATGTGCATAAAAGGGATGGAATTGAAAGCCTTTAATTACAAGCCCATAAATGGCCTGGGCAATCCACAAAGTAGAACTAGAACAACAAATGAAAGTATTTAGCCTCCTCGTAATCCAAGAAATGCAAATTAAAGTGAGATTCCTATTTTGCCCATAAAATTAGCAAACATTTTAAAAGCCTTGTAATATCCATTACCGCTTTCATAATTGGCTAATGGCATATGAATGGCACAATGCTTCTCAATTTCCATTCTATATCTGAAAAGTTTTCTATATAAATAATTTAATATAAAGTGATCCTATATGCAGCTTTTTCCATCTGAATGTTTCATGTATTATCCCAACACTTAGATATACTCTGAATGTTCAAAACTATTAAGGGCACTTAACATTTTGATAACATTGAATTAATATGGTATTATTGAGCAATTTAAACATTCATCTACAAAGTGTAAGTGATAAACTGATTAGAAAATAAAGCTCACAAAACTCCACCTCTTTGGTAATTTTAAAATGTTTTTGAGAATTTTACACAGAACAAAACAGAAAAAATAGGATAAAATATTCTCATGAACAAACCTGTCTTTATTATAGCTTGTTTTTACTGTTTGGGACTTTCTATCTGATAATCATGGAATATGTATGTATTCTCTCTCTCTCTCTCTCTCTCTCTCTCTCTCTCTCTCTCTCTCACTAAATATGCACTTGACTTTTTTATAGGGAATTATATATGGTTCCCCAGCCAATGAAGTTGGCGTGGTTCTGAAAAATTTTGGTGGTGGAAGTAGGTCCTTGGAGTGATATCATTGGGGAGGGCTGTTTTATCCCTGATCCGCTTTGTGTCTCTGATACTTCCTGTGGGCCTTCACATGAACAACCTCCTCTCCCACTCATCTCCAGCTACCATGACTTTCTGTCCACATACATGGGATGAGGCCAGTATTTTAGCTCTGACATCATGAAGCTAAATATGCTGTGTCTCTTCCCTTCTTTGTATCAGGAACTTTCTAACTGTGATGAGAGCACCAAGTACAGGAACCATCATCTACACGTAGAAACCACATGGGAACAAGCTATGAGTCCAGTATAAAAATACTGTTCAGAGTAATTTTTATTGAACAGAAACATATGATCAATGAAGCTGTTGGTAGAAATAGCTCTTTTGCATTGGCTTTTTAAACGGTATATTTCTTTATCTTTCCCTCTCTCCCTCCCTCCTTCTCCCCCACTCTCAATCTCTCCTTTCCCCCCATTTTCCCTATCTTCCTTCCTCCTTTCTATCCCCCTACTGCTCAGATTTAAAACAGCACTTCACACACTGGCAAGTGCTTTACAATTGCATTACATCATCCCTGCTCATAATGCCCCCTCCCAACCCACAAAATGACAATGTTTCTTTAGTACAAATCTTGCTTCCACCTCTCTTTTTTTTCTGCTCATTTCAAGTTAATGCCAAACACCTAGAAGGAAAGAAACAATTGCTTGACTGTTAGTCTTGTAAATTTAAAATATATACATAAAAAAACAGCCATATCACCAAGTAGAACTCAAAAGTGCTTCAGTCTTTCTAAGACTCTAATTACAAGGGAGTTACACAAAGACAATGTTTGTCATGCCTTGATTTCCACTCATGTGAGGCATTTGGTTGGTTATGCCAGTTTCATTTTAAGTTACAGCCTTCACTGAAATAATTGAAGAAGAATTTTACAGCCCGGCAATAGGCTATGAAAGCTGGGTTGTCTCAGCAGCTGCTTGCTGCCTGATACTGACATTGGTCACAGACACTCTTATATGTAATGAGATCTATGGCTTAACTTCCTCCTCACAAATTACATAACATGTACATAGTTTATACATGTTTAGACAGGGCTAGAAATAGGGAGATATTGGACTTATTGAAGACCTGCCTGGGAATTTTTTCTCGTTATTAAAAATCTAGTCAAACAAAGCTCACCAATTTTATGCTGCACTTTTCCTCATCTGGCTTGCAATAGCTGTCAGCCTATGTCAGCTCCACCCACCCTCTGCATAATCATCCATCCAATTGAGCTCCATGTGCTTCAGAAAGCATTGGTGTCACCTAATGTATCCTTTCTTGCAAAGAACATGGTCTGCTACAATGGGCATAACATACTCAATGAGACGGTCACCATCTGTTCCACCTTCCAATTACCAAAACAAATGGAAACCAAAACCAAAGGCTTCAGAAATCCTGGGTAATAGTTTCCGTTCTTAGTATCTTCTGCCTGATGTGCATTTTATTTTTAATTCCCTTTAGAGCCAGTTGTAAGAGGAAGCATATTTTATTTCCATCGGTGAGATAGAATTAGAAGACTCACATCCAGCAATGAGAGAAAATTACTCTCTGCAAGATGCATGTGGGCACATTGAACATCCTGACCTCTGCTGCATAGTACAGATTTCTGCTTAGCTTTGCCAAGCTCACACAATGCTGGACAGGACATAATTAAGTTGAAACTCTCGGAGGTACTGTTGCCTGGGGAACAGCAATGAACTCACACAAGATGGTATTATAGGGCCCAGTGGAATGGGATCACAATTAGATATGATGCAAAATAAGATGAATGGGGAGGGGTGTATGAAAAACAGCATTGAAGGAGACTGAACTAAGAGGCTATGGGACATGGCTTTAAATTAATGTGATTCTAAAACAGAATTAAGGTTGTGAATGTAGCATGAGCTTTAGAATACTGAAATGTCAGAAACAGAATTCTACCAACACACAGCCATTGAATGGAAAATGAGAGAAAAGGTTCTGTATTAGATGTCCTCATTCCAGAAGCAGATATCATACAATAGACAGGATGTCCTAGTGTGCCCAACACCAAGATACCAATTATTTTTATAATGGGCCAGATCTATTTCTTTAGCTATATTGTTAATAAATGACAGGTGACTGGGGAACTGTAGCTGATTAGGGGCAGTACATCCAACACTGACTGACAGCTGCTGTTCAGATTCTGCCCCATAAGCAGCATGGTTTCCAGTGTTGTGTCTTTAGCCTCAATAATTGCATTTGCATTGTCCAATGTCTGATAAATCTGTCTGTTTTTTTACATACTCTCCACTCTTGAATATTATGTTCATCATTATGCAGCTCAGAACAGATCAAACTATAGAATTTGGAACTAATATTTACTCTTTTGTTTGCTTTGTGAGAACTTTTCTGACAATGGGAATGTAAATATACACATTGCAGCTTTAGCCTGTCCACAAAAGATCAGCGCCAACTGAATGGTTTCTACACAAGAGGGCTCACATATTGTCCAATCATAATATTACACTAGGACTGTCTCCAGCTTGGATGAGCTTTGTAGCTTAACCTCTTCAGGACAGTAAGCAGACCTGATTATCTAGTCACAATCTACCCCATCCCCCCAAAGGAATTCCATCAATGAATATGTGTTTTTTGACCAGTTATGGCTGAAAGTTTAGGTCTAAATATAAACTCTAGCAACCACCAGGTGCCCCCAAAGGAGACACTACATAGAACTAAAACAGTTCGGTCCTCATCGCCACTAGAATGGAACCTTGATCCCTAATACTAAACATACTATTAGACTTGCTGAGTGCTTTTTATTAATATTTCTAGTAGTTATAGTTTATTTCATGTTTTCTAGACAAAGGTCATTAGCAGCCATGCCATGCTTATATCAACTTTCTTGAGATGTTACTGTAATATAGTAAAGTACATGTGCATATGCCCATTTAAAACATTTAACATACATACAGTCTCATGAAACAGTGGACATAATCAAGGTAGAAATTACAATCATTCTCACGGGTGGTTTTCTTTCTATCTTGATTTCCCTTCTCCAGACCAAGCATCCATTGATTGGTTTTGTGTCACTATAAACTACGTGACATCTTCCAGACGTTAATATAAATGGGGGATGCAGCTTGTGTCTCTTTTCTAGCTGTCTTTATCTAGCATATTCACCATAACTTCCTTCCACCTTAGTATGCTTGTTACTCTTCCAATGAGTGGGATAGTGTGTGGACATAGTAGGATTTGTATTCATCATACTGTTGATTGGCATCTGGGCTGTTTTCAGAATGGTGTTAGCTCTGATGATTCTGTTCTGAGAGTCTATTGATGCATAGTCTCAGGTAGCATGCCTTACAGATGACAGTAGGAACTCTTATTCAGCAGCTTTCTGATGTCTAGAATGGACACACTAGATTCTCAAGAAATAGTGAATAAATGATGAGCAACAGAAACCAGGCTCATTTATTTCCATGTTTTACTTCCCTAATTATTTTTATATTAATATTAAATAAAGACAACCTTTTAGTTTAACCAAGAAACATAAGAAGGCAAATGACCATATCAGACTCTGATTAAATTTTATAAAATAATTCATGAAAGGATACGGCTAAACGCAGACACTTTTGTTAATGACTCTATTTAATCAATTTTAAGATACAAGCTTTGCCATCTTTTTGCCTTTTGAAAAGGTGGATTCATCTTTCAGATAAAGCACAAATTTTGTATCTTGTTTTTTATTTTCCCTGGTAAAAATCCATTCACTTATAATGAATAAGAAGAAGTAACATATCCACACACAAGAACACTTTGCACAACTGCCAAGGAGCAAGTGTCAGCATTCACTGCTACACAGAGGAAATGTCAAGACATTCTGAGTGAATGAAGTGACTCACAAAAGCTCACAAGTCATGCTTCTTACATTTCTAGGGGGAAGAACTGTAATGGACAAGTCCATAGAGACAAAAGGTAGCTCTTTCTCATGGGATGAGAAGAGGAAGGAATGGGATGGAGAGGCTTCAAATTCTTTGAGCATCAGGGAGACTGGCACTCCCTGCTTATCAACTCGGTCAGTACTGACCACACTGTGGTCCAACTCATGCCTTCTAGCAGCTGAGGAAAATTGATGTCCATTGCAGGTATTTCAAGGTATTGCTGAGGAAGTAAACACACACATTAACCAAAAAATCATCAGGCCAAGTTTCACTTGGTTGCAGCAGAGGAAGAACAGAGCTTTTGAGCAAGGCTAACCAGTCTGAAACTTAGGAGAAATAGGTTTAAACCCTGGAAAACAATCTAACCTTTGAGTTCAATATTTAATAACATAGGGCTAGGGTATAGCTCAGTTAATACAGAACTTGCCTGGTCCACATGAAGACCGGGTTTCTATCACTGTGCTGTATAAACTGTTTACTGATATACTCCTCTAAGCCTGGGAGTCAGGAGGTATCGACAGGGGGTTCAGAGGTCAAAGGTCATCCTAAGATACATAGTAAATTTGAGGCATATACACACACACACACAAACACACACACAAACACTCACTGCAAATATGACATTATGATAATAGTACTTAGCTTACAATATTGAGCAAGGCTATATGCAAGGTGCCCAGCATAATGATTGGGTCATATGACTTCTGAGTAAATATAGGAACATTTCTTTCCCCAGACTGTCCATCATTCTGAAATGTATAACCTTAATTACACTTGACAACCCAAGTACAAAATCCCTCTTCTATTAGGGAAATAAACATCTGACTAATGGAGATAGTTTGCAGGATTCATTGAGTAACTATTTATCTGGTGCAACTGCACATGTTCTACCTGTGGCTGCCCTATTGCAATTACATTGTGTGAAGAAGCCCTGAAGACCTATTCCAAATAAATGAAGAGAGAAAAGAACTTTGATTCAAATATCTAAGGTAAAATTGAAACCTCTAAAAATCCAATTAAAATCTAGATCAAAATGTAAACTTGGCAGGTGAGAAGAATAGACCCCTTGTAACCAATAGCGTTCAGTTGGGAGCTAAGGACAGTGTGGCTGAAATGATAAAGCTCCAAGTGTGGAGTCTGGTGGAGTTGTCCCTATATCCATCTCATTGCAGGACTCAAGCTCCACCTGCTCCCCTTAATCCCTGAAGTTTACATCTCCAAGTGAGTGAGGGACTCCATATTTTCACTAGAGGATCTGTAATAAAAAAAAAAAATCCATTTTTACCTAATTTCCCTATATAGTAAACACATGAGGCACATATTTCAAATTTTCTGTAAGCAAATTCACTTTTTTATGATTTTCTCTGTAGGAATTAAGTTATCTTTATTTTTTTCTGACAGAAAATTCAACACACATCCTCTTTCAAGATGCTGTAAGATGTTAGACATGTAAAACAAGTCATAGTACAGTCTTTAGTTTTGAAACAAAGAATCAGCTCAGATATAGGAATAAATATATTCTGATAAGGGCCACATTGGTCTTCCCAGCCCTGAGTACTATCTGTGACATGCCTAGCTCTTGAGACTGGGGTATTGGTGTGTGGGAGTGCAAACCAGGCTTTTGGTGTCTTATTCTTTGCCTGGGAGTTAGAGCCACATCACCCATCCTTGTTCATGTGCACAGGAAAGTAGATCCTTCATCTAGCTGACACTGAACCACTACTCCATGGACAACAGTCATCATGAGCACATCCTACACAGGGGATGTCTGACATGAGGTGTGAGCTGTGAAAAAAATACTAAAAAAAAAAAAAAAAATCACTGAGATTATCTCTTCCCATAAACTACTTATCAGCCCCCTTAAGAATTCTGCAGTAGAGTTGCTATCTCTCATTACAAACTAGAGAACAAAGGCTTCAAGCCTCTTTCAAGACTTCACACTAATAAAGCTTCTGATTCAGATTTGCTTATGATTCCAAGCTGGCACAACTGCACGTTTCCATACTCAAATTTTAGGTGAATCTAGCAATCACAACTAGGAACATTTAGTTTAAGCATAAGGAAATCTAGTGACAAATGAAGGTATGGTATAAAAAATAGAATGGTAAACTATTGTTTACAGAGCTTATATATACAATATCTATGATATTATATACTTTTATAATATATATATATATATATATATATTCACACAAAATGATATGGCTAAGATATCTGCATTGTGTGAGACTATACATCTGTGGGGGTGTACTACAGATCCTTGGTGGTAGGTGCTATAACCCAAGTTGCTCCACAAGGTGACACAAGAAAATTGCTGTGAGAGGCCCTCAGTAACCCTGAAGTATGTAATTTATTCACTTTCTAATGAAAAACTCTTTCCTTTGAACAAATCTCTTCCCTTTTTCCCAAAGTTCTGAGTTCAGCTTTCATGAGTCTGGTCTGTCTGGGATCCATATGTGAGCTCATGCAGCATGTGCATTCTCTTTTTGGCTTTGCACACTTAGCACAATGTGACCAGTATTCTTTACTTTCTCACAAATGGTGAGTGATCTCCACCCATTCACCCACAATGGGCACTTAGGCCATTTCTCTATTTTGTGTCTTATGATGTAAAACCATTTTTTTTCCCTTCTGGCCACGTAGTTTCCAGCAGCAATGACTCTGAGACTATTATGAAATATGTTGACCATAAGCTTTGGGTTATTTCCTGAATAGCTCATAACTTATTTAACCATTCAAACTATTGTATGTCTACTACTTGGTTACTTACCTACCTGCAGTCCTGACCCGTTTCTTTCTTAGCATCTCCTCAAATCTCCAAATCTCCCAGTTCCCTCTTTTAGCTACTTTTGGATTACATTTGTCTCCTCAGTCCACCTCCTGGGCTCTTGAATCTCTCTTTTTTACTTGCACTATTTCCCAGAATCCCTTCTGTTCCTGACAGGGTTCCACCTCCTATTTCCTGCCTCAGCTCATTGGCCATCAGCTTTTTTATTGACAAGTGATGCTTATAAGAGATTCTCTCTACATTATTACCATGCTGAGATGAATATATGGCTTCAGATATTTCTGAGATACTGATTTTTGTCACATTTGAATACAGATTTGGAGGTGAGATTGCTATATTATATAGTAAGTCTATAGTTTTATATTTTAATGATATTTTATTAGAGCTTTAAGAATTTTGTGCAGTGAGTTTTGACCATATTCCCCCTCTCCCTAGCTGCTCCTAGATCCACCCCATCTTTATACTTACCTCACTCAATTTTATGTTTCCTTTCTTCCTTCCACCAATCCCAAACTGTGTTACCCATACGTTCGTGAATGTGTGGACTTCCATCCACCAGTGGCAACACTCTTAAAGAAAACTGACTGCCCTTTTTGTAGTGGCTATCAATTGTCAATATCTCCTTAGCTAGAGACAGGACTTCTTCCCCACTCCTTTTGCAGAGCTGGGATTTGATCTGCCCTGAGTTTGCAAGGGGTTTGTGCATGCGGTCACAACTGATGTGAGTTCATATGTGCTGCTTATTGCCATGCAGTATCTGGAAGGTGCTATTTCTATTTTGTCATTCACCACCTCTGGCTCTTAAGTCTTTCTGCCCCCACTTCTACACTAATCCCTGAGCCTTGGAAAGGAAGGAGGGGGTATATTACACATGTTTCATTTACGGCTGCATTCCACTCTCTCTCTGCACTTTAGCCAGTCATGGGTCTTGCTTTTGATCAACTATACCAAACAGTACCTTCTCTGATATATATTGAGAGATGCATTGATCTATGGGTGCAACAATTATATGATTGTACATAAGCCCAAAGCTTGTAGAGCAGGCCTATTTCTAATGTTCGTGTCTATACTAATTTTGTAATAGCTGCAGAAACTTACACATCTCACTGACCTACAAAGGATCTTGTTCATATCCTCAGCAACACTTGTTATCACTTCTCTTTTTGATAATAGCCAATATAACAGGTATGAATTTATCTCATGTAGTTTGTAAACATGTCTCCCTGTTGATCAGTGATGACGAAAACATGATCCTATCTACTTAATGGTCATTTTCCTTAGAACATATCTATTTGGCTTCTTTGTCCATTTTTTCTGTTGCTATTGTGTGATTCCATTATGCAGGTAAGGTGCTCAACCCCAATCAATAGATGCTTCGAAAGTTTCTTCCACTACTCTGTAGGCTATGATTTTATTTTACAGTTCCTTTATTGGATAAAACAATACTAATTGTTTATTTCTGTTTTTCTTGTCTCTGTCTGGTTCATAGCAAGTCTATAGTCCACAATGTCAATGTCAAAAATAAATAAACAATCAATCCTCTGTTTTCCTCCTGGAGTTTGAAATTTTCAAGCCTTTAACCCCTTTTAGTTCATTAAGTCCTTGTTCCACGTCTAATATTCTTGTGTATGCTGTCTGTAGTATGTGCCTGCATTCTTAAATGTGCTTATCAATACTTCACAGGCTTTTCCTGATAATATTTACTGAAGAGTTTATCCATTCTTCTACTTCTTATCAAATGTTAGCACATTTCTATTCAAGGACATATTTCTCCATGTTCTCTGATACATGCAGTGTTTTGTTGTTGTTTAAATTTTGTTTTTTTTAATGTGCTTTGATATTTTGCCTGAATGTATGTCTGAAAGTGCTAGATCTCCTGGAACTGGAGTTAAAGACTGTTGTGAGCTGCCATGTGCGTGCTAAAAACTGAACCCAGGACCTCTGGAAAAGCAGCCAGTGCTCTTAACCACTGAGCCATCTCTCCAGCCCCAACATGCAGTGATTCCTTTGCTTGTTTGTTTCAAGATCAATATCATACTTTGTCTGTTAGCAGAGCTTTAAAATATAATTTGTAAAGGGAGAACATGACACACCCTTCTCCGTTTTCTGTCTCATGAGCTCTCTGTCTATTGAGGTATCTGCAGCACTAAACAAGTTATAGGACTTCCATGCCTGTAGATGCTCACTAGAAATGTGATGGGAGGTTGTGTTAAATTTGTCCACATCTTTGTGTACTCTGTAAACTTTGGGAGCCTTAATTCTTACTGGTTATCTCTTCAGTAATCCATGTCTCCTTCAGTTTATTTCACCACTGCCTTACTTTCGGCAGACTGACCTTTCACCTGCTTTATTTATTCCTAAGCCTTTGATGTTTCTTGATACTATCACAACAAAGTTTTAACAAGAAAATCTCTTTCCTGTTATCTGGTAGTTAGTTTATATAAATCAATGGATTTCATGTTTATTTTTATCTACAACTTCACCAAACAGGAGTCTGGCACTTTTTTTCCTGGTGTCTTCTGAGAATAATAAACAAAATAATCAGTCTTCCAAAAGGCAGCCTTTTGAAAAGAAAAGGAAAGATAAATAAATGCTGTTCAATTACAGTAACCATATTCATGAGTTTTTAATTGAGATTAAAGGAAGCTGGGATCTGGCCTCTGTGTGACCTTGGATGCCACAATTTATTTTTCTGTGACTGTAGCTACAGAAGAATGGTGAGACCTTTGGCCCCTTGTTTGAAGGTATTTTACAGATTTACTGAGTTGACAGCTAAAATATTTATCTAACCAAGAGCAGATGAGTCAAAACTGTTACTAGAATATTCTTACTGTGTCTACATAATGCTTTGCATGGGAAATTTTAACGTTTTATCAACACAGGTAGGTTTCCATGTGTGTAAAAAATATGTGGAAAAATTAATCTAGTAACAGAAGATTATTATATCATTTTCAGGAGAGATTCCTCTTTCTTCCACATATAAGCTCAAGAAATGATCCTCTCCCCTCCCTACTCTTCCATTTTCCTTCAGCCAAGGCCCTGGTTTTCTTAACTGTGAGGAGTCTCAGGTGAATTTGCCTCGGCCACTTCAGTGGTGTGTCCCATGGTCTCTCTTTCTGTAATGCTTACCCCAGTGATACTCTGTAAAAAATGTCCTAGTTCACACGATCGTTTAGTTAGCCTCAGATACCTACCTCCTTGATGGCCTTTGACCTCCCCCATTTATTATTCGTGTATTATTCCAAACACTGTGTGATTCTAAGAAAAGATGACAAAAAATTGCGTATTCTTTTAAGTTGCTCAGGGATGTTTCAAGAGCTACAGGAGCTTAGAAAAGGAGGATGGGTCCTTTACTTAAGGACCCTTTACTTAAGGTACCATACCTTTACTTAAGGTAAATACCTAAGAATGAAAAAAAAAATTAGCAGAAATTCTTCAACAATAAGGTCTCCAAAGCCATGCCCTGCTTTTCACTCAGTCTATAGAGATCCTCTAAGCCACAGTCCCAACACTGAGATGGTGTTAATAAAATTTCTTCCATGGGGGAGATGAAAAGCAGCATTTACTTTCTCTTTCAAGGTTCCAAAGAAAAACTGTAGAAGGATTCTGCCAGAGTTTACTTTGAGGAACCAGTGAATTTATTAGGCTTCCTTGCAGAGCCTAATTTATGTTAGGATTTGCTTACAGGGGTGTAGGCACTTCTCATCCAACTGTTAGCACCTGAAAATCTTTACTGGGTCTGTATGGGGGCTGCCCTAGTGGCTGCATAGATGAAGACACTGCTCTGTTTTCTCTAACCTCCAATACTCTAGCCCCACCCCCAGGCCATATTCAGCATTGATGGATAGTAGAGAACATCTGGATCCATGGGCAAGAATCCTGTGTCCTAGTCTGCACTTCTATTTCAGGGTGTAAACCACCAACTAGACCCGCTGGCATGATCTTTTGAAAAGGGCTCTAAGACAGTGGGTGCTTGCCTTGAAGGACAGTCACTCAGAACAGATGGCATGGCATTTTACAACAAACTGTGACCGTGATTATTTAAAAATCTTTTGTTTAGTACTGTTCAAAGACGAGTTTGATATCCCCAAGTTTTCCCAGATTTTTATTTTATTGTTATGCAAAGTATGATCAACACTATAATTTGCAAATGAACCTTTGTACTTAGTGTTTGTATCCTTTTGGTAACCAGCTCTTTCTATTGAGTAGCACACCAGGCCAAGGGGAATCTTGAAGGAGACAAAAGACAACAGGCAGAAGCTCCTTAGCTTTTGGGCATAACATGCTATGGTAAAGCTCAGAGAACACTGTATAGTCAATGTGGTTCTTCTTATTTGTCTACCTTTCCAGGTTGCTTGATTAAATTCCCAGTCTATTTCTGAGGTTGCCTTTCAACAATCCACTTCTTAAGTGAAGTCTTTGGCTGTGCTTTGTTACATTTGATCCTCCATAACTGATTAGTCAATGAGAGCACGTGTTGACCAAGAAACCTACTCAAGCTCAGAGTTAGAACATGAGCTTGTCTGTGAATCAAGTACTTCATTCCAGACATCAAAGCAACCACATCTCAGTCAGGGCAGAGGAGGGAATCCATTGAGAACATAGTGATGTGATGCTAGCTGTCATGTGCTCCTTCTGAGATAATTGATAATATAATATCACTTGAAAGTAACGAAGCAGGTATTCTTTCTCATAATTTGTTGGAGTTCTTCTTTATGGCTGGTTTGGAAGGAGACTTTAACCCACAATTAGACTCCACATCCTTGGCTCTTGCCCTTGAACATTTTGGGATTCATAGCCATGCCTTAATGTGCTCGATTTAGGTGTCGAAACTATGGCAAAAGCTTTCAACACCTAAAACTTCATCTTTTTATCATAATGAGCATCTTTTGCATTGTAAGCTAAAGTAAAAGTATAATGGACATTCCTTATCTCAGAGATACACACAGTCCGAGTGCATTCTTGCAGAGAGCCATAACAAATTGGATGAGTGGCATAGATAAGAGAAAGGTAGAGAATGTATATACCTACCAGAGCCCCTTTGAATATTTAATTGTTTAACTCTGGAGGCGTGCACTAATTCTTGTGAGAGTTACTGTGAGTTTTCAGAATAAATGATGTTTTAACACCACAGAAAGAAACAAATCTACTATTTGATACATTGCTAAAGCCACAGTACAGTGGCTCTTCACCCTCATCTTCCTTCACCATTATGCTAACCTTGGATTATCCTTCCTGGCTTGCAAATCCCTGTTAGATTTTAAAGCGAAAGATATCCGTCCTTCATTATACTGTTATCAATATGAAAACATCAACTTCTCTATTTCTCGATAGTCTTCTACATCTGCCCATCTTGAAAAAAAAAACAAAACATTTTCTGAATGGACCAGTTCTCAGGCTTAAGACTCATTCACTGTACCCCTTCCTTTAACCTCATTCACCTTCCCTTTATCACAGCTCTTTACAAGGCTGATGGGTACAAGATTTTGTCTCCAATGGGAATTTCCTCTCTGAACTCTAAATTAATAGATATAACACCAATTAAAAATATCTGCTTTAATCCCTAATGGGCCATACAGATACCAAACTTCATACCACCCCCCTGAAATCTGTTCTGTCATCATTTCTAGCCAACTCCATTTTTCTATCTATGTAAGAAAAGAGCTTACAATCTTTTAGTTCATTTGTTTTACTCTTAAAGTCAAAGATACTGTCACCAATGTTTCATTTGAGTTTTTTGGGTCTCCTTATAACATATATCTAAAATCTACTTCTTGCTCCACATGTGCCCATTGCTACTACTGTGATTCAAGCAAACATTTTCTCTTTCCTGTCTTATGACAGCTGGGTTTCTTCAGGCTCCTTACCATTCTCCCAAACCAGCAATTTCTAGTACTTTTTCTCCATGAAATATTCCGCCAAGACCTTTCTCTTCAAGTTTCTGCTTCAAAATTCTTTGTACAGGTGTATGTGTGTGTGTCTGTCTGTGTGCGCACACGCATACACACACGTGTTTATCTGTTTGTGCAAGTACACACGTACATGTTTATGTGTACATATGGAAACCAGAAACCTTCATTCCTGTCTTCTTCAATCATCTTCATCTTATATTTTGAGACAAAATCTGTCACTGAACCAAGATCAGTTAACTTGAGATCAGTCCAACCATTGGACTGAGCATAGGGTCCCCAACAGAGGAGTTAGAGAAAGAACTGAAGGAGCTGAAGGGGTTTGCAACCCCATAGGAAGATTAACAATATCAACCAACCATACTCCCCCACCCCCAGCTCCCAGGGACTAAAGCACCAACCAAAGAGTACACACGGAGGGATCCATGGCTCTAGCTGCATATTTAGCAGATGATGACCTTTTCTGGCATCAATGGGAGGAGAGGCCCTTGGAGGCCCTTGGTCCTATGAAGGCTTGATGCCTCAGTATACGGGAATGCCAGGTGGGAGAGGTGGGAGTGGGTAAGTGGGTGGGAGAACACCCTCATAGAAGCATGGGTTTGGGGGGATGGGATAGTGGGATTCTGGGGGTGAAACCTGGAAAGGAAATAACATTTGAAATGTAAACAAAAAAAAAATCCAATAAAAAATATACAAAAAAAAAAAAAAAAAGAAAAGAAAAGAAACGCACACATAAAAGTAGAAAGGTATGGGAGAAACCATATCAAAATTATCATTGATTAGCTACAGAAGAGAAAGAATTAAGCAAAAAAAGAAAAAGAAAGGAAGAAAATGCTTTAATAAGAGTTTTTCTTGCCTACAAATTATGCATAGAATAGATTTTCAACCATATTTGGCTAAGTGAATGGATGTGAACAGTAATTCAAATGCAGCCCCACATTGCAGTGGTTGAAAAGGGAAATATCCCCTGTAAATGCATGTGTTTGACTATCTGGTCCCCAGCTGATAGTGCTGTTTAAGATGGTTATGAATCCTTCAGGAGGCAGAGCCTTGCTAGAGCAAGTGCTTCACTAACTGGGGTGTAGACATAGTGTAAATAGTCATATCCTTGTCCAACTTCCAGCGTACTCTCTCTGCATTCTGCCTATGGTTGGGAATGTGATTTCTCAGCTTCTGAATCCAACCATCTACTGTCATGACTCCATCACCATAATGGATTCTCACTCTGCGAACCCAAATCAACTCTTGCATGGGTTGCCTTGGACATGTGTCTTATCACATCAACAGAAAGTAACTAACACACCCATGGTTAGTGGTAAAGATAGTGTATCTTCAGGCTCTTTAGGACAACTCTGGATTACGATCATGTCAGATATCTGGTTAGTTAATAAAGAAATGGTGTTGTATTATTCTTTTGGCTCTATTATTGTGATCATAAAAACTCAAAGGATGGAAGAAAGATTTGTACATGGACAAAATAACTCTCTGTATGTTATAATTCTATCTCAGGCCAAGTTCAGTAGTGCCTGGAGTGATTCTCCTTAAAAGATAAAATACCTTCCAGTACAGTATTATTCTCACAGTAAATTTGAACCCTATCAGACCTAAGTTTGATTACATCCTTAGCAATTTAAGCTCTTTGCATAGTAGTTTGCTCAAGCTTATATGGTCAAACACCTGTACAAGGCACCTACAACAACGGGTTTATTCCTTACAGCATTGAAGTCCAACATCAAGGTTTTTGCCCCTCAGGTTCCTGGTAGGCCACTTTTCTGGTTTGCATGTGGTCACCTTTGTGCTAATTCCTCATACAGAATGAAGAATCTTTCTTGCCTCCTCTTTTTATAAAATCTACCTCAATATCCCACCCCACCCTCCACTGCTGACCTCTACCAGCTCTTCAATTCTCAGGGACACCAATTCTAATTCTACTACATGGAGACTTACGACTTCATTGGTGAGATGGATGTACAGTGTGATCCATGAGAGGTAGGTTCTCAACACTTGAGAGAGGGAAATAGTTAATAGGAAACTCACAATATTATAGTCTGGCTTCCTCCAGTCTCATTGTATGATTTTATTGACTTTTATAAAACATCATCCAGTCTTTGCATACTTGTTCACCCTCTTTTTGCTGAGACACATAGTACTTCCACCTTTACTACGAGTCTCAACTGGGAATCCCATATTTGCAACTTTCTAAAACTAAACCATTCCTTTTCCCCCCAAACTTGGTAGCTCTGTTATTTCTTATTCAGGTGAAACGTCCCATTGTCATTAAGATGATTTGTCCAGGATCCTCCTTGTAATTTGCGGACTGTCCCTGGGCAATTAAATCAGTTCACTGGAAGCAGAAAGTGTGTTTGTTTTTGCTGACACCTTTTCCAACTTCAGCAGAGTCCCTGCCCATGGGTGTCCAGGAACTCTATGAAGGATTGCAAAAGAGAACTGCTTCCTGTGAGGACACACAGATGTCTGGTCAACTAAAGCAAAGAGTGGGATTAGTGGAGCTGAGTTTACATTTTATTCATTATTGGATACAGTGCTTTCTTCATTCAACATTCATTCTTAAGGGTTTGGGGGACAGGGTAATTTGTATGTTCTTCAGCAAGTAGTTTATTTTCTGTGAGTCTCAGTCTTAATGTATATTAAAATATTACCTCATGAATTCTTAGTGAATATAATGAATATAAAGGGATAGTAGATGTGATTTAAAAAAACAAGAGCAAGAATAATATAATATCCCCCATGCATTTAGAGCTTTCAGTGTGCCAAACATTGTTAAAAGTAACATTATATATCTTTTCTTATTTAGCCTTCTGATAAATCTACTAAATAATGTAATAATAATTGCAATTCACTGAGTTCTTTATACAAGGTTAGGCTTGCCTAAATTAATTTTTTTGGTCTCTTCATTTTTGAGAATTAGGCATTAGAGTATTCTAGCTTTGCTAATGAGGAACCTGAGGAGCAGAACACTTAACAATTGGTTTATTTTGAATGTATGTGTATGAGTGTTTTGTCTGCATATATGTATGTTCACCTGTGCATTTCTTCTGTCCAAAGTCAGAAGAGGACAATAGATCCTGTGGAAAGTAGAGTTACAAATGGTCAAAACTACCATGTGGGTGCCAGAAACCAAGGCAGTGTACTTTGGAAACATAGCCAGGGCTTTTAACTGCTGCACCATCTATACGGCTCTGATGATATAAACATTTTAAAGTTCATACTAGTTTTTCAACTACAAAATTGCACATGAAAATAACCTTATATTTCTCTATTAATTTGAAAATGGAAGGAAGAAGAAAGGAAGGAATGAAGGAAGGAAAGAAGGAAGGAAGAAAGGAAAAAACCAAATAGTATAAATGGATTTTGTGATAACTCATCTTGTGATCTAAACAAGTATAACTCAGACACACTAGACTCCATTAAAACTAAAGTCCAGGATTCAATCTACAAACCTCCGGAGTGACCTCTGGATTTGTCTTACAACATCACATGAGAATTTTGAAACGAGGAAACATTTTTCTTATTGACAGTGTCTCATACATTGCTTAACATAATGACAATTTCTAATAATGTTTACATAATACAACTTTTCAAGCTACCAGTTGAGACAGAGCTCAGACTAACCCAAATCTCTCACTCTACAGAATGGGAGATCAGTTCCAAGCAATGTGCTTCAGATATGCCTAAGCTCAACAAAAGTCTTGCTTCGTTAAATAGCATATTAATTAGTAGCAATTTGCTGGACACCTCCCCTCACTGTTTGCCTGGATCAGGGAACCAGGCCTCAGGTTTTGAAGACTTCAAAGAGACAACATAAATTCAAATCATTTCCAGGGATGATCCAGCTTCCTTGATGGCAGCATGATGCCATTCATGAAGTCCCCAAAGCAAAATGTTCCTGTACTGAACAAAATAAACAGTTATGTTTAGAGGAGGGGCAGAGCCAGTAAATCCCCAGCATGTAATTGCTACAAGGAGACCGGAATATTTACACAGATAGAGACAAGCAAATATGACTGCTGTGAGAAGGTTGAAGTGATTGGCTTTGTTCAAACATGAAAGAGAAGGGAAGAGGTAGTTAATTAATGATCTTTAAGACAGCTTTGCTCTCTGACCATAGGTGATAATATGCCCTGGCTTCTCATCAGAACTTTGAGTGCAGAATAAAGCAGAAGAGGTTACTGTAATTTCTATTATGCGAGTTTTAAGTCTTCCTTGAATTTGGACAGGTAAATGTCTTCTTATGAACAGCTTTAAAGAAAGATGTAGCCCGTGAAGATAAAAATATTATCTTGTTCAAAGGAAAGGCTCATCTCAACACACCTCAGTAGCCTCAAAACATCCTGCCCTGATCTGAGATTAGGACCTTTTATTTGTTTAAATCCTTGATGACATTTGTGGGGTATCCATTCAATGGAAATGATTATCTACCATTTGCAGGGTTACTTTATTCAAGAAATCCCAGGTGACTCCTGAACTACTGGTTTGGTCTAACATAAACTCAGCTCTAGATTAGATTAGAAAAAATCTGTTTATCAAGGAAATCATGATGAGGAAATTCAATTATAAAACCTAGACTCAGGCATGAGTGGTGCATGCATAGCTAGATGGTTCTAGTGATTTTTAGGCTTATGGAAAATCCTACCATCATATGGTATTTATGCACTACTGGTGTATGATCTGGAGGTTTCTATCATCAGCTATCACATTTTAATGATGAAATCATTCTTAGGAATACATTAAATCTGGAAATATCTCTGGAATGGTTGTTCTTTTAAATACTGTCCCAACTTTCTAGACTACAAAGAGTGAGGGGGAAATGCATGACTCCATTTTGACTTGGACTTGAGGATGCCAGATAGGCTAATAGCATGATGCATGAGTTAAAGACTGATACTGAAGGAAACCACAAAGCTCTGAGCAGAATAGAAGCTTTGGGAGGGGAAATTCCTCTTCCTGAGCTGGTTTATGACATCTGTAGCTGCTTTTATTATGAATGCTAATTATGTTCCCCCAAAACCTGTTTTTGTCTACATGTAGCTTCTGGGAACCTGCCCCCAATTGGTTCTGATTGGTAAATTAAGGTGAAAATAGCCAATAGCTGGGCAGGGAAAGTGGGATTTTAGGATTTTGGGGGCTTGGGACTAGGAGAAGAGAGAGGAGGAGGAGGAGATTTAAGATGTCAGGACAAGGTGGAGGAGAAAAGAGATGCCATGCTTGAGAAGAGTGTAGGACAGAGAGGCATGGCTACCATGTGAAGGAGCCAGGAGAGCACAGCCCAGAGTGTGGCCCAGTTGGGCAGCCCTCTGTGTCCAGAGCAGCCAAGATAGAAAATAGAATTAGTAAGTAATAACTCGGATTAACCTCATGGACGGTAGACAGTGGCCCAGCTGTTCAGCTGTTTAAAGCATATTAAAGTATAAAGGCTGTGTGTGTGTGTGTGTGTGTGTGTGTGTGTTTCATTCAGAAACATAAAGCACAGAGGCAGGTAGGAACCTGCTGCCGGGATTTCATATTATTTATTTTAACAGACATCAATTACTTACTTTTCCAGAGTTTTGAGAAATGGCTTTTAAATGCTTGTTACTAAAACTTAACTTGTAGAACTTTTAAAATAATTTTATGATCCATGTAAAAGTCCAAGTTGGCAAGCCTGCTGAACTGAATTTAATACCTAAGACCCATGTAAAGGTATAGGGAGATAACCGTCTCAATGAAGTTTTCCAGTGACCTCCACTGATATGTCCTAACATGTTTGCTCATACCTGCACTTCATGAATGCATGAAATAATAACCAATAAACTTTTTGTGAAATGAGGCTAAAGGATGGCTCAAAAGTTAAGAATATGGGCTGCTCTTGAGGACATGGTTCAATATTCAGAACCCACACAACAGTTCACAACTGTTTGTAATTCCAGTTCAGGGGATTCGATGACTTCTTTTGGTTTTCAATGCTCAGTATGCATGTGTTGCACAGAAACATGAAGACAAAATGCCATACACATACAATAAAAATAAACATCTTAGTTTTCTTTTATTTCAGGGTAAATATTTAAGATTCATTATCTATTACTTTTTATATTTTGTTATTTCCAATTTCCTTTTGGTTGTATATTTCCAAGTAGTATTCATACAGTCTATACTATATAAAAACAGTATATATTGGCTGGTTACGTGTTCTATCTTTTCAGCTACCTTTGTAACTAGCTGCTCTGGCGGTTTGAGGGAGAATGACCTCCATAGGCTCATACATTTGAATGTCTACCCAGGTGGTAGACTATTTGAGAAGGACTAGGAGATGTGACATGTTTTAGAAAGTGTGTCAATGGGGATGAGCTTTGCTATTTCTAATGACCCATGCCATTTCCAGTTATTCCTCTCTGTGCCTTGTACTTATGTATCAAATACAAGTTCTCAGCTACTGCTCCAGTGCCATTCCTGTCTGGCTGCTGCCATGATCCTTGCCACGATGGACTCTGAACCACTAGAACTACAAGCCCTATATTAGATGCTTTCTTTCATAAGTTGCCTTGGTCATCATGTTTTGTCATGGCAATAGAAAAGTAACTAAGACAGCTGTGGTACTTTGATTGTAGGGAGAGGTAGGATCCTCCATAGACTCCATTACTGTGTAGTTATAAGCCCACTTCTGACTATATTGGCTACTGAAAATCAATAACTTCCTGGAGAATAAAGACATATAACTAGTGGACACAGAAAGGCTGCTAACTGTAAAGGGCAAAGGAGCTCCCCCCAACCCCCAGTGGTAGGGATGACTGCAAACTCATAGTTGAGACCTGACTCTTACTGCTCCCCCCAAAAAGAAAGAGTCTAGACAGGAAGCCATTGAAGAGAACTTGTAAAATTTGTGATAAGCATGCTGAAGTGTAGCAGTTCGAAGTTGATGGTTTCTGGCAGGTGGGGGTGGGAAATGACTCCATTTTCTTTAAGGGACAGGGCCCTGGGAGTTTGACCATGCTTCAGTGAATATATGGGCTTGATATTTCCTTCTTCTTTTGGGGTGGAAGGGAGGTCACAAGGGTGAAGGAATGGACCTGTGAAAAATGTGAAATAAGTGTGATCAGGTGCATTATGTAAAATTCCCAAATAATCAATAAAGAATTAGGTTGGAAAAAAAGAAAGGCAAAGCTTCTAGAGTGATCTAGTTAATTCTAAACCATTCTTAATGCCAAACTAGTCTCACCCCACCCCCAGTAAAAATGTATGGACTTTGTAGATGGAAAGTAACAGGTTTTCTGCAATCTTCCTTTTTCATCAGGTGATTACCATGTTTACAACTTGTCTTTAGCCCTTTTCTAGAAAAATATTGCCTTTTCAGCTGAATAGACATGTAGTTGCTTACCCTAACCCTATGTATTCAGTAATTCCAGTGAGGGATTCCCAAATCCACATACTCTATGATCTCCTTGGATAGACCATTTCATCAGTTTGTTTGTTTGTTTACAAACACACTAGGGATCAGGAAGTTTCAGAGATGACCTGAACTGGGCTTTGCTATGCAGGTGTGTTAAGGACAAGTGGGTAACTTCATCCTCCCACTCGGTTTACTTCAGTTTAAACTAATGATTCCACACTGCACATGGTTGGCTTGGGGGTTAAAAGATTTCACAGGATAGAGTCAGTAATGATGTAAGCATGAGAATGTCTGGCCTGCAAACATTTATTTAATGCTAATTCTTTTGTTCCTAACTTTCTCCACTGTCTAAAGGTGAAGATTTCCCAACCACCCACTGGAAAAGGGGATGTGCATTTCAAAGTCATGTATGCACCCTTACAAGCCAAAAGTTATCTTTGATTTTTTTTTTTTAAAAGCTCCAGAGACAGCCTGAAGTTTTACTTTGAGAAGAAAAAATTCTGGGGTTATCCCCTTTATAGTTAAAAGAGACTTTTGAATGTAATCTGTTCTTTCTACAATAGCTTGGGGCTTTCGAAAGAAAGAGAAGGAATATTGAATTCAAGTTTCTATGACCTACTCTTTCAGAATTAGCAAACTTTTGAACATTAGTTCAGATGTAATGATTTCTAGCCCACTGTCATGATCTCTCCTCAGGATCTAAATTTGTGGGGTGGAGTAAACCTTTCAAGATACTGAACACCCATCTGCATTAGGCTAAAATATAAGTACCTATTTCTTATGTTCCTTCCTATGCCCCCCATGGAAATAGACACTATCATCTTGCCTGGGCTACTGAGCAAACGGGTTCACAGGTACCCAGCCAAGAGCTCCCATGAACTTCTCATAGCCTTTACAGGTGCAAATGTTAGCCTTTCCTCTAAACGAACAAAGTAGATGTTGTAGAAGCAGGTGGCAGTGTGGGGTGTCCAGTAATTAATGATGTCCATGGAAGAACATGGAGAAAAAAGAAGAAAAATTGTACATGGCAAGATGAAGAATAAAGAAACAATAGAGAGATGGATGGGTGGGGGCACGAAGGAAGGGAGCAATGGGGAAAAGAGAAATCTCTTAAACATTGAACATCTACCCTGCACATACACCTAAAAGTGTGAGCATCATAGTTTCAGCTTGGCTACCCATCATGTTTGTTTTACTGAAAAAAAAAAACAAAACAAAAAAACAACAACAAAACTTGTGACAAACTAAAGTCCTAAAATCTCCTAATTTAAGTGCATTATCTTGTAGAGATCAACATGGCTGTTTAAAATCTTACCCCTAAAAGACAGATTCCAAATTCTTTACCTCCTATGTTATAGAAAGAAAGTTTTGACACAGTCTTTTGCTTATACATCCAGCTTTTGCACTCTTTCCCAAGATATGTACTTGGATGAATAAATCAGAGAATATTTTTACTCTAATCCATATAACTATTGTCTTGTCATGCTTTTAAGAGTTGGAAAATGCTTGTTTTTTCTGCTTGCAAGATGTTTAGAGTATTGGCTGGCTAACAAGATGACTCAGTGTGCAAAGGAGCTTACTACACAAGTCTAATGACCTGATTGATTTCCGTTCCTTTTGTGTAATAGTGGATACAGAGAAATCACCCCCAAACTATTGTTCTCTGATCTCTAAATACGTACCATGTCACTCATCCGTTCAAACTCACACAAACTCACACACACACACACACATGCATGCATGCACACACACAAAAACATGCCAAAATATACCCCTTCTCTCTTTTTTTCTCTCCATCTCTTCCCCCCTACCACACACATAATACACCTGAAAAATAAAGATACTTGCTGTGTGGGGAAGGCAATTCAGTCTGTATAGACTGAGCATGTATGCATGAAAACATGAGTTCAGGTCCCCTTTATTGATATATCATCTGGACATGATGCTGTACACTTTCTAATGCTGGGAAGGCAGAGACCGGTAGATCTACAAAGTTCATCAGCTAGATAGTCTGGTTGATAGGGTCAGTGAAAGGCTGTCTGTAAACAGTGAGATAGGGAAGAGATTGAAGAAGATAAACTGGCATAGTTCACATTAACTATCAATTTGACACAGCCTGAAATCACCCAAGAAAAGAGTCATCATCGGTGAATTATCATATTAGACTAGTCTGTCAACAAGAATTGTCTTCATTGCTAGTTAATGTAGGAGGGCACAGCCCACTGTAGGCAGCACAATCTCTAGGCAGTTGATCCTGTGCTGTATATAAAAGCTCTCTAAGGAGAACCCTATAAGTGAGTGAACAAGAGCCATCAATCAGCATTATTCTGCAGTTTCTACTTAAAGTTTTGGCTTTGAGTTCTTGCCTGTTAATGATAGACTTTGAACTGAAAGGGCAAGTCAAATAAATCCTTCCCTTTTACAAGTTGTTTTATGTCAGTGTTTTATTATAGCAACAAAAAAATAACTCAGGTACAGCCAATGTCAGTCTATCTTTGGTGTGCCCATACCTACACATACATGTGTACACATATACCTGAACATATATACTACAGATACAACTTTTACACATGTATATACACATACATATATAGATAAATAAAGATAGATATGGATATAGATGAAATGTCACATGCACCCTGGCTCTCATCTCTTTTCCCTTTGCATACCTGCAGTGTTACTTTGTCTTCTACTCCCTTGTTATCAGCCCTGAATTCCATCTCTACCACTTGGACCATCAGTTACTTGAGCACAGCAACAATTTTCTGTATGTTACTTTGTAACGTTTTAAACATTATTCTACATGCTTAGCAAATGATGGGTATCAACTACATGCAGGATTCAAATAGACAAATATGTGCTGTCACTAGACATTCAAAAAGTTCATTAGTATGCAGTTCATTAGTATATAGTTCGTCCAGGTTTCACTCAAACTTGTATTTGCACTACAGTTTTTAAAGCAATAAATATCAATACATCTTTCTGTCCTATGACTACACTGAGGTTGATAGAGCTTTTAGTAGTCTCTGTCTCATGACAGGAACAATCAGAACAAAAGGTCAACACAAGGACTGGGATAATGTTTGCTTCATAAACAAGTAACAAATGTAGTTTCAGATGATATCATTCTTCTTGAGAATGTTCTGGCAAAACGCAGAGAAAAGAACTGCACTGAGTGAATGAAAGATGCTTGAAAAGGACCCAGGGATACAGTATGGATGAAATCTGCCAAGTCCCAACTCTGTCCCTAGGAAACAAGCTGCTATTTACCTCACTCCGTGCTAGTCTTGGTAGATACAGAAATAGTACCAGCATGTCCCCTGCCATATTTGGCATTCATTTCTGAGAAGTTATGTATCTCCTGTCTCAAACCTACATTTTACTGGGCATCCTGCGTTTTATCTTAGCTGTCTGCTCTTATCAGTCACCCACAATTACCCATTCAGTTGTTATATGTGTGCAGCTAGGCTAAGCAGAGCATTTCAGATATGTATGTGATTGCATAATAGATCGTATAAAGAAAGGGCAATGTGAATTTAATATGTATGTAATCTAGGATAAAGCAAGGGAAAGATTTTAGTTACTATGGAAGGAAAGAGTTTAAAATGTATGTATCATCATTCTAGTAATGCCACTGACCAAAATCAAATAAAAGTTAGCCAGTTAATACAGAGACTAGAAATGGTTTCCAATAAGCACTAAAAAAAAAAAAAAAAAGATTCAATTCATTTGATTATAAAAAATTATATCACTGTGGTAGATTTGATTTGATTCTCAGAATGTCACCTGGCCCTCCTTCTATGGACTTCTTCCTGTAGCTGAGATTTAAGGCCAAAAGGAGAAAAAAAATTGGTAGTTTAGTGATCTATACACTTGCAATACAAACACTGAAGACTTAGGAGGTTGAGGCAAGAGGATTGTTAGCTTGAGGCCAGCCTGGGTTATATAGCGTTCTAACCAGCCAGCCGGCTATATGATAAAATCACACACACACACACACACACACACACACGTATATATAAATAATGGTGTGCTTGCTAGCTTCCATGTTGTTGCTGTACTTATGGGCAAGTGGAACCATGTCACCAGACAGAACCCATGTCACCAGACAGAACTGGTAAGGTCAAGCAGATTATATATATATACATCCATCCCATGACTTTGGAAGACAGAGGAAAACTTCAAAGATGACCAATTAGGTGGACTTCTGCCCTGTATCATTAAGCAATGAACACGTTTTGGGGGAATGGGATGATTTAAAACTGAAGTCACCCAGGTAATGAACCACATCCACATAATATGAAAACTCCATGCTTCTCCTTTGTGCTGGGCAAGTGGGTACCACAATTTGGTGTGGCTACCAGTCAGCCAAGGCTCACTGAATCAGCCACCCCTCCCTTCCACTGTGAAGCAGGTCCATCAACCTATAAGGCTCTGGAACTTGAAACTGTAACTTTAAGAAGAAACTGTCCCCTGACTGGCACCCCTCTCTGTTGATTCTTCTCCGTACACTTTGGTTCCAGGCTGAAGTCTTACCTCCCCAACCCACCCCATTTCTGCTTTCTATAACTTAAGTTGAAAACAAAACTCTGATGGCTGGTCAAGGATCTCAACATGAGTTGAGTGTTAAACAGCATTAAAACTATTGCTGTATAGTCATTCTGAAGAAAGACCTTCCCTTCACATCCCCTGTACTTGGGCAATTTTCCATTTGAGGAAAGCTGTTAAATGGCTCTTCTGTTCAAGACTGTTGTCTCTATTGTTACATGAAAGCAGAGAGGTGAAACTGTATGTGGCTTTTCTTTCTCTTTCTCTTTATAGTCATGAACATTATGATTACTGACAGCTTTGTAAGCAATTCTTTTGCATCTGGACATGCAACTATTAATATAGCTACCAGGTAGCAGGTAGTCTAGGCTGCAGGCAGCCAGAGCCCTTCATCTGCACTATGGTGTGCCTGCTTCCATGTTGCTGCTGTAATTTGGGGCAAGTGGAACTGTGTCACCAGATAGAAAAAAAATATGGTAAGGTCAAGCAGATGAAGAAACCCTGGCAATTCTTATAATTGAGAATGATAGGTTTTTGAGTCTACTTCCCTCCAGGTTTCTGCCCTGAAGCACTAACCATGATACCATACTTAATTGACAACTGGTCAAGGTCATGTAGCATAGAGCCTAGAGGTCTGCATGCAAATGAGGTATCTAGACAGGCTCCAAGGGTTTAGCTCTCTTCTCTTCCCGCAGATCTCTTCCTGCAAAAGGTATTTAATTTCTGGTCCACCCTGAGTAAGTCGTATGCATCCTTTTCCACCACAAATAAACAGTTTGGACAAGCAAGGACTCCTCCCTCAAGGACTGCTGTGGGGGGTGGCCTTTGTGTACAGAGCCTCAGGGCACTTCTGGCACTCACTCTGTGGTAAGTGTGGTAAGCCGAATCCTCCCTCCCCTATTCTCAGGCATCCGAGGAGGAGAATAGAATAGAGCCTAGCACGGTTATCCAACACCTCAACAGCTAAAGCAAAACACAGCCGCACACTATACCCCTAACACCAGTGGTATTTCAAACTGCCACTGAGGACTCCTGCCCCTCTTTTCCTGGGATCGCAAATCAACAGCTTCGATTTCTGTGATGGAAAGGCGAGGAAGTGCTTCCACGTGGAGCCCAGGAATGGGTTTCTGGCTGCTGCCCAGTGTTTTCTCCAGAACTGCTTTCCGCCCTCCCAACATCCTCTTCTGCTCTAACCCTGTGTTAGTATAGCACTAGTTGAGGTTACCTTCCATACTCATGCTTCTGAAAACAACTGAGGCACAATCCATGCCTACGCACGTGCGCAATTACGGCTATGCATGAATGCTCCACATTAGGACCTAACAACAGCTACGTTTTTGTTCATGTGTTTGCCTAAATAAAGCACAGGGTGGGGGCGTCGGTTAGCTCAGTCTCTAATTAACAATAAACATTTATCTAGACATCTGTGAGGCAACATTCATGTACCAGTTTAAGCAAGTGCTATGAAATGTGAAGAAAGATAATGGTAAATTCTATTTGCAGAAATGGAGAATCAATAATAAGCTCTCTGGGAAAGCATGGGCAAATTTAATTTAGTATTTGGGGAACCAAGTATTGTCTAGTTATTAAGTACTAAATAAACATTTCCAAATGAATAAGTAAATTAATAAATGAATTTTACTAAATGAAAGCAGGTGGCAGTAAAGTGTACATATTTGAATGGGAGGAACCCACATCCCAGTCTTCCTCCCTGTGAGCCCCAAACCCTGTCTATATCAAGTACAACAACTCTCTTCTATATACAATGGGTATTTCCACAGTACCAACAAATTAAATGATGCATCAAAACTGTAACAAGAAATGGCATCACTGTTGATCTTAAGTGCAGCCATGGCTTTCAAACCATCATTAGGACCTCAATCCATGTTTGGACATTGTTGATTCAGTGTGGAGAACAATCGTTAGAAACAGATTGCAGATGAATACGGAGGACAGAAGCTGGTGTTGGATCTCCTGAACTGAACTAACAGGTGGTTGTGATTTGCCCGACAAGGTTCCTGGGAACAGAACTGCTGTCTTCTGGAAGAGCAGTACGTGCTCTTAACCACTAAGCAATCCCTTCATCCCCTGTTCCTAACTTTAAGTATGCTTTATTTGTGGCCAAACTGCATCTTTCTGCTCTGCTTTTTCCTCATAATTCTCATTGTGTATCTAGCTAAATGCAACCAGCAGTACCCATGCCAGGCATTGAAATGTCTTTTCTGGTATCAGTCCTCTCCATCTGTCTGTCTGCCTGTCTGTCTGCCTGTCTGCTTGTCTGTCTATCTATATGTAGTTAGTTCTGGAGATTTAGCTGAGAGCCTCACACAAGCTAAGCATGTTATCATTATCACACATGTATGTGTGTATCTCCTGTATGTATGCCTTTTTCTCATATGCATGCAGTGCCCATAGAGGCCAGAATTTTGGGTTCTTTGGAGTTTTAGTTACAGAAGGACATGAGCCAATATGTGGATTCTGGTCATCAAACCTGGGTTCTCTGCAAGAGCAACAAATACTTGTAACTTGTGATCCATCTGTCCTGGCCCCTCTCTGTTTGTTTTCATTCAGCCAAGCACAATACCTCAGGGCCTAGACAAAGTAGTCACACACACCCCTCTAGAAAGTGACATGGACAGCCTATGTCTAGTTTCCAATAGAGTCCTCATTTCTGTCAGATGTGTCATGAGTAGAGTCTTCGATTTCTTGATCTAGCCTGAGAACAACCTACAAGCTCCAATTGCGGGAGTTTAAGCTACATGAAATTTGCCCTGCCAAAATTCTTCATATTTCTTCTATAAACAGTTCCCACATCTCAGGAACAAAATAGAGAAGAATAATCACAATAGAGATAAAAATTTCTTAAGTACCAGGTGTCCAAGTGGAACATAATCATATATACAAATATATGTGTATATGATTATGCAATCACACAAGAAAATTATTCACACAGGGTCACATATTGTTCGATGTAGAAAGCAAATAAAGGCAATCTTTAAATTGCTGAGCCAGAGGATAGGAGCTGCTCAGTCCAACAAGCTGGAAACCTCAGAGCTAGAGAGAAACAAGATGCAGCCCTTGCCTGAAACAGCATCCCTGTGGAGCTATGGGTGTAAAATCACATTGGAAGGCAGAGGTAGCTGGGATCTGATAGCCATAGGCAATTAAGAGAGACAGCTGCACTTGCTGAGAAAAACCCAGTTTCCATGTACAACCTGCTTCCTTCTTCTCTCCCTTCATTTCTTCCAAGCCTTAGGTTATTTGATGATGATGCCCACATTCTGGGAAAACATTCTCCTTCAAATTGTTATCTCTCTACACATCCTCACAGACACACTTAGAAGAGTTCATCAATAATCTCCAATGTCTGACTCAATCTTATCAAGTGGACAATAAAATCGATCAGCATACATCCCAAGGTTGAAAGTAGAGGTGTTGGGAAGGTCTTCTATCTGGACACTGAAAAAATGTATTCTCGTATTAGGAATCCACCCACTGCAAATAAGCTGCACCTACCATAACCATGTTAATGAATTTGTGAGGGTGAAAGCTAATGGCTTAGCCACTCTTTAAAGAACCAACTTCTGAACAGTGTTCTAAGGGTAAAGTTACCAAGTATGGGGCAAATTCAAACGATAGTAGGAGTGCAGACCTACTAAGACCTTGCTTTCCAAGTTATGGTTTCCTAAGGTACAAAATACATATTGCTGCTTTAAACTGCGAAGTTGTAGATAGTCTGTTGCCCTGGAAAGTTGACACATAGACTTGCCAGGGTAACACTTAATGGAAAATTCCAGATTTTTCATGATTCCTCATATACTCCTATCTAGAGAAGAGGAAATTCTAAATTGAGGAGTAGTATCAAGGCCTGCCTGGCCACCCTTCTTCCTTTTCTCTGAATTTGGAGGTCACTGCAGTCCAGCCTTTGATGCCTCCACCAATGGTATATATTATAAAGTAGAAACATATTTGTGTATTGTTTTCTAACAGAGCTATGACTGGCTGTGGCTCTGCTAGCTTGCTAAGTCTAAGATTAACTAGCCTATCACTGTATTGCAAACTACCTCCTATTTTATATTTTTCAGTGATAAATCAACGCTTTCCCACATTTCCCACATTTCCCTTGTTCACTGCAGACCTAAATTCTATTTGAGTCAATTACAATTACAAATGTTTTGACTTTTCTAACAGGCTCCTCACTAGTATAGCCTTATGTGATATGATTGAGAAGAAACAAGAATGTAAATTTATATACACAGAATAATATTTTATAGTCTTATAGGACTCTAAAGAAGAAAAAACAGTTTCAAAAACAGAAGTGGAAATTTAGAGCCAACAACCCTTGCACATTTAAAAACTTGGACAGAAAATTATTTTTTATCTAGAATTCAAAAACAGCCAAGATATCCCTTAACTGAATCTTTAAGAAAGTCTCATTTTTAGCAGAATGCTAAAGTTCAGTTTATTTTTGGCTAAGGACCAGCCTGAGTTGCTGGGTTTGGCACCATGGAGCATTGTTTACAATCTTCTTCAGTTATAGGGTTGTTACAAAGTTATAAATAAACCTATTAGTTATTTAAATGTATTCATTAAATAAACCTATAGGCTATCTATTAGATATCAGATTTCATTTTTCACAATTTTCTGAGGAACCTCCAACAGGCATGAAATCTAAATGAGAGTCTTAAGCTTCAATTTTGAAGTAAAATTACATGTATATATAAAAAAATAAAGTAAAAACAAAGTGAACCAAAGTACTAGACAACAATGCTGAAAGATGAAGGATTAGAATAAGAGTCTGTGTGGCTGGAGACTCTGGTGTGAAGGATCTTCTACTGACAAACTTGAACTTCTTTAACTAATGTGCTCAAAAGCACAATGCCTAGCAGATCGATTAGCTGTACACAAGTGTCTTTTCATGAACACTGTCATCCATTTAAATATCTTCAAAGCTTACTTAAAAATGTTATTCATCATTAATGTCTGATTCTTACTCTATTAGAAAGTCCCAAAAAAGATGCACAAGGCAAGCATGGTGGCACATGCCTTTAATCTAGCAGTGGGGAGGCAGAAACAGGTGGATCTCTGAGCTTGAGACCAGCCTAGTCTGCAGAGTGAGTTCTAGTATAGCCAGGACTCCACAGAGAAACCCTGTCTAGAAAAACCAGCCTACCAACCAAACAAAATGATGCAGGCACTGTGGTAAAAGTTCTATTTAAATAAAAAATAACTTTAGAGACAGAAAAATTAGTGGATGTGAGGAGAGGGATCTGATACTAAAGATATTTGGAAAACCCATATGGGAACCTACTATTTTCTATGAATCTAAATACATATGTATATATTCTTTCATATAAAAGAATTTAAATGGAGTTAGCCTACATAGGAATATGAATGTTCCTCACGGAAGCTATAAGCTGCCAGACAAAATGGTGAGCACCACTTGTGGGACAGAGTTCTTTTACTGTTGATCAATATCCCGGAGACTCAACGACCCAAACAACAGGCTGGTCAGTGCCATGTTCTTGGTTTCCCACCAAAACTTTACTACTCTACTGCTGGTGGTACTACAGACTTCAGTCTCAGGACTTGGAGACACAAATCTTATAGTGACCAGTTGGATTCCTGCTCCCTGTATAGCTTTATCAGGATGCAGATGCTGAGCTCAAAAGTCACTGGTCACTCAACTTTAAATCCTATGAGCAGGATATGCCCGTGGTACAATGGCAGTGTGACTGTTCTGGAGGAACCAATCATTTTTTGGCTGCATAGAAGGTTCACTCCATATGAGAAAACACGTTTATTAAATATAGAATGTTGGAAGAACATGTGTTTGATGTTTGGGGTTTATAAATCCCTATGACAATAATGGTCTACTCGAACTGACAGAAACTCATTTAAAGGTGTATGTCTAATTGCTCAAGTATTTATTAACTTTTTAAGCTTTGACTATTTGGAGAAACTGAGTACTATAAAAATGTGAACCAATTAAAAAATATAAAAATATAACATATATAAAATATATATATATAAATATAATATATATATAAAAGGAATTGAAGCTCCCAGACTCTCGCTGGGCTGTATTTATGGCTTGAAGTTTTATTTTGATACTAAAGATTCTTTACTTAAAAAAAAAACAAAACTTAAGGCTCAAATTAAGCAGGGATAAAATTGTGAATCTTAATAAAAGTTTCTTACTTATAAACTGGTAAAGATAATTAAGATTTATAAGCTAATAGTAAATCACCTTGTAAATGATGAAATTCCTGTTTTTAAAGGTGGTTTTATTTTGTTTATTCGTAGATCACAGTGCCAAACCTTCCTTAGGATTAAAGAAAATTTCTTCTAAAATACAAGAGCTCCCATTAGCAGTTTTCCATCAACCAGTGGCAACCACAAGTTTATTTCAGAAGTAATATAGTGTGCAGAGTTATACTAAAATGGATGGATATTACTGGATGGTTAGTACTACAACGATTGAGGTCTTTTAATGACTCAACATTTTATATATGCATATGAATACATCCTTGATATATTGAATTACTATTATTATTGTTAAATTACTTGATAACATAAGAATACTGATACAAGGATAGATAATTTGAGACTGGTCTTCTTTTTTTGATATTTTATTTACATTTCAAATGTTTCCCCCTCTCCAGGTCTCCCCTTTGGAAACTCCCTATCCCCTCCCCCTCCCCTGCCTCTATGAGGGTATTCCCCCACCCATCCACCCACCCAGTCACTCTCGAATGATGAAATTCTTTAAGGTGCTCAGAACCATGTTTGTGAACATACTCAGTACAAATTAATTCACCCCTAGAGACAAGTTTAGAGAAAGGGGCCAACTTATGTCTACTATTATATAGTCTTCTGTATGTTTGGTCAAAGTTCAGCCTGAAGCAAATAACCTAAATTTGAAGTAAAGTAAAATAAAGTTGATTTTTTTTAATGTAAAATAATATCCAAATCAGGAAAAGAGAACTAGTTGTGAAAATTTGAATACTTGAGTAAAATGGGTTAAATTTATAATATACTTTCAAGGCAGGGTGTCCTTTCCTGGGTGGAGCACAATCCCACACAACATGCACAAGACAGGCATGGCGCCGCACGACTTTAATCCTAGCCCTTGGGAAGCAGAAGCTGGTGGATCTCTGAGCTTGTCTCTTAATGTTCACAACAAAGTTATATTAATCACTTGTCTTACGTTATGGAGCTTTGCTCTCTTTTACAGTTTAGCATGGTCTCTCTTTTGAGGAACTGCTGCCCCTTCTGCACAGACAATTTGTTAGCTATGCACAGTTAAGATCAAATTAAAACTCTCCAGGTGCTAAATAACCACAGACCTAGAGCTCCTGCCTCCAAAAACCACCAGCAGAAAACAGCTCTGAAAGAAGCTGTACTTTTTCCCCATCTTCTACAGCCTCTTAATGTATGAAATGTTCGCTTCCTGATAAAGACTACACTTCCTAGCTCCCCTATAGCCGTGCAAGGCAACATCGGAAGAGTCAGAATGTAAGAGAGGGGTTGTAGTCGCTTCCGCCCATAGAGAGGGAAGCAGCCATCTATACAGGCATTCACATTATGCCCCTTGTCGTGCCCAGAAAAGTAAGTGTGATCCCACTTATCTAAGAAACTGATGCACTTTTCTACATTCTGCCTCTTTTAAACCACCTCATAAACTTACTTATAATTATAAGAGAATGTATATATTTCTAAAAAAATATATTCAATAGAGGAAAATGAAAATTATTGAGATTTAGAGAAAGAAGAGCACGTGAAATTTTAAAAATAAGAGAAAAGAAATCATAATTATAAAAGTAGAATTACGAGGTGTGTTAGAATCACATCCCTAAAGCCACTGAGTAAGGTCTATTTCCTTATTTGGCCACTTTTTCTTCCTGAGGCTGTCTGTGAGGATCCAGCAATGTACTGAAGTCTAGGAATCAAAAGCCCCACTTTGGTTCACCGAAATAACATGAGCAATTAAAATCAAACATCTCATCCTAACATGGGTTTTCCCCTTGAACCTACATACATTACCATTTTTCTATGTGCCACATCTCTCTCCTTCTATCCAGAGACAGTCTTTTGTGCCCCTCTTGGACAAATAGCCCTCCTCTCTCTCCCTTGTACCCTTCCTCATCTCTCTAGTCCTCAATCTCCTGCCTTTGTCTCCTATTTCCTGCCCTTTATCCCTCTGGGGCAAATTAAATCTCCTTTGTGCTGAGAACTTGGTCTTGAGCATCCTGAGCCAACACTTTTCCTAACGATACCCCCCATCCACCTGTGGGTGTGTGTGCATGAGTGTGTCCATGCCTGTGTGTGTGTGTGTGTGTGTGTGTGTGCATGAGTGTGTCCATGCCTGTGTGTGTGTGTGTGTGTGTGTGTGTGTGTGTGTGTGTGTATCAGGTGATATGAAATTTTGTCTTTGCAACTCAGGTTACCATTCTTAATGGAATATTTCCTAAATCTATCTGTTTTCATAGAAAATGCAAACTTTCACTTTTTTATAACTGAATAAAATTCCAATTCATTTATATGTCAAATTTTTACCAGTCCATTCATCTGTTGATAGGCACCTAGTTTGACTCCATTTCCTTACTTCTGTAAACAATGAAGCAAAAACAGGCTGCACAAAGTTAGCTTTGTGGTCACGTACAAAGTCCTGTGGTAAAGAAAGAACAACAGCAAACCCAAATAAATGAACAACTAAAATTTACTTCAGGATCAAAGTTTCACTATGTCACGATTCACATCTGATCAGTTCCATTTAATAATGCACATTTTTCTGGACCAGTCCTCTTCGGACACCAATTCACACTCAGAAAAAAATGTTACTGATATTCTGAGAACCTGTGTGACATATATTTTCTGTGAGGGTCTTCTGCAATTTCAGAAGGCAGGGTGATGTTTAAAAGGTCACCAGAAAGCACCAGCCCCCTTCACAAAGGCTGTCTCTGAATGAATTGAAGAGATGTTTGGAAGCTGTATAAACCTGGGCCATAAGGACAAAACCCAGGTTGTCTGTCATTTATTTTTAATATATATACAAATATGTGGTTATGGTTGACAGTTTAGGCTATAAACTGAAAAGCAGACTAGAAGATAGGAAAAAATGGTGATGGGGAAAGGGGAGAGAAAAAAGGACATGTGACTGGAAGCCGGAAAGAGCCCATGGTGTAGGCAGACAGAGGTGGGGCACAAGAGAAAAAGAACATGAAACACCAGAAAGTAATCTGACACTTAGTATGCTACTTTAACACTTGTAACCTAGCAAACCTCTCAGAGACTTTTCTACAGGGCCAGACTTTCCCATGACCCCTTGCTGAAAGGCAATGGGCTCTTTCTTGGCCCCCAAATCTGTGATAGCTCAGTCACTTTTGTTCTATGTAATTAGGCTCTTCCTTTCCTGATTAAGTGTCCTGTAACCAGAAAGGGTGTCTTAGCCACATCCAGCACTATTAGGTCTCAGCAGGTGTTATGTAGACATGTGTGGAAACAGGAACGAGTGGATGAAAGAGCCTATATTCTTCACAAAAGATTTTAGAGACCTGTTGTCTCTTACGAATCAAAGCCAATTTAGAAGTAACAGTTTTCAAGTTTGCTGTTCATGCTTTTCCTGAAGCTGTCTAGGTTAATCAGATGCTCAAGTGCAGCAGTTCTCAAACAGTCAGTCAAGACTCCTTTGAGGGGGTCAAAGGATCCTTTCACAGGGGTTGTCAAAGAGCATTGGAAAACATAGATATTTATATTTACGATACATAACAATAGCAAAATTATAATTATGAAGTAGCAACGAAAATAATTTTATGGTTAGGGGTGACCAAAACATGAGCAGCTGTTATTAAGGAGTCACAACATTAGGAAGGTTGAGAATCACTGCTCCTGTGAAATTAGTATTAGCTCAGATGGAATTAAGTAGCCCTCAGGGTAGTTAACTTTCTCTAAGGGTTGACACTGGCAAGGGAAGGGGAATTACACTGTGCAATAGGGCAATGACCACACAGTGTGGTCAGGCTGGCTCCACAAGCTTGTTGTTGAAGCTGGGAAGGTCAGGTGTGCATTGTTTGCACTTTCTATTACAGGCCTTTGCCATCCTGCCCTTCTTCAGAGAGACTGTCAGAATCAGGTCCTACGAAGAAAGCAGGAGAATAAAATGGGACTTTGGAAATTGCAACCTCATCTGTCCATGACTCTTTTTTTGTTTTTTGGGTTTTTTTTTTTAAATTTTTTTATTTTTCTTACTTTATTTAGACTTCAAATGTTTCCCCCTTTCCAGATCTCCCCTTTGGAACCTCCCCATTTCCTTCCCTCCCCCTGCCACTATGGGGGTATTCTCCCACCCACCCACACTCATCTTCCATCCTTGGCATTCTCCTCTGCTGGGGGATCTAACACTCTCAGGCCCAAAGGCCTCTCCTCCCCCTGATGACTAACAAGACCCTCCTCTGCCGCATATGTGGCTGCACCATGGGTTCCTCCAGGTGTATTCTTTGGTTGGTGGATCAGTCTCCAAGAGTATGGGGAGTCAGGCCAGTTGCTACTGTTGCTGCCTCCCTGGGGATGCAAACTCCCTCAGCTTCTTCAGTACCTTCTCCAAGTCCTCCATCTGGGACCTCACACTCAGTCCTACTGTTGCTGTGAAGTGATTCTTGGGTATTTCAAACTTTTGGGCTAATAACCACTTAACAGTGAGAACATACCATGTTCATTCTTTTGTGCCTGTGTTACCTTGCTCAGGATGATATTTTCAAGATCCATCCATTTGTCTGCAAATTTCATGAAGTCATTGTTTTTCATAGCTGAGTAGTATTCCATTGTATAAATGTACCACATTTTCTCTATCCATTCCTCTGTGGAGGGACATCTGGGTTGTTTCCAGCTTCTGGCTATTATAAATATGGCTGCAATGAACATAGTGGAACATGTGTCTTTATTACATGTTGGAGCATCTTCTGGGTATATGCCCAGGAGTAGAATAGCTGGGTCCTCAGGTAGTATCATGTTCATTTTCTGAGGGTCCACCAAACTGATTTCCAGAGAGGTTGTATCAACTTGCATTCCCACTAGCAATGGAGGAGTGTTCCTCTTTCTCCACATCCTCGCCAACATCTGCTATCACCTGAGTTTTTGATCTTAGCCATTCTGACTGGTGTGAGGTGAAATCTCAGGGTTGTTTTGAAATGTAAATAAAGTAGGGGAAAACAACAACAACCAACCAAACAAACAAACAAAAATAGAAATAATCCCATGCCTTCTATCAGATCTCTATGGATTAAGGCGGGTCTTCAATGGCAACAAAAACAACAGAAAGCCCACATACACATGGAAGCTGAACAATGCTCTACTCAATGATAATATTCCCCCTTTGACTTCCTTTTGTTGTCTGATTGCTTTAGCTAGAACTTCAAGTACTATATTGAATAGATAGGGAGAGAGAGGGCAGCCTTGCCTAGTCCTTGATTTTAGTGGGATTGCTTCAAGTTTCTTTCCATTTAGTCTGATGTTGGCCACTGGTTTGCTGTATATTGCTTTTACTATGTTTAGGTATGCTCCTTGAATTCCCGATCTTTCCAAGACTTTTATCATGAAGGGATGTTGAACTTTGTCAAATGCTTTTTCAGCATCTAATGAAATGACCATGTGGTTTTGTTCTTTGAGTTTGTTTATGTAGTGAATTACATTGATGGATTTCTGGGTATTGAACCATCCCTGCATCCCTGGGATGAAGCCTACTTGATCATGATGAATAATCGTTGTGATGTGTTCTTGGATTCAGTTTGCAAGAATTTTATTGAGTATTTTTGCATCGATATTCATAAAGGAAATTGATCTGAAGTTTTCTTTTGTTGTTGGGTCTTTGTGAGGTCTTGGTATCAGTGTAAGTATGGCCTCATAGAATGAATTGGGTAGTGTTCCTTCTGTTTCTATTTTATGGAATAGTTTGAAGAGTATTGGTATTAGGTCTTCTTTGACGTTCCAATAGAATTCTGTCCTCGACCCATCTGGTCCTGGGCTTTTTTTGTTTGGGAGACTTTTAATGACTGCTTCTATTTCTTTAGGGGTTATGGGACTGTTTAGATGGTTTATCTGATCCTGATTAACTTTGGTAACTTTGGTAATTGGTATCTGTCTAGAAAGTTGTCCATTTCCTCCAGATTTTCCAAGTTTGTTGCATATAGGCTTTTGTAGTAGGATCTAATGATTTTTTTTTTAATTTCCTCAGAGTCTGTTTTTATATCTCCTTTTTCATCTCTAACTTTATTAATTTGCACACTGTCTCTGTGCCCTCTGGTTAGTCTGGCTAAGGGTTTATCTATCTTATTGATTTTCTCAAAGAACCAGCTCCTGGTTTTGTTGATTCTTTGTATAGTTCTTTTAGTTTCCACTTGCTTGATTTCAGTCTTTAATTTGATTATTTCCTGCCTTCTACTCCTGGCCTCTACTATTGGTTGTATTAGCTTCTTTTTGTTCTAGAACTTTCAGGTGTGCTGTTAAGCTGTTAGTGTATGCTCTCTCCAGTTTCTTTTTGGAGGCATTCAAAGCTATGAGTTTTTCTCTTAACACTGCTTTCATTGTGTTCCATAGGTTTGGGTAAGTTGTACTTTCATTTTCATTAAATTCTAGGAAGTCTTTAATTTCTTTCTTGACCAAGTTATCATTGAGTAGAGAGTTGTTCAGCTTCCTTGTGTGTGTGGGCTTTCTGTTGTTGTTGTTGCCATTGAAGACCAACCTTAATCCGTAGTGATCTGATAGGAGGCATGGGTTTATTTCAATCTTCTTATATCTGTTGAGGTTTGTTTTGTGACCAATTACATGATCAATTTTGGAGAAGGTACCCTGAGCTGCTGAGAAGAAGGTATATTCTTTTGATGGAGGATGAAATATTCTATAGATATCTGTTAAACCCATTTGGTTCATAGCATTTGTTAGTTTCACTGGGTCTCAGTTTAGTTTATGTTTCCAAGATCTGTCCATTGTTGATAGTGGGGTGTTGAAATCTCCCACTATGCCTATGACTCTTTAGGTTATTTGGGTGTTTGCTCCTTTGGACAGGAATTTCTCAGTTTTATCTCATAATTCTGCCTATGACATCAGATTCTGTTGCACTGAACTCTGGAGATGATACAGGATGATTAGGTGTCAATCTATTGTTCTTGCCACTTGGGACCAATAATATGTTTACTGGATGAAGAGCTAACATACTGGAGCACAAGCATAGATTTTATAAACTGACTTGTGGTGTAATAATCCACAGTGGAGTAAAGTACACACAAGTGGTGCTCCCATGTGTTGCAGGATATTTGTTAACACTGTGAACCCCGAGATTTTGTTGTTTATTGGGAAAACCTGATTCAAGTTGTGGTGTGGCTCAACCCTAGTACACACTTTTTACCTAAGGATTAATAAAGTCTGCCATAGGTTAATAATCAGAGCAAGCAACCAGTTGACAGGGAGTGAACATAGGAAAAAACCATAGAGAGTAAGAGGGAGTCAGGAGGATGGATACAGAGATGCACAGGAAGTAGGACAGACATTAAGTTTGACAAGTTTTTTAGATGGGCAGAGAGGAGATATCAGCAGAGGAGGAAGGTCTTCTGGATACTTTCTCTGCTTCTCTGAGCTAGTAGGTTTTCACCCCATAATCTAGCTGCCAAGATTTTATTGGTAAATATCAATTTGAGATTTTGTTAAAAACAGTATACATGTATTCATATCTCTGAAATAGGGCTCACAGCACCATCTGTACTGAACGTGTGGTAGATTCTAGAACAGTTTGACACACTTAGACATTCTTCCGTGCCATGTTGTTCACACTTGGTATTCTAAGATTTCTAAAAATGCCTGTCTCATCTACTGGTTTGTCAGCTTCCTTTGGTGAAAGAGCAAACTTGTTTCTACATGTAAGTACACATTTGAGATTTTTGCTTATTAGGCACATAAAAGATTCATGTTGCTCTAATTACAAAGACAGTGTTTTCCTGGAAATGGTTGGACGAAAGCACACATCTCTTGGGATGATTAGCCCTTGTGTTGGTACTGTATTCAAGAATGAAAAGATTTCTCCTCTTGGAGGGATTTAGAGCAAGGTAAGCCCACATTTGAATTCTGCTCTTCTCTCCTCGTGTCTTCCATGCATCCCTAAAAAGGGGCTTTGTTTTGTGTTTATTAAACAAGACAGAAAACATGGAATAAGATGTTAATGAGGAATTCATTTTACAGAAATCCTCAATGGAATTTTATAGGGGAAGGAGTTACTATATACTGACACCAACTGGCTCAGAATATCACACAAAACTAGAAACATATGGCATCATCCTATACCCACATGCTACTTCCAGAATGTACCATGGATACTTGTTTTGTTCAAGGTTACTTTGAACCTGTTGATTGGCTGCTTTCAGAAAATGATTACTACCCTGCACCCCCCTACACACACACACACACACACACACACACACACACACTATTCTAGGTCAGCAACATGGAGGAGTATATAATTTAAGATTAAAGCTATGTATTTAGCTTAGGTTTTAACAGCTGATTCCATGAGAAATCCAAGGCAGCATAAGTTTGTTTACATTATTTTAATAGAGATAGGTCAAGCCTAATAGGCTGAGTTCATTGTAGAGAAACAGGTTGAATGGATAGTTTAAATTGACTCAAGGAATAGTAGTAACTTCTTTGCAAGGTCTGACAAAAGTTTGGTACACAAGGGGTATTTTCAGAAAAAGTGATTGTTACCAGCACCTGCATCTGTCCAGCCCAGTGAGGTCTGGAGGAGTACCACACTAAGGGATGGCAATGCTCACTTGCAACCAATCAGTTCTTCTTACATGAGGCTTGATGGTCACACTTTAAGCCTTCTGTCTTTAGCTTTGAACTCTTTTCCTGATAGTGTGCAACCATTGTTACAGGTTGTGTTTGGAACATGGGGTTCGAAGCTTCAGGGCCATGAAAGGCAGTCTGGTTTCTGGTAGAGCTAAGGTTTGAACCCCATGGGCCCAATAGGTTGTCTCCAGAAGGGGGCAGCCTATAAGGGATGGCAGGCGTTTGCCAGGCTCCTAGAAACAGCTCCTAAAATGTGTCTATCTCTCTCCATAGGTCTGTGACATTTGGTCAAGTAAAAAGGAAACGTCCCTCAAGCCCCTCCTCAGGTAGAGGCGTGGTCATGCCTCCAAACCCTGCCACAGGTAGAGGCGTGGTCACGTAGCCTCAAGACATTCCCATGTTAATGAGATACCTAGAAGCTTAGCCACACCCCTTCCCAGTTGCTATTTCAACCTTGCCCCTCCCTGAGGGCGGGTGTGTGTGTGTGTGTGTGTGTGTGTGTGTGTGTGTGTGTGTGTGTGTTACAGTCTCACCCAAGTTGCCACTCTCCACAATGATATTAAATGCTCTGAAACCCTGGACTGTCTCTCTTCATTCGAGTGGCAAACAATGGAACCTGCTTTAGCCTAAAGAGCCGCATCTAACCTCCCTCTGAAGCCATCTCAGTCTTCTCAGCCACAGCAGACATCTCCCCAAGCCAATACAGCTAGCTGGTGCCCAAGTCACCAACCCAGTCCCAGCGGAGACGCCAGCCAGGCTCCTTCTCCCCCTTCAGCCCAGGCTCGATCCAGTCTGTGGTCCCACTTCGTTCCCAACTCTTCTGCAGCATCCATTGGCATCTGTGATGCCCAGAGCCAGGGAATCCCATGGAGCCAGCTACAGCAAGTCTCCCCTAGAACCATGGCCGCCTTCCCCACCCTTGGGCTGTGTCTTCGAAGAGGCTTCTCATAACCTAACACAAGCCCAGCGGCCCGTGGGTGTGTGCATGGTCAACTGTCCTTGCTCCCTGCCTCTCCCAGGGGTGCTGAGCACCCGGGGCAGACATGTAGGATTTCTCTGTACTGAGCCAGTTTGATCCAACACGCAGCTAGGCTGTTCTGGGATGTTTTGGAACTTTTGGTACATGGTGTCTAGTTCGCAGAAATAGGGCTGTGGAACTGTGAGCTATGGTGTGACCCCAAGTATTAGTTAGTCAGCTTCTTTGGTATTTTGTTTGTTTGTTTGGGGTTTGTTTGTTTTGTTTATTCTGTTTTTGTCTTCTAGACTTGAACAGCCTGCCTCCTATTAATGCTACCACAGGCATGAGCTACTCTGGTTGTCTGCAGGGCTGACTTTGAGCAAACATGTATTCTTCTTCTCTAACTTGTGTCTTTAGGTATTTTTTGTCCCAGACATGAGAAAAGTAACTAAGACAGCCAGTTACTATGAACTTAGTCCTTTAAAACAACATGGAGGGGATGGCCAGATGGCAAAGTAGGTGAAAGGGCTAGAAATGCACATGGCAGAAGGAGTGGGCTGACTCCTGAAAACTGGTCTCTCAGTCCTACATGCATGCTGTGCACACTCAAGCCTGCATGGACACACAAATCGCACATGCATACAATACTGATACCTAAAACAGCACAAAGTTTTATCTCCCAGTTCCTACAGATTAGAAGTCAGTTTCATCACCACTAACTTCTCTGTTGATGTCCCAAGGTGCTAAAATCAACACAGAGAGCAAGGGCTGCTTTTCACATCAGACCCATTGCTCTCCAATTTCACATCAATCTCTTGCAACCAAAGAGGACTCCACTCTGTACTTGCCTTCTTACTGGTAGCTATTACACTTATACATGAATATATTAAAATATAATATAATAAAATATTAAGTATACTTAAAATTAACTGCAGAAATATTGTTACAATATATTATATCCATTCTATTTTATTCTATACAATTAATATATAAATATACTTAATAATTATACATAGTAAGTACAATAATTAGTCCCTGATGCAATGTTTGCACAGCATCAGAAAATAGAGTCAAAGCTAAAGACAGAAGATTGCAGCTGTGATCATCAAAATTCACATTAGAAGACCTGACATATTTCACTGAGTTTCTAGAGGCTGCCTGGCTTTCCTCAACATCTCAGTTATTCATTCCTTCATGCTCAGCAGGAGAATGTCTCATCTTTTCAGTTCTGAATTTGAATTTTGTGCTTCTGATCCTGGACCCAAATGTAAAGCTTTCTTGTTTACTAGGAAAGGCCCACCCAGCCTATGTATCTTAGATAGGGTTTCTATTGCTGTGATAAAACACCACTACCAAAAGCAAAGTGGGAAGGAGAGGGTTTATTTCACCTCATAGATTATACTCTGCCACTGAGCAAAGCCATGGCAGGAATTCAAGGCATTGAACCTGGAGGCAGAAGGCTCTGAAGCAGAGGCCATGGAGGAGTGTTGCTTTTTGGCTTGCTCCCTCTGGCTTGCTTAGCCTGTCTTATACAACTCCAGACCATTTGCTCAGAGATGGCTCCTCCCACAGTGTTCTGAGCTCTGTCACATCAATCATCAATAATGGAAATGCCTGACAAGCTTGCTTGTGGGCCAGTCTTATGGAGGCATTTTCTCAACCTCCCAGATATGTATAGATTTATGTCAAGCTGACAAAAACCAGTCAGCACACCAGCTTTCAGTTGCCTAACTATTGGGAAACACGATTATATTTAAAGTCCCTCTGGGGAAATAAAAGGAAGGGATAGTCACCGTAACACTTGAGCACTTTATGGTTTCTGCACATTTGTCTCTTGAAAAAGGTTATCAAAGTCTGGGGGGCATTGGAGGACATAGCAGTCTACCTACAACAGATGTATAACCCAAATCCTTTACTTGTGACCTAATATCACACCTATGCCAACAAATATGCTGCATACAGACATATGTAATGAATATAGTTCTAGCTAGAACCTTCTCAATTCGTCAAAATACACCTCAAAATAAAAAAAAAGCACTGTGAACAAGAGGACACTGTGAAATTATCACTGTTCTAAGAACTCTGACCCTTCATGGGCCATCCTCATAACAAATGAGCCTGCTGGCTGTATCCATTTCTCCCTGAAAAAAAAAAATCTCACACAATTAGAGAATAAACTTGGCTCTTTCTCTAGTCTGCACGAGTCTGACTAAGGCTGTCCCTGGGCTATCTTATGGTCATAAATCCTGACTGTGGGTTCCTATGTTACCGTCACAGTGACATCCACTATTACTTGCAGTATAACGGAGTTTGTTTGTTTTCAGTTTATTTACTCTTTATTTATATTATATGATTGTTAAGACAGGGTTGCATAGAGTCCAGGCTAGTCCAGAACTCCCTATGCAGTGTAAGTGGTACTGGAACTGCCGATTCTCTCTCTGCCTTACACTCCAAGGTATTTGGATTGCAGGTGTGTACTGGAAGACAGTTTGTTCAACCTTTCAACATTTATGAAATACTTTCTTAATTGTCTTCAGGTACAGAGTTGCTTCTATTAAGAAAACTGGCAATGCAGTCCTCACAATATTCTATTTGCAAATAATAAAGAAGGTACCACCTTGCCCTAAGAAACTTAAGCATTAATGCAGCAAATTAAAATACCAGTGGCAACAGGTTATGTTTCAGTTGGATGCTGCTACAGCTTTAAGGAATGGATCTGAAAGTCCCCATGCTTAGCTACATTGGTTCTTCTGAGTGCAGTGGGCTGTTTCCAGCAAACCATTTCAATAATGCAAGAGTATAAACCACTTTGAGATCACACTGTAAACAACATCTTCAATCTTGTATTGCAATTATACATTGAATGCAGAATCAACTCAAAATATGGAAATCCTAAAAACTGTTGGCAAGAAAAAAGAAAAGGCTGGATTTTCTACATGAGGATACAATTCCCCAACAGCTGGCTTATCTTGCCCTGTGGCTCCTTAGTGAAGTTCTTGCTGTACAGACAAGTTCTCTAGACATCCACAGTGACAGAACAAGCACAGAAAATGTCTGGTCACCAACACTTAAGATCAATATGTGCATGTCTTTGTGTCTGTGTATGTTTGTGCCTGTATCTATGTGTGTATTTGTGTATATGTCTTTGTTTGTGTGTCTGTATGTGCATATCTAAGTTTATGACTGTGTGTGTTTATATATGTGTGTGTGTGTTTGTGTATGTGTATGCCAGTATTTCTCTGTGTGTTTGTGTGTGAATTTGTGTGCATTTGTATGTGTATTTGTGTATCTGTATGTGCTGTCTTTGTGTGTATATGTATGTGTGTCTGTATATGCCTGTGTTTGTATGAGTATGCAGAGGTATGGTATGTATGTGTGTGTTTTATCATTCTTAGAATCTAGTAGTGTGTGCTGAAACCTAGCAGAGCAGCACCATGTGACCCAAATTCAAGTATTACAATCTGTAAGTCTTGTTTCAAGTTAAAGAAGCCAATGAGCAAAGGAACATATGCAAGTTACTAGCATCCTAGGCTTTTGCGTTCTTTTCTCTACAGTCAGATAATATGACTATCTACTTTTTATGATTATTACAAATATGAAAATATTTGTAATGCAGGAAATAATGTATTGAAATAATGTAGGAAAGCGCCTACATTAGGCCTTGGAAGGATAATCACCAGATAAATATTCATTGCTCTACATCAGCCTCCTGGATTTACAGCATGAGAAACTCTGCTCAGCTCCGCAGAGAAGCAGCAAATAGGAAGGGATATTTTTAAAAACAATTATTTTTGAATGGTCCTAAAGATATACCAAATATGAAGAAATGTGTATTCAAGAAAATCATCTACGTCCAGAAACACGATGGAGACAGGAAAGATTTCCATCTTTTGAACCACAGCAAGCTTCCTCCTTGGCCTCTTCTGCAGTTCATTCCAGGACAGAGCACTACCAGAGAGGAGTGTGGTTGTAGAACACAGGGATCTTTGTCACTTCAGATCAGAGTCAAGGCTGTGGTGCCTCCTGGGAAAGCCAAACCAGCAGCTTGTCCCAAGTTCTGCCTCAGTTGTATACTTCAGACTCTAAATAACTGTTGAGAAAATGCCAGATGGTCAGAGACTCCATTATGCTATGTAGCCCCCACTGCATAAGGAGTCTCTTTTCTGGGCTGGAGACTGCTGACAGAGAATATTGGGGCCTGACTGGCTTTTCTATGGCTCCTTTACAGACTGAAGTTCTATACCAGAGACCATCAGCCAAGAGGCCTCTAAACTAATGCCCTAACCAACTGCTTAAATGAAGGACAGAGTCCAGGAGTCTCTTAAAGAAGAAACAGAGAAAAGTAAAGAGATCTTAAGTGCTGTCTTTCCTTGGGGAACTAAATCAATTTTGTGCACACAGGTAGAGGATAAAATGAAAACCTTGCCCAGTGGGGGTCTCAAGTGACTGGACAGACAAAATTAGAGTGTAAAAAGACCTTGGCCAAGTTTGGTTCAAGATATTTTCCAAGGTTGATATTTTACAATATTGGAGAAAAAACCTTAAGCTGAAAGCCCTTGGAAAATAAAACAAATTTACAACAGAAGAGATAATAAAGACTTAAAAACTTGATATCAGAAAATACACTGGTGGGTAAAGAAGGCTCTCAGCTAAGAGACACACTAAGGGAGAGAGCTGCACTAGGAGGCAGGGCCACACCAGTACCAAACTGAAATGAAAGAGTTCCTGGCTCTTGGTCTGTCTGGAAGGAAGGCTTGAACCTATGCTAGAGAAGAAGGTGTCATCAACACTCTCAAGATGTACATAAAATAGTTAGAATTCACTAAAGAGTGGAAAGGGAAAACTTTTCATCAAATAGCATGTGAGACACAGGGGCTTGGATCAAATATCTTGGGTTATGGATGATATTCCAGAGACATGGGAACAATAGAGTAGACACAAGTTATATTAAAGAGCCAGTTGTGAATTATGATAGACTCCAAGCCAGGACATTGGAAGAACCTCATGCAAGGACCACTCCTTACAGGAGAGACAGCCAATAACATTATGTCATCTTCCTCTTGTGCAAAGCCATGACTTCCTTAGAAGCTCATTCTCTTCTGGAACTCCTCAGGCCAAATGTATCTTCTGAGCTGTCTCTCCTGTCTCTTGGGTTTCTTCCCCATACATTCCTATTTTCATGGTGGTGGACCTATATATAAGCTACATTTCCAGCATACTTTATAGTCATAGGAAAACCAATCCTGGACTTGCCTTAGTGGGTATTACTAATGTGGCCCTGGATATCATGGCATCATTTTGCCAAAGCATAGTCAGTCTTATATTATTTTCTGGAACAGATCCACACTGCCAAAATTTCTCCCAGAGACCTCTTTGTGGACAGTCATGAATACTTTAACTAGTAGAGATAGACAAAAAGCCTGAATCACTTAATTCATGGACATACAGACTGAGACAGCTTATTACCAACAGACTAACTATGTAACACCTGAACTGGTTTCCCCAGAACCCATGTTAAAAGCAAATTCAGGCAAAGGTGCTACATGCTTTTCATCTGGACAATGGGAGACCCTGTCTCAAAAAAAAGCAATGTGGACTGCAGTAAGGTTGACGTCTGGACTCTATACACTCCTGTACAAACACACACTCACATACACGCATGCGTGCATGCACGCATGCACACACATACACAGAAAGAGAGAGAGAGAGAGAGAGAGAGAGAGAGAGAGAGAGGCATGCATTCACACTTTCATGCACAAACACCTTTCAGACATGAACACATAGCACAGACCAAGTATCTATCCACTGTCAACTTAGAACCAAAATGACTTCAGATTCAGATTGTGGTAGATTTGGAAATATTTGTTCTTCTAATGAGACATCTTGATGATGAGACTAAGATTAGACATGAAACAAATTTCTGTTCTATACACACATCACACTCATTGGTTACAACAATCTCGTATGATATTTTTAGAGCAAGTGACATGATGCCAGATATGAGATTTTCACTTTGTGCTCAAAACTATTTGAATTATGTAACACACAGGACAGGGGGCTTTCCCATTGGGTGTGCTTAACCCAGAAAAATGAAATAGAAACAATTATAAGTGAAAAAACCCCCTATGAGCCAACAAAGTTGTTTCTATCTTGTTCAAGAAACATTTGCTATATTTACACCCACAGAAGCATAAGCAGATTCTAGGTTATAGAAATAAATTTTATGACTTTCCATCTATGATACAACACAATATTTTTCATGTGTGTAAGAAGAAAATCAACAGAATATATTCAAAGATAAAATGTTCTCTAAAATACTTAGGGTTTATGGTACATTATCTGCCTTATTAAACTGCTTACAGTTTTATAAAAATGCTGAGTAAAGGTCCACTCACTCAGAGAGGACTGAGTTCTATTCTCTAAGACTCTTGATACCCAGGCTCCTCATTCGGCACACCCTTGGGCAAGTCATGTGAGCTTAGTGCCTTGGTCTCTGATGTGCAAACACTAAAATTGTCAGTATATTTAATTTATTTGAGCTTCTTATGTAAATTATGTTTAGTAAAGGTGGATAAAATATTGCTTCTTAAGATTATTACAAGAACCCAATGAGAATATATTTATGAAAATACTTTGTGTTTCTCAAATTTAATATTTATATAGCTCTATGAGCCAGGAACTGTCATAGAATTTCTCCTGTGTTCACCTTCTTAATCCTCACAATCCTGAAAACAATCTGAGCATCCTTGATCTGTATTACCAGTGAGACACACAGAGCCTTGCTTCAAATGCCTGAGGTGTACATGTAACATTCTAGAAAAAGAATAGATAGGAGCCATCTTAAAGAGCTGGTTATGAAGAATGAAAGACACCAACCCTCCCTTATTGGAGGCAGCAATAAGCTTTTCAGATCTGCACTCTGAGTTGTGATTTGGACTACCATGTGTTTCTCTGTCTCAGTAGTCCCTGTAAATAACTGTCTGGTTTCATTTAGCTTCATTATCTGAAGCTGGCTGGCTGCACACCAGGTCTGGTTCTTACAAGAACAGCAGCACCACGTGTGTGGAATCATGCTTCCTAAATACATGCTGAAGAGATCCATTGATTTAAACCAAAGATACAAGAATTTGACAAGCCCAAAAGATGAGTGTGAAGATGGGAGAAAGGCCACAGCCTCTTATTTTTTCTCCATTCAGTGATGTTTTGCCTGCTCTGGCTGTCAGGAGACATCCCTCCATAAGTGATGTGTCACCTGAGTTTCTTGTCACAGCTAAATCAAGATGCAGTGGCCAGGGTAGCCCCACCTGCTTTCTGCTTCTAAATCCACACCTCACCCTCCCTCGGACTGTATCTCCAAGTAAGCATCGCCCCTCGAGTCTTCCAGTTGTCTTTTTTGGGGGAGAATCAAGATTAAAAGAATATTTTTCCTAGATTTGATGCAACAAGAAAATAGGAATGACATCACTCACCTTTCCATTTGTGGAGTACTGAGCTCTTTCTTGCATAACTCACAATATTTGATTTTACTTTTTCTCAGTATCATTCTGGTCCAGTGAACAAAAACCACTTTAACAAAGAATTGTCAACTCTAACTTAATTTTCTCTTCAAAAAACCCCCTCTGTATTGAAATGAATTCTTAGACTTCAGTATCCTGTTTGATGAGTATTAACAAATGAAATTTCTTGAGCTGTTATCATCCAAATCAAGACTCAGACTGTATTAAACTTTAAAAAATATTCCCCTGACCCTGGTAAATCAATGCTTCCTCCTCTTAGGAGCAATCACCCTTCTGATTTCTGTCATTACAGATATTTTTCCAGATCATTGATTTTATATGAATAAAATAATTATGGGTTGTATCTAGCCTCTTATCTCAGAATACTTGGAGTTTTAGGAGTGTATTCCTTTTTAATGGTGGTTCTTTTGTCCATATAGATTATAATGTTTTGTTTATCTGAAAAACATTCTGTGTTCCTACAGCATTTTATTAATTCAGCAGATTGAACACTAGGTCAACTTTTCTGCCTGTTAATGGGATTAACAATGGCATAATAATAATAATAATAATAATAATAATAATAATAATACTTAACAGATAAGTTTCTTACTATTAAGTATATGCTTTGCAAAAAGCAGTCTTACTGTTGATTTTTACAAGGTTGTTTCTTCAATGATTGGAAACTATGCAATGATCCATGATAACCACTCAGGAGAGCCACACTCTCTGAAGCACTGTTTGGCTAACGAGCTGCAGCTGTCTTTCTAAACTCAAAGCCACGTGTCTTAAAATGTTTCACCCTACTCTTTAAGTTATTTATTTTGTAGGTGGTGATCTTCATCTAAATGTGTGTACAGAACAATAAAAAAATTCTGTAGTCCTGACAAGATACAAGATAACACGAATTCACTCACCCAAGAGGCTTATTAAGAGAATCATCAGACTAATTTAAATAACAACAATTTCTTCAAGTCTAATGATCTACACATGATATTATGAACTTGAGGGATGAAAATGAAATCTTAAAGAAGAAAATTAGTAAATCTGATTTTTATCATAGGCACAGAGAAAATGGCAAAGGATCAATTCACGTAAGGCTTGATGACAGAATGTTAGAATGTTGCCTCTGTGCATTCCATATTTGTGTATGTGTGTTGCACGTGAGTTTGTGTGTGTGTGTGTGTGTATGCCATATATGTGTATATCATCTTGAAAACAAAGAGAAAGGTGAACATGTGTGATCATCTCAAGAGGCATAGGCAACCCAGCCTGTGAGGTGCTGTGCCTAGCTGTGGGCATTTCCATACACTAGTTTGCTCTCATTGGAAAAATGTTTTAAATCCAGGCTCTTATTCCAGAGAAGCTTTCAGAATCAGATAACAGTATGGTGATATCATGTATTAGACAGATGCAGCATAAATAGGAGAGTGTAGAAATGGTTAACTTGGGTTAGTGAGTGACCTAGATGATCACCTGCTGAGTCCAGTTCTGGACATGAAGAAAGCCTTGATCAGGTAAATACATAATATGATTAAAGTGTAGCAATGAGCAGTGGGTATGACAGAAGACAGTTGAGAGGGCTGGGAAGACAGAAGCTCCACTTGAACTGTGGAGTGGGGGGAGATGGAAGCTGATCTGGAGAGGACAAATATTAGGGCTCATCAAGTTCAAATTTGATGGAGTAAAAGAAATTGGGGAGCTGTTGCTAGAAAGTCAGCCACAGAAATGTAAAGGCCCCCAAGAAGATACACATGTTTGAGGAAGAAAAAAAATGAATGTTAGGGGCTGGCAAGAGTGCTTAATGTGTAAAGGTGTGATGGGAGCTTGAGCCCTAGAACACAGGTGGATAATGCATTCTCCTGATCGCCAGAATTCAAGCTGGAGGAAAAAATCGTTAGACAAAGATGTCATATGAGCCTCGTGGAGACGACCAGCCTTTTCTTCAAAACCTCTGAGGTGATGATCTTCATCTAAATGTTTGTACAAACCAATAAAAGATTCCGTAGTGCTGATAAGATATAAGAACTTTCATGTTGATATTTTGTTTTAAATGTCAACTGACAACAACCTAGAATTATCTGGGGAGAGTGTTTCAAGAGAGGATCAGCCTGGTTTATAGGGATTGTCTTTTTTACTGATTGATCTGAGAAGTAGCAAGATGGGAAAATAAATTAATTTTCCACATTTTAAATCTTTGGATACCTCTATCAAGGTGTCACATCAGTCTTTTGTTGTGGTGGTATGTTATATAGGATGTGATTTATGTGCATAACCTACATTCTTATTGATGTGTGCTAGCAATATTAGCAAATACTGTTGTTCTGTTTAGTAAAAATTGTGTCTAAAGGTGTCCTTTGTATTTCAACACAGATAAAATAAGCTCATTTATGTTAATACCTATTTTCCTGACAGCAAATTCTTTCTAATGCATTAATTATGGCTCCTGATAGACCAATAATTATTTCATGTATGCTAATTGGGGATTGCTTTATTCAGTCAGCCTCACACATAAGTAAACAAGTAGAATGAATTCCCTGGGGAGAGGATAAAAAAGACAATGATTTCCTCTCCACTACGGCTTGGATAGTCTGCCCAACAATCAGGGAGTAATTAGAGAAGGAAATGAAGAGCCAACAGAGCTGGAGGGGCAGTCTCCTGGCACACGAGCCTCCTTGCTAAAATTAAATTGAAAGGGACAACTTCATTGCTGACCATAAGTAGAGAAATATGTTAGCTATGATGATCTTTTTTCCGAAGTATGCAAGTCATACAGTCAAAGGTATCACACTTACATGGAAATGAATTGAACACCGTTCTCTGACTTGAGGTCCGGATTCCCAGGAGTGCTAAAGATGAAACTGAGTTGTTTCTAATTACTGACTTTTAATTACAGATTCATCCTCACAATACCAGACTTATGCATATTGATTTGGGAAATTACCATTTACAGTAGGAGTCTCACTACAAATGTTGGTTCATGGTTCAGTGCTTTAATTAAAGGATGGAAGTGCTGGAAGACTCAGCAGTTAGCACTAGCTGTCCTTGCAGTTCTTGCAGCAAACCCAGGATTGGCTCCTATCAACTATTTCATGGCTCATAACCATCTGTAACTCTAGTTTCAGGGGATCTGTCACCCACTTCTGGCCTCTGAAAGCACTGTACACACATGGTGCATAGACATACATACAGGCAAACGCTAATAAGAGAACTGTTAAAATAGCAGGCAGAAATGATGGTGAGGAGCAGTCACCTGAGTGCATGATATACCAAACCTCTGGATTGATCTTCCCATGTACTAATGTATTTTGGTGTTTCAAAAACATTCCCAAACGTTTTCATGGAGAAGAAACAGAGGTAGCTTTTAAAAGATGTTCATTTGTTTCTGATAACATTTGAAAAACAAGCTAAATGTTTTTCTTATTGAGGCAGGAGTCAGCTGTCTGCTCTGAATTACTCCAGCCCAGCTTTTAGGCTTGTTTCCCTGGCTTATTTTCTCACATGCCAGCAGTGGTTACTCTCAAGCAGTACACACACTCTCATAACTAACAAGGATGCAAGGTAGTTACTTCAGCATTCATAGAGGCCCTCTAGTTCACATTAGGCATTTGAGAAAAGAGCATTTTTAATTAACTGGCAAGCCTTCAAGCAGCAATCAAACATTTTTTAAAAAAAAAACAAAAAAAAAAAACACAGCTTCTATCTAAGATCACAGTTTGGCTTCTGGGCTTTCATAACAACTGACCACAAGAGGCTTTGGGGAAAACCAGAAACAATTCTATTAGACCTAATGAAGTAATAATGTTTTGAACTCATAAAACAACTGCCTGAAATAAGGTTATAGGTCATATCTCTTTGGAATTAGCATCAGTCAGCTTAGATGGATAATCAATAACTGTCCACTTATATTGTTCATTTAGCCAAAAGACCAGAAATAAACCTTTGGTCTGTTTAACACATTCCTAGGAATTAGGTATGTGTGTGTATGTGTATATGTGTATGTGTGTATGTATGTATATGTGTGTATAGGTGTGTATGTGTGTATGTATATGTGTATATGTGTGTTTGTGTGTTTGTGTGTCTTTAAGTATCATATCTTGAGCCAAGGTTCTTTCTTTAACCTGAACAGGTAATGAAATGTATTTATGAAAAAAAATTATAAGAATATTCAAAGAGGAGATGGAGGGATTGCTCAGTGGTTAAAAGCAGTGTCTACTCTTCTAGAAAATCCAAGCTCAATTTCCAGCACCAACATGGTAACTTACAACCATCTGTAACTTTATTTCTAGAGATCTGAGACCCTCTTCTAGTCTCTGTAGGCTTCACACACATACATAGTCCATAGACATACATGCAGACCAAAAGACCTATACACAATGCTACGTTTCTAAAAATAGAATACTCAAAGATAAACTTTGACAGTCCTTTTAAAGGCTTGAAGAATAATATTTTCTATTTACATATATTTGTTTGTAGTTTAAGGGTCATAATCTCATACTAAAATATATTTTAAAAACAGATTATTTCAAAGGTACCAATCTAATCCTGCATATTTAGACACAGGTCAAGCATGCAATATTTAATTCAATGATGCTTAAGACTATCATGTCCCCTGAGTAGGATGTTAAGTGATTATGACTATGAGGGAATCCAGATAGAGGGACACAGCTTTAAGTTCATGTCATAACACTAAATCCTGATCTTCACATGTATGTTCTTCAGAAAAAATCTGGAAACTGAAATTCTTGTGTAATTCATGGAAGCCCCACAAATGTATGAGTTGTTTTTAAGTAGATAAAAGACAAAAAGACAAATGATCTCTTTTATGTACTAGGTATTAGTGAAAAAACATGCTAGAACCAATGTCTGAAAACCAGCAGAGCACCCAGCTGTAGCATCTTGCTTTACACAGAGAAGATGGACCTCTCCATGAGCACCAGCTACTCATAGGTAAAGCAGGTCTCAAGGAACATTTGAAACTGTCCACATCTGTGATTGTTCAATCATATACAGAAATATTAATTTATGTCACCCCAAGAAAGATTTCAGTCCAAATTAAGAGAGATGAGTGAAGCAGTAAAGTCCACAATGACTTAGCACAACATTTTTGTCAGTTTTGAAACAGTTGCTCTCTTTGATTGTGTTTACATTTTTTTCCTCTAAAATTATCAAAAGCAACATGTTGTCCAAAACAAATATTACCTAGATCAATAGAAATAACTTCTGTAAGATTTATCTCTGATCATCCACCAAGCCCAGTAGAAGAGAAAAGGGTACTTCCAGAGATCTAATTTAAGTGCCAATTCATTGCTCTCTTATTTGATTGAGCAAGACACAGCCAGATGTTCACCTAGGACATTACATGTTTTTCTCAGAAGTCATAATAGAAATAAAATTATTATAAAATAGTATAAAAGAAATAATTTTCAATATTTTATTAAAATTAAGATATCAAAAGGACCAAATATTGGAAGAGGCCCCACTTTCGCCTAGAAACAGGGAAGAGGCTTTCCCTGCATCAAAGAGCAAATGGCATTCATTGACCTCACAGTCAGACAGTGAATATGTGGCCACTGGGCTCTCACTCCAGGTGTGAATCTTGGCTCCTGACTTGCTCTCTGGGTGACTGTAAAGCTGAGATAATTGCTCTGTTCTGAGGTTTCCAACTGGTGTACCAGAACTATTAGAGAATTGGTGAGAGCACAATGGGCTATGAATGGATACACAAACATCCCACAGTAAGCACTCAATAAGCAGATCCCACTGTGGCAATTATTATTAACTCCCTCACTTTTACACTTTCCCAACTTATAGAAGTCTCAGGAACAGAATACCAGGACGGATCACATTTCCAAATGGCAATCATGGATTAGCTTGTGGACATACATCGTTTGGTTCAAGTTGTCAAAACTGAAGTGTTTTTCATTTTCAAGTAAGATTTACATCCTTAAATTACACATTCCCAGACAATTTGCTCTAAGTCAACAAACTTAAGTTATCATGGTAAGATATAATTTAGGTTCAAATATAGAAATCCTTTGCTAAAATGCCAATACTGGGGCTAAAACCATAGGTTTGCTTTGGGCTTAAATACAACTTTAAATGAAGTGAGACATTTTGCATTAAATGCCATCGAGTTCAAATTTGTCAGCAATTTAATTAATAGTGTTGCAGTGACTCACAGACTCAAAAAACATTTGTAAATCTGTACTATGCTTTCAATCTCATTTTACAGAGACACCAAGAGATAGGCAGACAGTTTACCAGTTGTTTCCTGACTAGACACAAAATCCTGGAAAATGTTCTAGAAATGGAGGTATGGATGTCCGTTGCATATTTACCAACATGATATAAAAATTGCTAGTTGAAGCAGAGAATGAGTGTTTCATACAAATCTAATTTATTATGGATCAAGCATACCTAGCACTCCATTACAAAAGCACAAGGTGGGATATGATGCCTTTCCTTGAAAAGAAAACATTTTGTGTAAGAATGATCTTAAAAAGGAATGTTTTCTGGGTATTTATCAGGCGTCAAGAATTATTAAGTCCTTCAAGTGTGTCATTTCAGTTTAATTTCATAAACACCCTGTAGCTAGGCATCAATTCAAAGCAATAATTCTGTGGCTTAAAAGTGTGAGAACCTTTCCTGAGGTGTCTTGGCAGATGGGGAAGGTTACTCACTCCTGTGCATCTCTGCAGTAGGTCCTTGGTTCTTCTTGGGCATGAATTTTGAGAGTCCCTACCCTCTATGACTGGATACAAAACCCTTAAATTTAGCATAGAGGAAGGGATTTCAATTCTGACGGTTGCTGCAGTCTACTATCCCCTGGTCCCTGCTCTTGGATCAGGACCTGTTTGTTTTCCTAGAAGCAGTTTCAGGCTCCGCATGCCCCACCTCTGTTGTCTATGATTCTTGTCTACTGCTTTCTCTATGCAGACCCAAAGAAGTTTCCCAGCCCTCAACTGGAATAGCCCACTGCCCTCACCTTTGCCCACTAGGGCCCCTCGAAGCTTGACTTTTCTCCTGATGCTGCATCAATTCCAACAGCTCTCCCCTGATTTCACATCCCTTGTTCCAGTTGTCGGGCAAAATCAATGTAAATAATCTTCAACTACATCATGGCAGAGTCCAGGCATTTGCATCGGCTGAAAAGAAATCATGAAAGCACTGACAGGCTTCTACTTCAATGTACACTGACCCAAGTGAGCCCTCCCTGCTGCACAACAGCTAGACCTGAGTTCTCAGACCCATAAGTTTCAAGCATTGTGGTCTCAGGACTTGTATGTGTTCAATAAAATTATTGAAATGAGGTTTTTTTTTTTGATTGTATGGGCTAGATATTCCAGTATCTCTAATATTAGAAATTAAAGCTGAGAAAAATATTTATTAATCCACTTAAACACAAGGGAAACAAACTGAGTGTATGCTAATAGAAGTATTTTAAGAATAGTATGTGTAATGTTCAAAACAAAAGTCACTGGCAAGCAGATTGTCATGGTCTGGAATCCACAGGCCTTTGAGCACTGTCTGGAGAAAGCTGGAGTCTCACATCAGTTTCTGCTCTGATGCTTCTGAAATAGGACATTCAAGTCATCTGTCACCAAGTCTGACAAGCCATGTTGTGAAATACCTGGACTACTTTGTTCAGAAAGGCTCCTTTTTTGCAATGGGTGACAGTCAATAGAGAGATGAATAATGAGCTAAAGTACTGAGGTGACTGAGTGGCTATCTCTTAATGCAACATCTACACCAATCTGACCGTCGACAAGGCTCTGGAGCATTGCAGAAGAGGAGGCAGGAAGAATGTAAGAGTTGGGAGTTGACTGCTGAGAAATGCTGTCTTCTGGACTTCTTTTGGTCTAGCATTGTTGGGTAATAACTTTAGGTCATGAGGAATTTTGTCAGGCCTTGTGGGACAAGAACCACTAGCCATAAAGAATTGTTTGCTCCCAGGCTGACTGTTCTGATCCACCTGCTGAAGCAACATGCATAGGTATCTAAAATAATCCACCTTTCTTCCAGTCAAACCACACACACACACACACACACACACACACACACACACACACAAATGGCTGTAACGTCCTCTGTGTGTGTGTGTGTGTGTGTGTGTGTGTGTGTGTTGGTATTTATACCCACCTCCAGCTCCTCTAAGTGTGCTTAACCTTCATACTGCAGAAAGGCTGGGGCTCCTCCATATTCCAATAAAGCAGCCTCAGCCTGTTGAGATTGAATTTGTCTACTTTCCTGTCTCATTTTTATTTCAGGGCTGGCTATTGCACTCCTGAGCCCCTATCAGCTATGAGTATTTGCAAAACTGCTGCACAAGATCAACCCGGTGACAATCCAAGCATAGATGGGTTTGGGGGTGTTAGGAACCTTTTGGGGAGGACTAGGAGGAGACTTGATGGAGCATGTAGGTCCTATTGGAGGACGTATGCTGCGAGGGATGGGCTTTGAGGTTTCAAAAGCCCCAGCAGGCCCAGAGTCTCTTTCTCTGCCTGCTACTTGTGGATCAGGATGTGAAGCACTCCATTATTCCTCCAGCACCGTGTCTGTCTACTTTTTGCCATGAAGATAATGAACTAACCTCAAACTGTAAGCAAACCCCTGTTAAATGCTTTCGTTTATAAAAGTCACCTTGGTCACCATGCCTCTTCACATTAACAGAACAGTAACTAAGATAGTGGGACAGATGATTTCCCAGTTACGCTGTTTACTGAGGACCAATTATTCATGGCTAGTAGCTGAGTAAGGAAACAAATTTGGGGGGTGTTGGTGAGGCAGTATCTAGGCAGTGTTTGGCTTCCTCTGATGATGTGTATGCCCTATTCCCATGCAGATACAGGCCTGGGTAGCAATAACTAGATTTAATGGGTTATCTAGAAAGAAAGAGAGATGAAACTGGGAGAAAGAATGTAGAAAAGAGACTGGGCATAACCAGAGGAGAAAAATGGAGGTAATATGATATCTTATTCTATAAATGTATGAATTTCTAAAAAATAAAGAAAACCTAAGAGTAGAAACATTTTATAAACATTTCTCTGTGTTTAATTATGGAGACCCACTGGAATTTGGGAACCCCTGTAACCTCTGTGTTACAAGGTTAGAGCTGCTACCTGCTCCAGTCATTGTCTGCCACAGTCTGGTGATATTTTGTTCCACTCAGGTTTCTCTAAAGTTCTGGTACCAACCTTCTTCTTTGCTAAAATAACGCCTTCCATAAACCCAATGCTTTGACTATTTTGTTGACAATTGGCATGACTGTGATTTTCCTTGGAAAGTAAAACCACCAGAAATAAGTTTCAATGTGTTCTTAACACTTAGCCACTAGCCTTTCTGGTTTGTACCCAACCAACTTCCTGTTTCCTTCTGCGCACTGCCCTGCCTGCATGATAGAGCCAATATCTGGCGTGCTCCCAAGGAACTTCTTCCCAGGCTTTTTCTCAAAGGTTTTTATCTCAGTGTGTGCCCAAAATCTTTCTCTCTGTTACATCATTTCCAATAATATCCTAAAGGGTCCCACATTAGAAAGTCTTAATTCCTTTCCCTCTCTAGCTATCGATCACCTTCTCTGTTCCACGTTCAACAAAACTTCTCAAATTGCTATCCTCATTCTTTCTGGACTGTGAACACAGAGGGCAGGTAGAATTCAGGGTTCCTGATTACTTGGTTTAGGAATTAGGCAGGACTGGAAAGTACGGAATTGATTTTGAAGTATAAATCACATCATATCTGTTTACCTTTTGATTTGTGGGCAGCACCATGAGTGAAAAGGAACAAGAAGGAAAATACACACATAATCTCAGCCCTTTCTTCTCACTATCAAAATATTTACTTCTGTATTATTTCTCCATAGCTGTAAAGCACACCAACACCCCTGTTCAGAAGTATTCTGAGGACAACACTATCATTTGATTATGCCACCACTCATCAGCTTGTTGCTGAATGCCAAGCCAGCGTATGTAGTCAATCAATCTTTAGGGCTGGGATTCAGTATCTACTCTGTTTCTGAGATATCAATTGTGAGTGTAAGTTCAAGTATGATAAAAAGATTATCTGGATGCTGGCTTGTCTGTGCCCCGGTACCAGCATCCTGCCCTTCATTTCTTCCATGTACTGACTTATGTCCAAATATCCAGTCGGACATAAAATCTCAGACTCTTAAGTTTTCAGTAGTACACTGGAAATTGGCTTTAGAAAGTAATTTCATGTGTGTGTGTGTGGTTTTTTATATATATATATTTCTATTTATATATAAAATTAAATATATTTATATATAAAATTAATATATATAAATTATATATAAATAGAAATTTATATTATATATATATATATATATACACACACACACACATATTCAATTATATTATTTAAAGCCACATTTGATAGAAAGAAAATGAGGAAAAATATTTCATCTCAGAGACATTTATAAAATTGTCTTGCCCGTTTGTTTTTTAACTAAATGAAAGCAGAGCAAAGATTATATATATATATATATATATAATCTTTATATATATATAAAGAGATCATTTCACTATGAATAAATAAAGTACCAATTATAAAATTCCTCTTAATGTATGACAGTTTTAATTGCTTAATGACATCATTCCAAGACTTTTTCCTCGGGCACACAATACTTCCCATTTTAGCTGTACCAGACCCTTGCCAAACTGAAGCTAATTTCCTCTTTAGTGTATTCTTTTAGCGAGAAAGAGTCCACATAACGTATTTACCCATAATTACGTGAAAATGTGGTTGCTATTCTTACTTTTATCCTAAAATACATTTGTCCGCGAAGCCATTTTCCTGACAGTAATAATGAAGTTGATTATCTTAATGATTTCCTTAAGATCCGAATATCTCCTGATCTTAAAGCGTTGACTGAAACATCCTAAGGAGGTAACTGATGCTGTAAGGAGAAGATGGAAAGGGGTTAGATAGATGTGTTGATGATACAGTGGGAAGGGGTTAGATAGATGTGTTGATGATACAGTGGGAATACAGTGAAGTGGCTTTGAGCTTAGAACCCCACCTATCCCCACTGCGTAGGAAGAGTCTCAGATCTGGGCACGGGACTACCCTGCCAGGAGATTGTAAGATTGTCTTGCATTCTGAAAGCACAGCACAGTGACTTTGTATATATAATTCAGGGTGCTAAGAAGGTCCTTCCTTGAGCAAAGCTAATTAGAAGCAAATGAGTTATGCTTCAGCTTTATTGGATGAAAGAGGTCAGGCAAGCATGAGAAAATAAGATCTTGTAGTTTCTTGAAAATCAGAAATCAATAATACTATTTACAAATTTAAAAAATGTATTTTATTGTTTGCTTCTTGTTATCAATAAAAAGATTCCAGGGGCAGGGGCAGGGGCAGGGGCAGGGGCAGGAATGCAGTCCAGTTACACAGTATGTGTTAAGAATGAAAGAACCTGGGGTAACATCCTGGTTGGTTCAAAAAGAAAGACCTGGATTTTAATAACCTTGGGGTCTTCTAAGCCATTAAAAAAAAAAAAAAAGAGGAATGGTCAATATTATTTGGAAAATGATTTCAGAGTTAACATTTCAAGCAGTAAATATGTATGAGAATAACACATCAAATCACAAATAAATTGAGTTCTAAATATATATTCCTGTTTCAAGGAGATTTCAGAGAGGGATAGGGAAAGAGAGAGACTGAGAGATAGAAAGTAGGGATTATTTACTATTTATTTGCCATTTTTTTCTCTTTAGGGAGACATGTATGCTTAAAGAGCTTCCTACGAAAAAATGATTTGACAGATAAAATCCCGACATGACATGTGGCTGCGTCTCTCTTTAAAGAAACTCAACTGCTGCAGATCATGATTGCACTAATTGTACTAGAACTGGGGGAAGGACATTTAGTTTGAAATATGGTAGTGATGAGAGTGAAGCCTTTTCATTATGGTTCTTACAGGAGTTGCAGAGAGAGATGTGATTTGGTAGGTAACACCTACGAGAGACAAGAGATCAGTGTGGTCCTTACGTAAGCAGAAGCCATCATCCAGAATACCCTGAGGCAGGCGAGCAGCCATTATGATATAGGCAACAACTGCATCAGCGGTGCTGGACAGGTACCCAATCAAATGCTCCATGACAGGGCCAGAGTAGGAAAAATATTTTTCTTTTGGTGCACACAGTAGGATAATTGCAGAACCCAGGCTACCGAGCCCTGCAGAAATGTGTGTTACACAGTGACCTGTATGGCCTTCAAAGTATCAAGTCTGGAAAGCTCGTTTGTCTTGATAGTTGTGGGATTGATTAGAAAGGGGGACCAGGAGACACTCAGTTTGTAGAATGCCTCTTTTCAGTTGGGAAACAATTTCAGAAACCACTAATACATCCTGGTTTTTATAGTATAAGCCATTCTTTGGATTCAGATATGTGGATATGTACATACTGACACACATATGTGTCTGAGTGTGTATAAATATAAATTAATTAATACCTCTATAATACAAATCATAGAATCAACAAGGAAAGAAATTAAAGAAAAAAATGTAGAAAGATATCTACTGTTCGTAGACTGAGCAGACTGAATCAGTATTGTTAAAATATATATACTATCTCAAACAATCTAGAGATCTGATATACGGCTCCTGAAGAAACCACTTACATTCTTCACTGAAATCAAAAGCAAAATCCTAAAATTCCTCTGAAACTACAAGAGTACACAGAGCCAAAACACTCATGAGCCAAAATGGAGGGGTCAAGGTCAGACTGGAGCCATAATAATATTTGACTTGGCTCAATAACAGAATACCTAGTGTGTGCAAGGCTGAGGGATTAACCCCAGCAGTAAATAAAAATATTACAAAGCTATAGTAACCCCCGAATTTCAATGTTTGCATAAACTCTGACAAGCAAATGAATATAGCAGACCAGAGAACCTTGGAAGTAAACTCACACACATCCATACACAAGCTATTTTCAACCAAGCCCATGTTGGAAAAGAAACAGTTTCTTTGGTAAACACCATGGGGAAAATGGAACAGTTGTATACACAGAGAAGAAACTAAGCTCAACTTTTTTCCGTGCTTGCAAACAAATGTGATATGGACTTAAAATCTAAGTTTAAAACCTTAAAAATTGTTTGAAAAAATTGGTAAAATATTTCAAGACACTGATCTGGAGAAAGGAATTTGGATAAGAACTCAAAAGTCACAGGTGAAGTTAAACAACGTAGGCAAACCATGCTGTCATAACAAGATATGTAGCAATAGGATGCTATTGTAACAAGATATGTAACGCTATAATGCTACTCTTAGCAAAAACCTACAGAAAAAGAGGAAATACTTGAAAATATTCATTTGATAAGGAATTAAACTCTCATATACATTATCAAGTAAAGATGGATAGAAATCTGATTAAGATGTGGGTGTGATATGTAAGCCCATTTATTTCCTCAGTGATACAAATTATTAATAGCATACAAAATTTCCAAATCCTTATCTACAGAGCAATACAAATCCAAACAAAATTGAGATATCATCTCATCCAGTTAGAATCATTATTAAAAACAGCAGCAGCAGCAGCAACAACAGTCAACCATATAATGTGGAGGCACTCTTATGTATTGGTAGTGGAAATGTGAACCAGTACTGCTATTGTGAACAATAGTATTGAACTATCTCACAGAATGGTAAGTAAAACCATTACACAATCCATTTACGTCATTACTAGGCATGCACCAAGAGCAAGGGACAGCAGTCTGATAAAGAGCTTCCTGTTTGCAAAAATTTGATCAGCACTCCTAACAATAGCCTGGGATATGGAATTTAGTCATGTGTACATAGAAAAGTGGACAAAGAGAACAAGATCATGGTGTATATATACTGGAAATGAATGAAGTCCATTGCAGCAACACAGGTGAGGAAGAAGTCATTTAATGTGAAATAATAGCCACAGAACATTAAACATTGCACATTCTCTGGCTTCTGCAGAAGATAAAAGGTCAATTGCTACCTTAGAAGCAGGGAGCAGAACAGGGGTCAAAAGAGGCTTGAAGGGTGGGAAGGAGGGAGGACAGAGGTACAGCCAAGAACATCAACACAGAGTTGCTGTGGACAGCCCTGGGGCTTTTTGTATTCTAATACATCTCTCATGGGAGGGGCTTCAGAGAAGGAGTGAGTTACACCTGTGACTTCTTGTGAACCAATCCCCTAATGAATAAAAGAGCCAATCACTGGGCGCATAAGGAGAGACTTCCAGGTCAGAGGAGGAGAAGAAAGAAGCCTGAGAGAGGGAGAGTCTTTTTGGAATGGGCACAGAGATAGGTAAGATGCAGCTAGTAGAGTCTCCTGGTATCATGGCTGATCCGCAAGGATTCACTACCATAGGAGTCAGATTTTGATAAGGTTTACAAGATTGGGTTTTAGTTGATGCACCCAGAGATTGAGTTACTATTGTTTATGAACTAAGTTTGTGTTGTGTTTTCCTTCACGCAGCTGGGTTCCAGAGAGAAAGGTACAGCAGCAAAGTGTGGGTTTGCCTGATGTGCACCACAGAGGCCATGGGATATTGAAGCATGGGGCTGGCGTGGTAGTGACCCGCCCGTGGGTACCTAGTGAGCTGGGTGGAGAGATTGGGAAGCTCTGAGTGAGAGCTCCATGAGATGAAAGCAGTCGGCCATTGCCCGCCAGTGCATGGTTGGCCAGCCTGCTGGGGATGAGAGAACCAGGGCACAGTGTGGGAACATGCCATACATTCCATCTTTTTTGATATTTCCCACAACACAGAGTGAACTAGGAGGCTTCAGTTCAAGTGCACACTGAGGTGCACTGTGTTGCAGTAGTTATAAGAATTCATTGTGTGCTTTAGAGAGGAAAAAACTGGCATTAAAACAGATGATGCCCACAGAGACAAATATGACAGTTTTTCTTACTTTAAAGCTCCAAGTTGAACATATTTGCAAATTATCACACTATATTAAGAAATATGTACAGTATTTATGCGGCACTTACTTTTATAAAGACACATTTGAGCAGAAAAATAAATCAGGAACTAATATCCAAGAATAAAAGTAAATATAAGACTTCTAGAAATCTTAGCACAGTAAAGAAGTGGCCACAGTAGTATCTCCTCTTAAACACATTTTAATGACACATACTTTCCTATCCACTCTCCTCACACCTAAGTCACAATTATGTTTTTGTCAGTGTGAATCCTAGGGCCCTGAAGCTATGTTAAACTTCAGTTGGCTATGCACAGCTCTGAAGCAAGCATCTCCTTTTCTCTGGCTCCAGCAACAGAGGCCATGCTGGAGCCCAGATGTTCACATAGCACTTTCCTATGGCCATTTCTCTCATTTTTCCAACCAACATTTAAAGTGTAGGTCTGGGTGTTTAACCATATGAAACAGATATAATCCTGAAGGGAAGTTGAGAAGTAAAATTTCTTAGCAAATAATATTTTTGCATTACACGGTTTCTTAAAAACTAAGATTTCACATGTAAAATTAATAGGAAAAAAACAAACTAGTTCTACTTCTGGAGAAGCCAGGCGTAATGAGGACATAAGCCTGAAGCATCAAAATCAAACAATTTAATCCAAACTCAAGGATGTCCCAAGGGTGAGTGATTTTAAAACAGAGGACAGAAGATGTATTCCCATTTCTCTACCATTTAATCAAAGACTCTTTCCTTTATTCTGGCCCCCCCCCCACCCCCAATTCTCTATTCATTCTAATCAGCAGAATCTGACTGCATCTAGTTTTTAGTAAGTTATCTATTCCTTGGAAGCTCTTCCAAGGTACTATGCCTTTTCTCTCTCCCTGAAACACATCCTTCACCACCAGAGATGAAAGCAGAACACGTGTGTTAGCAAGTCCCAGACATTAGTTCCAAGACAATTTTTAAACCAATAAATAATGTCCTTCATTGCAGCAAAATACGCCTGCATGTCAATCCATCTGAACACACAGTTTACTTGACTGTGCAAATACTTCTCATAAGATAACGGATTGTTTATGTGAGCAAACAGGTTGTTTGTAAAACAGTCCGATTCCAAGGCTTCCACCAAGATACTTGCTGGGCTGACTCCAAGTCTAAGCAACCACAATCACATTATTTCTACCATCCAACACCATCACCTACTTTGAAAGATATGGCTTAAGCCACTGAATGTATGATTCTAAGATTTACACATGCACTTGCTTGACTTTTCTTTTGAGAGAGCACCCAGACTCTGACAAAAATACTATTTACATTAAAAAGGTTACATAAGTTGCCTTTTTAAAATTATGGGAATATCTCTTTATTCTACAGTCAACACTATTCTAATATACCTGATTCTGTCATAATCAAGAAATAGAAGTTTAAGAGATATACCCTAGTGAAAGTAAAATGCTTACTAGTGTGTGTTTGAAGGTCTGGGTTTGATCCTAAGCATAAAACAAACAAGCAAATAAGCAAGCAAGCAAATAATATAAGACCCTCTGAAAAATTATTTAAAATTATAGAGAATATTTTTGCTTGTATAACTGAATATCCAAAAGCAGATATGGAGTCAAAACCTAAGAAAGTATTTCTTTTTTAAGAGTCTATGTCATCTTCAATTATGTGTGTGTTAATATGTGCATGTGTAAGCACAGGTACCCACAGAGGTCAGATGCACTAAATCCCCTTGGAGTCAGAGTTATAAGTGGTTATGAGCCACCCAATGTGGGGCTCAGAACTGAACTCTAGTCCTCTGTAAGCAGCCTGTCTCTTAATCACTGAGCCATCTCTCTAGACTCATAAACAGTTTTGAGGTGAGTGTTTAAAACAATAATTTCCTTTTTATATTTCCACACATGCACATCATTTTTCATACTCATCCCCATTCCTTCCTCTTCCCCTTCCACTCTCCACAGAGCCTCCACCTACATTTATGCCGTACATCGATGTGGGGTCTAGGTGCAATGTGCTATTGATCTTTCTGTTCCACATCAGCCTTATTCCACATCGCACAGTGAACGCCAATTTTACTCATTGCGCGGATCACGTGATGTTTACCCTTTCTTCTGTTGATGGGTATGTAAGCTGATTCCACGTTTTGGTTGCTGTAAAGTGTGGATGAGTAAACACAAGGAATCTTTCTGCCGTGCTGACATGCATTCCTCTGGGTCTGTGAATAGGAGCAATAAAACTAGGTCATAACTAAGAGATGATTTCTCAAACTGTCTCCCCAGATGACTTCGGCCCAGACTAATTCCTCATAGTGGACTGTGGTGATTACATGTTGTTTTCATCCTCATTATGTCTGGGTTTGCCAGAAGTAGATCCTGAAAAAACCAGGTTCATTTCTGAGTAAGCTGTATAGGAAATGCCACTAGAAAGTAGAGGGACTAAAAAGACAAAGAAGCCAGTAAGGAGACCATTATGGTGACCTGCCGTGTGCTTTTTCTTCTGCAGTGTTTATCACCATGGTCACACCATGGTCAACGCAACATGCAGAACGCAGAGCTCATTTGGGGTTGCAGTTCTAGAGGTATGACTCCGTTGCTGTGCAGAAGCATGGCTGCAAAAGGCAGTGGCAGGATCAGGAAGCTGAGAGCTCGCACCTTCAAACACAAGCACGATGTAGAGAGAGTAAAGTACAAGTAGGGCAAGGCTTTGCATCTCCAGTGCCAACCTCTAGTGGCACCCTTCCTTCAGCAGTGCTGTCCCTCCTAAACCGCCTCAAACAGCACCGCCAGCCGGTACTCATGTGACCCAATGCCAAGCTGTTGGGGGAACATTATTAATGCAACCCACACCAGCCAACATGCACAGCTGGTTCCCTTATTGGTAGGTACTCCGGGCAATAGAGTAGAACATAGAACTAAAACTCTCATCACGGAACAAAGAAACTGGATCGCTTCATTAGCAAGGCTTCCTTTACCTTTTGTAGTTCACAAGTCCTTTATGCTTATAAGACATCTCCCCTTATATGGTTGTTATGTTTTCACACTTTTACTGCATAGTGCTTAAGGATAACAAAGTTGTAGTTTTTAAAAATTATTTTGCATGACTCAGTCTACTTTCTAGTAATATTTCATGTCTTTGGTATGGAGGTGAGGGGGGGGTTCCACTTAGAGACAATTAGCTACGAAAGATTCCCTAAAAGTTGGAGAACCCAAAATCTGAGGTTTGCCTTTTAGCCATGGAAACCCCTGAGAATTAAAACACTGTTCCCTCAGGGAATTTGTATGCTGGGTTCTCTGCGATACATTGCTTGTTTTCTGCTTTATTTTATTTTGCTAAGAAATCTTTTTATCTTTTTTTTTCAAATGATCATAGACTACACAAAATATTAACTGAGAGTTTTTTCCTTCAAGCTTCTGAAATAATTTAAACTATGCTTTAAACAGTTAACAGGCTTAACTGAAAAAAGGTAGAGGTAAGTTATTCATAAAAAATGATCGCATCAGGATGAGCCTGTGAATAAATTTGTTTTTACCATTCATATGAGTAACAGGTGGGAAAAAAGCATATTTTAGTCATTTTAGAACATGGGAAGGGCCAGTCCAAAGGCTGATATTAGTGTTTGTCAAAGTCACTGCTATGACTTACAATGTAAAGCCCTCGAGATGAACCATTGTTAAAGAAAAAGATAGTATAGTCAAAAACTTTTAGACTACCAATTTTGATTTTAGAGTATTCTAAATTCTAATCCTGAATAAGACTCTAAATGTGCTTATGATTGTGGGCCAGCTACTCACCTCACTGTCCCTCCATTTCCTTCACATGACAATTCTTCACTGTATATTATGAAAATTCAATGATGAGAGCAAGACAGGCTGACTGTGGTTTGAAGTCATTAAAGGCGAACCCCCCTTTGGTCTTTTATTTCATGAAAATATGCACAAGAAAAAGGAATTATAGATTCATGTACAGAAGAATGAAAATTGACTTCCATAACTTACTACATACAAAATTAATTTTTAAAAGATGAGGATTTAAATGTAAGACTTGCAACTATAATTATAGAAGACAATGGGAGCAAATGTTAGCCTGGGTGAATAGTTTCTGGATCTAACTCCAAATGTAAAGGCAATAACAAGAAAAATTTGACACATGGGACAATGCAAAACTAATCCTTTGCATAGCAAAGGAAACAACCAATGCAGCATGTAGGCAAGGGCCCAGAGAGGCTGTAGAGATGACACAGTAGTTAAGGACTTGCTGCTCTTTCAGAGGACCTGATTTAGTTCTGACACCTAAGGTAGGGGCTCAAGTGCCCGTAACTCCAGACTCTGAGAATCTTACACCCTTCTCAGATCTCTGTAGGTACCTGCACCCATATTCACCAGCACATACCCAGACAGAGATACCATACACTTGTAATAAAATAAAACCAAATAAGAAGAAATGGATAGCAAGTGTATTAAAAACATATTCATTGTCATTAACTATTAGGGAAATGTAAATGTAAGCACAGTGAGATGGCACTAAAGAGAATGATTATTATCAAAATATAGAAAAATGACAATAGCTGATTAGGATGTAGAGAAAGGAAAGCCATTGTACAGTATTGGTAAAAATGCAGATGATTTCTACAGAAAGTAAAACTATAGCCTCCCTCCAGCATATTTTTTATACATGATATAGGATTCAAGAATCCTGTCAGTGACAATAGTATAAGTGACCCAGAGGGTGCTGTATGAAGTGAAATAAAGGGTGCCTGATGAGGTGGATCATATCCAAGAGAAGTTATGAGTGGGACCCATGGTGGAAAATGTTCAACAAATATTGAGAGTAGATTATTAACTATTGGGCACCAAGATTCAGAAAAAAAAGGGGAAGAAAAGCAGAGAGGCAGATCATTGGGCATCCTAGTGTTTAATATGAGGAAGAAATTCTGTTCTAAAAGCCTAAACTAAACATAATGAGAATATAACCTATAGATATAGATCTAAAGATGTGATATTATAAATATAATCAACAAGAATTATGCAGTTACATCTACACATAAACACACACATTAAGATGTATTATGAATGTAATTAGCAACAGTGCACTGTATATTCTGTGTATTATCTACCTAAATATGTAATATATAGATATTTATAAGAATTGAAATATACTCATCATAAGCAACAAATATTAAGGTGATAGATGTTGTTTTCCCTCAGTTAATTGCTATGCAATGTATGAGCTAATTAAAGTGAGGCATTATACTTCATACAAAAGCACACAGACACACACACACACACACACACACACACACACATACACAGAGAGGGGGGAGGAGGGAGAGAGAGTGCCAGATTTATCAAGGAGACAATAATAGCCAGCTTGGAGTCTGTGTTTTCATCCTCTAATGTCTCCTGTTGGTGACTTTTATTAAACTACAAATCTGTTCTCAGCCTTCTTATTTGTGAAACACAGTTAAGAATTTTGAAACCTTACAAATGGCATGAGGGGGTCTGAGTCAGGCACAGGAGACATAGGCTATACTGCTTTCTGTACAGAATATCTATGTGCCTCAGCTTCTTACCCAACTTCTCTGGGTCTGAGGAGCCATAGTGAGATTGAGACAACACTCGATCAAATAGTTTAAACATTCTAGGGCAGATGCTGTGAGTGAGAACTTTAATGTTTACAGACTTTCAGTAGACACAAAGATGCAAATTGAAATAAATTAAAATAAAATTCTTATACAATCCAGGCTAAAGCTTAGCTCTGACAGGACCATAGCATGAACATTTCTATGATAATCAGAGGAAACCCAACCAGGAATAATGTCCCTGAAATATCTTTTGTGAAGTTTATGCGTGCTCAATGCATGAATAGATAGCAATGGGAAATAGCAAGAACCGGGTCATGTCAGCACCCTTGGTTTTTAATATGCACAATGCATTTCATTAAGCACTACTTTCTTTAGATGAACGTTGTCTTCTATCATTAAACAACCCTAGTGAATATCACATATAGCCATATATACAGAGCCATCTATGACAGAGTATGTTAAGCTCTCCATATTGTTAAAGAAACATCCCATTAGAGAATGCCATAACTTCAGTGTTGATAGGCCTTTCACTACATCAGGAAATATACTCAGAGGTACTGGGGCATTGGCCCAAGCTAAAAGCTAGACAGCTTTTGGCAGACTGCAGTTCAGAGCTATGTCCACAGCTTTCTGGAAGTTGTCACTTCATAGTGTGATATGAAAACTCTTAACTTTCCTTTAAATTATTTGTAAATGTAGCTTTTTATTATCCTGTATTCATTGTCATCTCCTAAGCTTACTGCCTCAGTCTGCTAACCTAGGCCTAGTCCTTGAAGCTTCTAGCTTTCAAAAATCTTATCTAGGTCTAGAATGTTTTAGCTTCTGAGACTTACTGCTGAATAAGCTCACCCATTCTTTTTCTTTCTGATCTTTGGCTGGATGATTCAACTCAACTGTTCTGACTGAAAGCACCTCTCCAAGCTGACTGATTCACTCTGGCTTCCCTCTTGTCTTCTAAATTGCTCTGTGTGGTGGCCTCATACTACCTTTGGCAATCTGGTCTAATACTCTGGCTCCTTCTCATTCTCAGGCTCATTCTGTCTTCACTTGTGTCTAGCTTGTTCTCTTTCTACAACCTGTCTTCTGAACAACTGTCCTGGTAAAACTGACTTCTTCCTTTTTCATTATTTTTTTCTTACTTTATGCTGCTCTCTTAAGGAGCTTCCCTTTCCTGTCTCTGCTTGTGAGAGTTGGGCATATCCTATTCTGTCAGATCTTTTTCTTATTCATCATTTTGCCTTCTACTCAATTAGACATCACTTTCAAACATGGGTGCTTCCTTCTATAAACTAACTTTACCTTCATGGTTTGAGATTAAAGATGTGTGCTAAGGGCTGAGCCACACCACAACTAGGAACCTTTTTTTCAGTAAGTAACACAATATCAGGGTTCACAGTGTGATCAAATATCTTGCAACAATTGATAGGTTATTTCTCTACTACCAATGAGCCAATTCAAGCCAGGTTAGATTATATTAAAGGCAGGTTTATTGGGAAGCTGCTCTCTGGCAGGCAAGTTTGCTGGCACCAAGGAAGGGTACAGGGAGGGAGACAGAGGGAGAAAGGGCATGCACACAGAGAAGAGGAGAAGAGGAGAGGAGAAAGACCAAAATATCTGGATTATTTCAGGAAGAGCCTCTGGGGGAAGGGCAGGACAGGCCCAGAGCTGGAAAATTGAGGGTTGGGGCCAGGTAGGGACTGAGAGATGCTGGGAGAACCTGGAGGCCAGGTCTGCTTTGGTGTGTAAAATATGCACCTCAGTCTCCTGGCCTAGGGTCTGAAAACAACAATTGTTTAACTAAATTCCACAATGTTCTTTAAGATATATATAGAAAAATTTATTTATCTTCAATATTGAGAATGACCTTGCTTCATCCAGCAATTCGTGGTGTAGGCAAACAACTGAATAATCCTATTGTTCTCAGATTTTTTTTTTCTTTCTGCTTTACATTGGAGCAACAGAAGTTGAATATTCCTTAAAAAAATGTTTTCATTCAGTGTCAAATTTCTACTATGTTTCTGTGAAGAAAAGGAAATACAGATCCTATCTGACAGAGATGTATTTCTTGGACTCTAACCCACCTACCAGACTGCAGTGCTATGGATTACGTGGATCTTTCAGAACTTAAAAAAGTCATTTATGCTACTCTGTCCATGTAGGATTGATATAGGGCTGAGTGTGTGCTTATGGCTGTATTTTGTTTTGTTTTATTTTTGTTTGTTTTTTGTTTTATGTTTTGTTTTGAGTATATGAGGAAAAGGCTAAAGTAGTAGTGAATAGTGAGAGAGAGAGAGAGAGAGAGAGAGAGAGAGATGCCTTAGCTGCTAGAACTCTGTTGTCCATAATATAATGCACTGAGATACCTGGGGATTTGCTAAAAGTACTCAAGATAAGGGATTGCAATTTACAACATTATCAAAGGACCTGATCATCTCTGATCTGAAAATCCAAAATGCCATAAATTCTGACATTATGGAAATGCAGCAAGTGGAAAAACTCATGCCTGCCACCTCTAACAGGCATATAAAAATCATGTAGAACACATGTTACTAAAATACCCTGTGAAATTTCTTTCATACAAGTATGCAGGTTGTAAAAACATCTGAGGGAATTTCATGTCCACGTTTGGGTACTCCCATGGCATATGAATTACACGCAAACACCGAAATTCCCAATCTGTAACACCTTTGGTCCTACCCATTCAACCAATAAGCCAAGTTGTATCATATGTTCAAGTCCAACTGTAAAGAAAACATACATTACTGTTTTCAGAAATATTAATAATAATTAACTATAATCTAATCCCTCACAATTTTCGTGATGGTAAATATTACCTAAAAAGAAGCTTTTGAACCTTGGGCCAAAGCCAGTTCTAGGGGTTTGCACAAACAACTATTGCTATCCATGTATCCTGCAGGCAGGTGGTTAAGACACAATCTGGCTTTTCCATTTATCTCATAATACTCCATCACAGCAGAAGTCTGAGGTAGCTTAGAAGTGCTTGCATCCAAGCAGCAGGTGAAAACTACAGACTGCCTACCAAACTTGTGTTCCCTGGTAAAGTGAAAAGAGGTTGATTCAAGAAGCATATCAGGGCAGATAATAAAATTGGCGAGGCCAGGGTTGACTCTGCATGCTACACAGTGGGTGAGCACTGGTATCAATTTGACCAGCTGTTAACATTAAGAGAGCCTTTGCAAGGCTGGAGGAATGGCTCAGTGGTTAAGAGTGCTTGCTGCTCTTGCAGAGGACCTGGGGATGCATCCCTAACGTGGTGGCTTCACAACAATCTATAACTCCAGTTTTAGTGGTCTGACATCCTCTTCTGAACTTCTTTGGAGGTCCCAGGCAAGTAGGTAGTGCACATATAGAGACTGAGCGACCTCGTACCATTTGACCCCAAATAGGATGTTTCTATCAAATCCCTACCCTCAGAGCTCAGGGGGCCCTGTAGAAGAGGAAACAGAAAGAGTACAAGTTCTAGAGGGTGTGCTGGACACCAAGAAAACAACATGATCAAATCTCAGATGAACCCACAGAGGCTGACACACGGACAGGGCCTGCATGTGCCTCCAGCTTAGTGTTTTCATGGACTCCTGAGTGTGCAAGCACATGTGTGTGTCTTCCTTTAGGCTCTTTCCCTTCTGTCTGCTTGCTTTTGCAAATTCTGATGTGTTAGTTTTTGTTTTACCTTGTTATATTTTATTTTGCTATATATTATTTTATCACTGTCTCTTAGAAGCCTGTCTGTTTTCTAATGAGAGAACAAAAAAACAAAACAAAACAAAAGACGATATTCAGTTGGGAGGGGAGGTGGGGAGGAACTGAGAGAACTGAAAGGAGGGAAAATCATTTCATGTGAGAAAAAAATTCCATTTTAAGAAAGAATGGAAAGGTAGAAAACTGGGGCATAATAAGCATACCTAGGATGGCCACTTTTCAGTGGCTTGTGACTAAAAATGTTAGAGATAATTTTACCAAGTTAATCAGATTTCAAACAACCATTCCAGAAAATAATTGATCAGAACATACCAAAACCTTCAATTTCAAGATGCTTCCTCTAGGCACTTTCAATTTGAAGAAGATCTCAGGAAGTAGTTAAAGAATGCTTGTTCACAACAGCAGGAAGAATAAGTAAGAACAGAAATTTATTTCATTCTAGTAAAAAGGATTGGTTGAATAAATTGCCATTTGCCAATGAAGGAAACTATTTTGAGTGTTAGATATCTGACATGAATAGGATGAGTACTCTCATCTTCTACAGCATACATCAACTTAGATGAATTTGTACACAGAGTTTGGTTATAAAGAGAAAGGGGCTGGAGAGCTGGTTTGAAAGTGTCTGCAGCAGCAACTATGGAGATCTGAAACAGAATTACGACTCCCAATATGTTCTTGTGACCCAACCATTTGTGAGAGATGGAGATTGATGGCTTGCTACCTACAGATGAAGCTCACTCTCTAAGAGTTTCTGGGTGAAGGAATAAAGCAGAGGGTGATAGAATAGGGCATTCACACACACACACACACACACACACAGAGAGAGAGAGAGAGAGAGTCAGTCTATGAGAGAAAAGTCTATGGCTTTTCCAAATATACTCAGATTTAAAAAAATCAATAGTCAGACTGCTAAAGTTCCTGCAGCAGGTAAAGATTTGTTTGGTGACCTGAGTTTGATTCCCCCACATCCACATAAGTGAAAGAGAAAACTGACTGGCAAGTTGTTTTCTGATGTCAACATGCATATATATATATGCATGCAAACACATACAAAATAAATACATTTCAAAAATTCAAAATTAGTTAATACCAAGTCATCAAACATACACAGCATAAGCATTTTAACCATCAATGTCAGAACACATAAAATATCTGTAGCATTACTGTATAAGTATATATGTTCCTACATGAATGGAATATTTTATGTTTTTAAACATATGTTCCTTCAATAGTATACAGTTCCTATTCACCATTAAATGACAAAAACTAGAACTTAATATTTGACTTATTTTCTTAGAAGTTCACATTACTCACAAGATATTTTTTCTAACAGATCCAAATATCCAATGAGCATTTAAAAATCAAAAAACAATACTACTTTTAACCATAGGGTACACATTTAAATAGAAATCTCTTAATTCATAAAATAAGTGGTTTTTAGTCTAGTGTTTTCCTATTCCTGTAGAGGGAAGGTCATGATTTAAATTTGTGGGCTTATAATTGGTAGAAACCAATTCTAGTTTGTTAAAAGGACATCAACAAGAGGAAAATTTTCCAGGATCACAGGGAAAGCACCTGCCTTAGTCAGGGTTTCTATTCCTGCACAAACATCATGACCAAGATGCAAGTTGGGAAGAAAGGGTTTACTGAGCTTACACTTCCACTCTGCTGTTCATCATAAAAAGAAGTCAGGACTGGAACTCAAGCAGGTCAGGAAGCAGGAGCTGATTCAGAGGCCATGGAGGGATGCTGATTACTGGCTTGCTTGCTTCTCTCCTGGCTTGCTCAGCCTGCTTTCTTATAGAGTCCAAGACTACCAGTCCACAGATGGTACCACTCACAAGGGGCCCTACCCACTTGATCACTAATTGAGAAAATGCCTTACTGCTGGATCTCATGGAGGCATTTTCTCAACTGAAACTCCTTTCTCTGTGATAAGTTAAGCTTGTGTCAAGTTGACACACAAAACTAGCCAGTACAATTGACCCCTTGTCAACTTAACACACAAATACATCACTATTAAGCCTCAACCCTTACTTTCTTACTCATCCCCCAAGATTTAAATAACTTTAAAAGTCCCACAGTCTTTGCCGATTCTCACATATTAACATTTCAGTCTCTTTTAAACATCCAATCTCTTTAATTCAGTCTTTTAAAATCTCAGTCTCTTAACTGTGAGCTACACTAAAATACCTTCTTTCTTCAAGAGGAAAAAATATCAGGTCATAGTCACAATCAAAAACAAAATAAAACTCCAACCATCCAATGTCTGGGATCCACTCACGGTTTTCTGGAGTCCTCCAAGGGCTTGAGTCACGTCTCCAGCTCTGCCTCTTGTAGCACACACCTTGTCTTCTAGGCTCCAGATGCCTGTACTCCACTGCTGCTGCTGTTCGTGGTGGTCAGCTCATGGTACTGGCATCTCTAAATCACTGCTGTCTTCCGCTATAACTAGGCTTTACCATGGTTCCAAGCCTCTCATCCTTTGCATGACCCCTGAAGTCCTGGGCCATCAATTGCAACTGAGGCTGCACCTTCACCAATGGCCTTCCATGGCCTCTCACATTGCCCAGGCCTCAGCTGTTCTTCATGACTCCTTCATGCCTTCAAAACAAGTACCACCTGGGTGACTCTTAAATATTACCAAGTCCAGCCACAGCTCAAGGTACAACCCTGGCTATCTCTGGAACACAGCCTCTGTGCTCTCAGAAAACACTTCTCAGAAGATTTCACCCCAATGATGCTGGTCTCTTCTTAATCACTGCTAATACCTTAGCTCCAGCTAACCAGCATCAATAGTTCCAGCAATGCAATGGTTTTGCTTTAGTAGTTCTGGTATCTTGTTAATCACAGCTAATTTCTTCAGCCCCAGCTAAACCAAAACCACAGAATCTTCATAGTCAAAATAGCAATGGCTCTGATAAGAGTCTTTAATCTTCCCTCTGAAATTTCACAAGCCAGGCCTCCATCTTCTGCACTGTTCTCAACATTATCTTCCAAGCTCCTACACAACATCCCACAGAGCTCTTAACACTGAATGGATCTTCTAGCCAAAAGTTCCAAAGTCCTTCCACAGTCCTCCCCAAAACATGGTCAGGTTGTCACAGGAATACCCCCACAATGCTGGTACCAATTTGTCATAGTCAGGGTTTCTATTCCTGTACAAACATCATGATCAAGATGCAAGTTGGGAGGAAAGGGTTTATTGAGCTTACACTTCCATGCTGCTGTTCATCATGAAAGGAAGTCAGGACTCAAGCAGGTCAAGGAGCCGGAGCTGATGCAGAGGCCATGAAAGGATGTTCCTCACTGGCTTGCTTACTTGGCTTGCTCAGCCTGTTTTCTTAAAGAACCCAAGACTACCAGCACACAGATGGTACCACTCATAAGGGGCCCTCCCCCCTTGATCACTAATTGAGAAAATGCTTTACAGCTGGATCACATGGAGGCATTTTTCTCAACTGAAACTCCTTTCTCTGTGATAAGTTCAGCTTGTGTCAAGTTGACACATAAAACTAGCCAGTACAGTAACCTAGGGATCTCTATAGTGAAACAGCTACAGCTCGTGTGTGTGTGTGTGTGTGTGTGTGTGTGTGTGCATCTGCCTAATTAATATTCAGCAATTTTCCAAGGGATAAATGAACAAAAACATGTATGTTTATTGACGAAAACCCAGTACATATCAGGAGAAAGGTGAGGCTGTCTTTTTGAATTGTAACTCCTCCCATTTCATACTTCTCTCCAGGATGGACATTCCACCCTGGAGAGACGTAACTCAGATCTGTGGTACTCCTTCCCATAGTTCCATGTGTGAGGCATGGTAATCCCTGGAAATACAGGGTTTCATATTGTGCACCCTGTGCAAGATCCATGTTGCACAGGCTGAAATGAATGGATCCTATAATTGTCATACAGCTCTCACCTACAAAGCAGAACGGTGTGCCAGGAAGGCTGAGAATAATGAAGCCCTAACTTCATTGACCCTAAATCATTTCTAATAAGGAACTTTTACAAAGAAGAAAGCCAGAGAATGCAAACTACCACACTGTAAGTCCCCTTGGTCTATATTTACTCCCATCTCCCTCTCAAATGGATGGGCTCATATTCTTTTTATCATTCTTGTTATATTATGTTTGTGAGCATAAATAATTCTGAGTCCCTTTTTATTGTTTGTGATTCCATATTTTAAAAGTACAATCACTAAAAGGGAAAATTCACCTGTGGGACTCAATGTTAGATTTCACATACTAGAATTAAAAACAGTAAGTAAATTTGAAGAGAGTTCAGTAGAGGCTGTGTTATCCATGGAACACAGAGGTTAAAACAAGAGCTAAGAAAAGGAAATACAAGCTTCAAGAAACACTGCTCAGCACTGGGTTCACAGAAACGCCCATAGATGAGTACTACCAGAGACCATTGAATAAGAGAAATGAGGTTTAAAAAAATCACAAGTTCTAGTATTAAATTAAAAATTGTTGCAATGAAGAATTCATAATGTATTACATATATTGAGTATAACAATAATGGCCCCAAAGAAGGGAGAGGATGGAGTGGTATAGAAACAATATTCCCAATACAGTTGCAATGGCATCACAACAAGCTCTAGGAGGACAGGATAAGATGTGTTATATATGACATTCCTTTGAAATGCAAAAGTAATGAAATGTGAAAAAGAAAGCAGTGAAAGTAATCATGACAAAAAAAGATTGTCAAGCCACAAAATATTTAGTTGTGATGAAAAAAAGCAATAAAATAGAAATGAAGGGGTTAATGTGAAAAATAAATACAAACTATAATTATTAAGAACACAAGTTTTAAGTTAGCAGCAAGTATAGTGTGTGTGTGTGTAAAAATAAATATTTAGTTAATGATAATGTCCCACCCTCAGAAGCATAGACTATCTAACAAAAACCCCACATCCAGACATAAGGAACACTCTCTTTCAAGTCCAAGAGATTCTCAGAACATTATAAGCTATTTCTCTTGGCCTTGGATGCCTTCTAGAAGCTGAAGGTAAGAACGTCACACTGAAGCCATCACATGCTCAGACACAGGCTGTGGAGGAACTGAGCTGGCAGCTTCCTCCCTACGGACTAACTCTCAGCAACATGACTTCTTAAACAAGACCGAACTATGAGAACACGAGTTGTCATGCCAGCGTAGATGGGGGAAGTCTCATGAGGACCCATCCCTACATGAAGAGCTTCAGGCCACTAACGACTGCTGAGAAGGAAAAACCAGTCTTCTTCAGGGGCAGACACTCTGATAGATTATCTGATCTCGAGTAGTCAGCCCTAGACACATTCACATAAGCAACACTAAATGGACTCAGGTTTTATTTATATCTCTCTATAGAGAGAGATGTTTATTAATGTGTGTATTATAACAATAACAATGCAAGAAGAGGTCATGAATTTAATATATATGCTGATTAAAAATTCTAAAAGCCATAGTATTACAATTAATTTTAATATTAAACACATATTTGAATATATTCATAATATATTTTTAGTGTTAGATATTTAATTTATACACATATAATTTAGTATTACATGTTTAGTATAACATACATTATTTTAGTATAATAATCTTATCAAGTGAGGCATTTTCTTAAATTTCTTTATTTATAAGTGTTTTATAAATATTTGAAGTAATAACAAATATTTGATAGTCAACTAGTTATTTGAGCAATAATAGCTCAGGTAACTTTCAATCATTTGTTTAACAACCCCACATTCCTCTAACTAATGATAGGAACACCCAGTTACTGTGATAATCACTTAGATGGGAAAAGGTTGTTTAGTTTTATGCTTTATTGTCTATCAGCCAGAGAAATAAGGGCAGGAACTCGAGGCAGGAACCTGGAAACAGGAGCGACAGCAGAGGCCATGGAGGAATGCTGCTTACTGTCTTGCTTTCTGACTTTGCTCATCCAATTTTCTAATATAGCTAGGCCTACCTGCCTAGGCATGTTACCACCCACAGTATTCTTGGCCCTCCCACACAACACCAGTCAATAATCAAAATGTCCCACAGGTATGTCTACAAGCCAATCTGATGAAAACAATTTCTCTATTTAGGTTCTGTCTTTCCAGGTGCATCTAAGGCTTGGGCAGAGAACTCTCTGTTATATTCTGATGAACTTTACAGGTATTTTTTCATCATTACTTCAGGCGCATTGCGGATATAGCTCACAGCACTTGGAAAGGTGGATGTTTTCACCTGTGCTATTGTGAGAGTTGCTGTCTCATCTTTCACTCCTGGTTCAACAGCTGACTCATAGCTCTTCCATGGACAGTACTATTTCTAATGAAGCTTTCAGCTCAGAGCAGGAAGCCTCTACAGAAGCCCTTTGAAAAACCCCTTCAATTAAGTTGTTGAGGAAGCTCTCTGATGACTTAGTGAAATTAATGATCCAAAAATAAAAGTTAAAACCTCTACATTCCTCTCTGGAAATAAAAGCAGAATGTGAAGCCCTAGGGGAGAGCATGCCAAGAACCACAGTCACGAGCCAGTGGTCCTAGTGCTTCTCAGAGGAGCCAATAGATCCACATTATTCCTAATGCGTGAGGTTCATTAAAAATGGCAATTATGATGTTAAAACTACCATGATAGGCAACAGGATGTGAAGCATAATGGGAACATAGAGATGGAAGATTCTGGGCAATGGTTTAAATATTTTCAGCTAAGATGTGATCTGGGCTAAGGGCAGAGGCACAGGCCGGGTAGTTAAACACACCTGGGTTCATAGCTGGACAGTGTTTGATTTTGGAAATGGTGGTAGACAAAAATACAGATGCACTGGGACAAATTAGGATGTCTCTTGAGCCAAGAGATAGATAAAAGATTTTCTATCTTCCATTTCACAGTTGAATGGAACAGTGAACTCACATAATTTAAAATGATTTGCTTTCAAGAGGCTCTGAGTTATATGCATATTAACTAGTTCAGCATCTAGTTCCTGAGTTCTTCAGGCCCAGGGCTCTAGGGAGGTATCTATGCAAATGGCAGGACCATGGAGAGTATGGGGAAGCTGTGCATGTCAGACACTCACACTCCTAGGGTGGAGTTACAGAGCATAGTTCAAAGTTGCATATGGAGATACACAGACACGGGCAGACAAGCTCATGGGCACTCCTATTCACTAAGCTGTAAGGTGTTCCATCACCCTCAGTTAGGTTTTGGGAATACAGAAGTCCAACTTAGGTTTTAAATCCATATTAGTTGAACATACTTAATAGTTGTAATAGGTATTTTTGACATAATTATTACACTAGGAATTTTAGATATAATCATTGTTTTTTTTAACTTGAAGTTTGTATTCCATGTGAATAGATTTTTTACCAATTAAAATGAAAACTATTTTCAAATTACCTGCCAAGGAAAGTCTGAGTACAATCTGTAAACTGGAGAGAAAGTTAAAATCAATTAAGAAAATATAAATTATTTTTAAATGAAGGTCAAATGTATACTAGGAAATGAGAGCAACACTATAGATGTGATGTTGACTTCACTGTTGAATTCACACCAAAGAACATCAAACTCAAGCTGGGCTTGCTAGCAGATCTCTATGATATAGCAGCAGGAAACAGAGGCAGGAGGATCAGGACTATCCTCAGCTACATAGCAAGTTCAAGGCTAGCCTGTGATGCTTGAGTCACTTTATCCCTACCCCCAAAAAAGAGGGAAAACATTAAAGGAGTAAAAACAAAAAGAAAAGGCCCATGAAATTCAACAAATTTCCTAAGGCAAAAATCTACTATTTAGACGAATTCTAAAACAATTATGAACACCCTTATATAAAATTATAGCAATATTATTTATAAAGCAAAAAATGCATGATATACCAGGATGCAAAGATAAAAATATGTTAATAAAGGCATAATTTTATAACAATTTTCTGCACAAAGAAATCAAATGGTCAGAGATAGGATAGAGAAGACTTGAATGTCACAGTCAATGGCAAAGTCTTACTGCTATGTCTGTGCACTGCCTGTCTTGATAACAGGACCCCATCCTTTCTCAGAGGCACTTTAAAATCCCATGTAGGTCTTAATGAGAGTATGAGCAGCTCTGATAAAAGTAGAAATGAACGCTGATCACAACAAAATCAAACTGAAAACTCACAACTATGTAAAAATGAAAACAGTTCTTCAAACTGAAGATTAAACCGACAACAACCAAAAGGTACAGGTGAAAAATAAAGTCAAAATTAAAATCATAGATGTTTCTCAGTTTTAGTAATAAGAAAATAAGGTGCATAAAAACTGATGACATGAGATTGTCTGATCAGAGAAAGTCGTAAATCAGAATAGATAAATTCAAGTTTATGTAAAAGTAATACTGGTAAACTAAGCACCCTGATAGCATGCCAACAACAAAAGATCAGGTTTAAAATGTAGAAAAAAAATTCAGTAACAAGCAAAAATGATTGAGGTAAAACAGAAAAACAATAAATATAATTTAATGAACTTAAATTAACCAAGTAGAGAACTAGTCATTGACCCAAGGAAGAAATGAGGCAAAGACATACAAAATAAAAGAGGAAGGGCAGGGAAATAAACCTTGAAAGAATCACACTTCTTAGTTAGTAAGTGACTGATTTTTCAGAGTGTAGAAATGAGTATTTGCCATCAAATGGGATGCTATTGAGGAACAATGAAAAAGAGTCATCTCTCCAGCCCAACCTAACTCCAGAGCCTAGAAAGTAGAGGGAAATGTCAAGTCTCTCCCCTCCCCTCTCCTCCCTGCCCCTCTCTCCCCTCCCCTCCCCCCTTCTCCTCTCCTCCCTTCTCCTCTCTTGCCTCCCACTCTACCTCCTTGCCTCTCACTCTGGGGGAGAGGGCTTTGAGACAGGGTCCCATATTCCAGGCTGGCCTCTGATGTAGCTGTAGATGACCTTAAAGTTGTTATTCTCCTGACTTTACTTCCACAACGCTGGAATTACAGGTGTGCAGCTCCATGCCTGATTAGCATATGTAAAGTACTCTACAAAGTGAGGTGCATCCCAGCCCCCTTTTATCTACTGATATGTAGCTTGCTGAAAATTGCAGAGAGGGAAGTATAGGGATGATTTCAATTTTATATCAACATGAGATAAAACACTGTAGCAGGACCCAGTATGCAAAGAAGAAAATAACACACCATGATCAGAGGAGATGGAAGGATGTGGTATGTGTTCATTGTTAGAAAATCTGTTAATGAGATGTACAGCAGAAACAAAGCTAAGCTGGGAAGTACATGATTAACATCACAGATGCCCAAAATCCCTTTGAGGAACACATGCTAGTTGTAATTGAAAAGCATGCAGCATACTGGACTTAGAACCTGTCTTAAGGCTATTGATAGTGCTTGGTGTAAAATGGGAAGCCAGTGGGGATGTTTCCATCAGACAATAGCATGAGCTAGTTGTTTGTAAAGTCACCAGTCCTATTTGCACACAAAATGCAGCAGAAGCCAGGGCAGATTCCACACTTCACTAGTTTCCTCAAGTCTTGATTGAAGTGTTTGAGGGAATTCACATTAAAGAGAAAAAAGACAACAAACAAACAACAACAACAAAAACCAGGGACTCTTGGGAAATTGCTCCAGGAAAGGTCATAACCTGTCTTTAAGTAGTAAGTTGCAGCCAACTACCACAAAAGCCTCAGAAAGTTCCTTACGTATTTTGAAGTACTTTACCCATGATTTCATCCATGTAATTACTCTATGATGTTTAGTCAGACAGTCTAATGCAAGGTATGATTCATAATTTTTCTAAAACCTGTCAAACTGTTAAATTTTAAAAAGCAACTCTCCATTCACATTTTTAATAAGGTTAAGATAACTACAACTACATCTTACCAATTTGCAATTTTAATTACACAGTACATGGCAGAAAGTTAATCTAATGATGATTGTCCATTAAGTAAATAGCAATTAGAAGGTCAGGGAATCTCAGGGTTCGGGAGTGACAGGCAAGAAAAAGAACACTCCCTCAGAAATACAGTAGCATGGTTGTCAAGCAAGTCTGAAGGAGTTTTAGAACTTGCTACTGAGTACATGTTTTACCTTGCCTATGTTTCCACCAGGAACCCTAAGCATAAGCTGAGAACTGAGCAGGTATGGAGGTTTGGATGCAGAATGTCTCTCATAGACTCATGAATTTGCACATGTGAGCTTCCTTTGGTGGTGATGTTTGGTTAGGGGACTTTTAGGAGGTAGAGCCTTGCTGGAGGAAGTGCTTCACTGGAGGTGGGCTTTGAGGGATTATAGTCTGGTCCCACTTCCTACTTTGTTCGGGCTTCTGGTGTGAGGACAAAATGTGGTTGGGCAGCTTTCTGCTCCTGCTGCTATGCTATGCACTTGTGTTTCTCTTGAACTAAATAAACTCATTGTCTTAAGTTGGTTTTGGTTGTGGTATTTAATTGTAGCAATGAGAAAGTAACTTGCACAAAAGGTCAATAGATCTAGAAGGAAAAGTGTGACCAAGTGAGCTTAGTCAAGAGGGCAGGTCAACCTGAAAACCTTTGACTTCTGCTTGCTTGCCTTTGAGTTACAAAAGCCCAGTTCTGTCAGAGGCATAATTTCTTTGCCATTTTAATTGTCATTACCATATCAAGTGGAATTATTATTTGGATCATGTTTCTAACCTCTTGCTCATCTACACTCACATGCATTCCCACACACAGCTAAGAGTTCAGGATCTCAAAGAATCAATCTCTCTCTCTCTCTCTCTCTTTCTCTCTCTCTCTCTCTCTCTCTCTCTCTCTCTCTCTCTCTCTCTCTCACACATTTCTTTACAGAGATTGACCTTGTCTTGATTTTCACCTGACAGTCAAGTCTCAAGTGATTGCTTTACTTCGATTCTTTCGAGAAGGCTCGACTATGAAGTACACACTTTTTAATTCTTCATTCAAACTCCTTATGCTCCTTTAACCCCTGAAGCTCTTCCTTATAATAGATGGACCATGAAGTTATCTAGATTTCATCGTTTTAGAAATAATTAGCAACCTAGAATGTGTCAGCTCAGATTTTCATTAAAAAATGTGAAAATTAGATCCAGATATTTTCCAAGTCTTATTTTTTTACATAAAATATTTTCATGGAAATTACAAAAGAAATGGATAATATTTTCTATTGTAATTCTATGAAGACAAATAAATGACTCCGTTATGTTTCTTACACTGATCTTTGATTTAAAATCAGAATGTGTTAAGTAATTCTTCAGTGGCACAATAGAGACACAATGTAATAAAGTTCAATTATATAGTTTTCTGAGTATCTGATCTCATCAAGAATTAACTCGTTGAAGAAGGCTCACTAAAAAAGACAATTTAGAAAACACACAAGCCTTACTAATCAGGAAAGTTGCTAAGGGAATGTCAAAGGGCCTGCTGGGTGGCATGTGTCTCAAAAGCAACTCTGTCCCCATGTAAAACCAATCATCTCTCCTCCATTTACATAGGTGACTTTTGCATGAGAAATTTTTTCTGAAGGGATTATGTTACTATAGCTCTAAGTCAGAAGACTACCAGTATAAAGAAATGTCTAGTCTTTGCCTGAACTCCAGGACCTGTTTAAGCCTATTTAGCATCAGCACAGCTTATCTGGGCACAGTATATAAGGCTGGCACATGCACAGACTCACCTCTATACCTGATTTCTGAGCCTTGCACCTGATCTCTTCTCCAGAGCTGATCCTACCCTGGAGCTAGATGTCTTGATGTGATGCGAATGTCTCCTTCTTTCTTAAATCATACCTTACAGGTTCTACTCTTCGGTCTGTTCCTAGCGGCAACCTCAGGCTTGACCTCTCTCCTCACCCCCTCTGCTCTTCTCTAAGCCACAGTGCTCTGGGTCACCTCTAGGCACTTCTATTGCTTCAGTGAAGCAGTAACAGTCCTCACAACCCTGACTCTCAGACGTAGCCACATCCTAGGTAGCAACAGGCACCTCACACTTCAGAGTGTGTTCTCAGTATGGAGTTCATGTTTAGCTCTCACTAGAAGCTGCTATGAACATGATTTCTCCTTTCCTCTTCTTTTCTAGTTCTTTTTGGATAATTTGTGCTACTTGCCCTGGAGAAAAAGAGCATGGTAACTGTTGATAGTTAGGTTCCCGTTCTATCAGGCTTACCATGGGAACTTGAACAGATATCACATGCATCCCAGGCACACTGTTATCAACCCCAGCATTTCTTTTATGAAGAATTACATGGATAGTGTATGCAAATGAATTTTAGAAGCCCAATTTACATAGCTGTTAGTTATGGTTAGGTATTCAATAACAGACTTACATTTTAAATTATTTCTTTTTATATATGACTTTGAATTTCATTTTTTCTCCCTCTGAAACACAGATGAAATTTTGAAGTATCTTTTTTTAATGTTTCTTTTTGCATGGGTCCATGTGTTCTGGGAGGGTGGCATTCATGTAAATAGGTGTCAGTGAATGTATGTTCATTCAGGTAGAGGTCAGTGTTTGACATCAGATTCTTCATCTATCAAAGTCCACCTTATATATTGATACAGGGTGTCTCTGATCAACCCAGAGTTCTATGCTTCAGCTATTCTAGGTAGGCAGGCCCCTTGATGCAGAATTCCTCTGTCTCTGCCTCCACCATAGAGATTACAGGAAAGCTTCCATGCCCACCTAGCATTTATATTTATGCTAAGAATGCAAACTTCAGTCCTTACATCTGTACAACGGCCACTTCACCCCCTGGACCATCTCCCTAGCCTGTGTATCTTACTTTGGACATATATCACATACCCTGTCTCTATATAAGACAGATTGGCCTCTTCCAGGGATAAGCTTTCAATGCAAAGTTGAAACCATATACACACCACCAACAAAAATGGATGTACCATGTTGCACCTATTTATCACACACATATATTTTACATTTATGCATATAAAATAATAAAGAAAAAGAATATATTTCTTCGAGAGTGGGTGTTAGCTTGTCATTAAACTTTGTTAGCCTCCTGTTAACTCAATAAATTGATAGTTGGAAGGATCTGAAAATAGGAAAGAAAGGGGAGAAAGTGATATAATTCTATTCCAATTAAAAACATCAAAAATATTAAAAATTAAATAAAACCAAAATGATATTTTAAACAAATGGAAAAACAGTATTTCAAACTGTTTAACAATGTAATACCTCTGTACTTTTCTCTTTTTTTTATTTAACGTTATGCTCACTGATAGCTTTCAATACGATGGCAATTTTATGATTTTGTTTCAATTTTTAATTGTTGCTCTGTATGATATGTGCCAGAGTATGTGTGGGAGGGTGGGGTGTCAGAGAGCGGGTTTGATGAGTCAGGTCTCTCTAATTTTATGGATTCCAGGCACCAGATTAAAGTTTTCAGGTTTACACAGCAAGCACTTTTTACTGGGATCCTCTCACTGGCCATGATTTCTGTTTTCTACACAGACAATATAAAAATTGTTTAAGGTTTTCTCAGACATGTTTGATCAAAAATTCAATTATTTATGATTGCTTTTCTCACGTTCATGCCTCTATTCACCTTCTCTTCCATAAATGATGGAGAATGATGTCAATGTGAGAATCTGTCGGGTTTTTTTTCTTAAGTTTATAGCAACCATAGCCAGACTGACTGAGAATGGCATAAATTTGTTAGCTGAGCCCTATGAAAGTAGATGTCTATGTTTATTGTAAAGAAAAAAGGAAACGAGTTAAGTCCCTTTCTCACACCTTCACTCCATCCCATGCTTAAAGAATGGGCTGGACGATGTGGCAGTGGGTATGTCATAGTGGAAAGAACCTTAGTGCTTTAACTTGCTTTATTCTGAACAGTTTGTAATATCATGGGACCTGTGTGAAGGTGCCATGCAAATGTCTGAAGCAGCACAGGAGCCCATAATTCAGCCTCTGTAAGTTAGCTTGTTGCTAAACTTTATTAGCATCTCATTAACTCAATAAATTGAAAATGTAATTTGTGGGAAAAAGAATAAAAATGTCAGTACATATAAAGTATCCCTAGACCTCTGACCTTTGATCCCTGGACATAAGTCACTCCCATTTAAATTGAATGTTGCTTGTCAAAATTGTTCTGCCTTATTGGACATGTTTTATAATGGTGAATACTTTTGGGTTTAAATAGTAGCTGTGTGAGAAGAGACCTCAACACATGATTAATCAAATCCAGCTACCTGATTTCACACGTAGAAATGATGTAAAAGTGTCGATACAAGATGGGCAGGATATCCTGTGTCTCATGATCATCTCTTGAGCCTGTGAAATCCTCTGTACTTTCCTGGCTTAATCCTATCTAGATTCTATTATACGTTGATTGATTTTTTTTTTCCATCAGGAAAATGTATTACATAATTTTTTGGTGATTACTGCTTTCACAAACCTAATTTAAGTCTGTTTGACTTGACTCAGTGTCTCCCACAATACAATATAACATTAATAGATCAATTTTCCTCCTTTTATTAAAACTTGTGTCCTGAGTTAAAGAATGAGATGGTGTTACAGATGTATTAAACTGTCTATGTAATGGGAAGAACTCAAAAGAGCTGTCAATATCCTCACCTCTTAAGTGCAAAATGTATTATCTCCTTCTTGAATATAATATGGTATCATTCGCCCAGTGAGCTTTGCTGTGTAGCAGTGGTAAAACAATGTGGGCATGCATTTTAATTCTCCAGTTACACCAATTTTAAAGCAACCAAAGAGAGATTACTTTGGATATACTTGGCATCAGGTAAGTAAGGGAAAGAATGGTTTAAAGGTCAGAGATGGAAGAAGAACCACCATTACTCTTCTGCTTTCCTAAAAATATCAGAGAGGCACGGGTTCCTTCAGGTTTGAAATAGCACCCAGAGCAGACCTCGGAGACTGGCTCTGAACCCATTCCTACAACACCCACAGAGATCCCAACTTCCAGGTGCTCTGAAACACCCAGGATCACAGGTGAGGCCACAACATCTACCCCAACACCCGGAGTAACTGGGACCCCTAGGATCCTGGGACGCAGGAACTCCCACCCAGCCAGAGGCACGGGTTCCTTCTAGTTTGAACCTGTGCCTGGAGCAGATGTGGGGCATTGGCTCTGCACCTACTCCTACAACACCCAGAAGAAGCTCAACTCCCAGGTGCTCTGAGGAGACCAGGATCACAGGTACTCTGACACACCCAGGATTACAGGATCACAGAGGAAGCTTGACTCCCAGGATATCAGAAACATCCAGGATCACTGGAGCTCTGACATATTCAAGATCACAGTTGAGGCCACAACATCTTTCCCAATGCCCAGAGTAACTGGGATCCCCACAGGAAAGAGGGAAGCACAAACCCCTGCCCACCAAAAGGCACAGGTTCCTTCCAGCTTGCACCTGTGCCCGGAGCAGAACCAGGAATCTGGCTCCCCACCCACTCCTGCAGCACCCAGATTGACTCCCAGGAGCTCTGACACCATAGGATCTCAGGAGCTTGGTCACACCAGGATTTCAGGATCCCAGAGGCAACTTAACTCCCAGGAGCTTTGACATACCTAGGATCTCAGGATCTCAGGATCCCAGAATCACAGGATCACAGAGACAGCTGGAAATCCAAGGAGTTCTGACACAACAAGGATCACAGGAGAGACAGGCTCCAGTCAGAGACAGCAAGGGCAGTTAGCACTAGAGAAAACCAGATGTCGAGAGGCAAGAACAAAATACCAGCAACAGAAACCCATGCTACTTGATAACATCAGAACCCAGTTCTCCCACCACACCAAGCTCTGGATACCCCACCACACCTGAAAAGCAAGATTCAGATCTAAAATTCTATCTCATGAATAAGATAGAGGAATCTAAGAAGGACATAAATAACTCCCTTAAAGAAATACAGGAGAATACAGGTAAACAAGTAGAAGCCCATAAGAGGAAACAAATAAATCCCTTAAAGAAACACAAGAAAACACAAACAAACAGGTAAAGGAATTGAACAAAATCGTCCAGGATCTAAAAATGGAAATAGAAACATTAAAGAAAACACAAAGGGAGACAACCCTAGAGATGGAAAACCTAGGAAAGAGATCAGGAGTCACAAATGCATACATCACCAACAGAATACAAGAGATAGAAGAGAGAATCTCAGGCATAGGAGATACCCTAGAAGACATTGACACAACAGTCAAAGAAAATACAGAAAGCAAAAAGCTCCTAACTCAAAACATTCAAGAAGTTCAGGACACAATGAATCTAAGAATAATAAGTAGAGAAGAGAGTGAAGATTCCCAACTCAAAGACCCAGCTAACTTCTTCACAAAATTATAGAAGAAAACGTCCCTAGTGTAAAGAAAGAGATGCCCATAAACATACAAGAAGCCTACAGAACACCAAACAGATGGGACCAAAAAAGAAATTCTTCCTCTCACATAGTAATTAAAACACTAAATGCACAAAACAAAGAAGATATATTGAAGGCGGTAAGGGGAAAAAGTCAAGTATCATATAAAGGAAGACACATCAGAATTATACCAGGCTTCTCAACAGAGACTCTAAAAGTCAGAAGATCTTGGGCAGATGTCATATAGACACTAAGCGAAAAAAATGTTAGCCCAGGCTACTATATCCAGCAAAACTCTCAATTACCATAGAGGGAGAAACCATGATATTCCATGACAAAACCAAATTTAATCAATATCTTTCCAATAATCCAGACCTACAGAGAATAATAGAAGGAAAATGCCAACACTAGGAGGGAAACTACACCCAAGAAAAAGCAAGAAACTCACAACAAACCCAAAAAGCAGAGAACCACATAAGCATAATTCCACCTCTAACAACAAAAATAACAAGAAGCAACAGTCACTGATCTTTAACATCTCTCAACATCAATGAACTCGATTCCCCAATAAAAAGACATAGACTAACGGGCTGGATATGTAAACAGGACCCAGCATTTTGCTGCATACAGGAAACATAGGTCACTGACAAAGGCAGACACTACCTCAAAGGAAAACATTTTTTTCCAGGCAAATGGTCCCAAGAAACAAGCATAAAATAGACTGTTAATGAAAATTTATCAAAAAAGATGGGGTAGGACACTCTATACTCATCAAAGGAAAAATACACCAAGAGGAACTCTCAATTCTGAACATCTGTGCCACAAATGCAAGGGTAACCACATTTGTAAAAGAAACATTACTTAAACTCAAGGCACACATTAAACCTCACAAAATAATAGTAGGAGACTTTAACACCCCACTCTCACCAATGGACAGATCGTGGAAACAGAAACTAAACAGAGATATAGTGGAACTGACAGAAGTTATGAACCAAATGGTCTTAATAGATATCTATAGAACATTTCATCCTAAAACAAAAGAATATATTTTCTTCTCAGTATCTCATGGTACCTTCTCCAAAATTGACCATACAATCAGAAAAGCCCCAACCAATACAAGAATATTGAAATAATCCCACACATCCTACCAGATCACCAGGGACTAAGGCAGGTCTTCAACAACAACAAAAACAACAGGAAGCCCACATACAAATAAAAGGTGAACAACTATCTACTCAATGATAACTTGATCAGGGAAGAAATAGAGAAAGAAATAAAGACTTTTTAGAATTTAATGAAAATGAAAGCACATCATACCCAAATTTATGGGACATAATGAAGGCAGTGCTAAGAGGAAAACTGAAAGCTCTGAGTGCTTCCAAAAAGAAACTGGAGAGAGCATACACTAGCAGCTTAACATCACACCTGAATGTTCTAGTATAAAAAGAAGCTAATACACCCAAGAGGAGTAGACAGCAGGATGTAGAGCAGAAATTAACCAAATAAAAACGAAAAGAACTACACAAAGAATCAACAAAACCAGGAGCTAGTTCTTTGAGAAAATCAACAAGAGAGATAAACCCTTAGCCAGACTAACCAGAGGGCACAGAGACAATATCCAAAATAATGAAATCAGAAATGAAAAGGGAGATATAACAGAAACTGAAGAAATAAAAAAAAAAAAAAAACTCAGATTCTATTATAAAAGCCTATAGTCAACAAAACTGGAAAATCTAGATAAAATGTATGATTTTCTAGACAGATATCAGGTACCAAAGTTAAATCGGGATTAAATAAACCATCTAAACAGTCCTATAACCACTAAGGAATAGAAGCAGTCATTAAAAGGCTCCCAACCTAAAAAAGCCCAGGACCAGAGATGGGTTTAGTGAAGAATTCTATCAGACTTTCAAAGAAGACCTAATACCAATACTCTTCAAACTGTTCCACAGAATAGAAACAGAAGAAACACTACCCAATTCATTCTATGAAACCACAGTTACACTGATACTAAAACCTCACAAAGACCCAACAAAGAAAGAATACTACAGACCAATTTCCCTTATGAATATTGATACAAAAATACTCAATAAAATTTTTGCAAACCGAATCCAAAACACATCAAAATGATTATTGATCACAATCGAGTAGGCTTCATCCCAGGGATGCAGGGATGGTTCAATACCCGGAAATCCATCAATGTAATCCACTACATAAACAAACTAAAAGAAAAAAACCACATGGTCATTTCATTAGATTCTGAAAAAGCATTTGACAAGATTCAACATCCCTTCATGATAAAAGTCTTGGAAAGATCAGGAATTCAAGGAGCATACCTAAACATAGTAAAAGCAATTTACAGCAAACCAGTAGCCAATATCAAACTAAATGGAGAGAAACTTGAAGCATTGCCACTAAAATCAAGGACTAGACAAGGCTGCCCTCTCTCTCCCTATCTATTCAATATAGTACTTGAAGTTCTAGCTAAAGCAATCAGACAACAAAAGGAAGTCAAAGGTATACAAATTGGAGAGGAGGAAGACAAGATATAACTATTTGCAGATGATATGATAGTATACATAAGTGGCCCCAAAAAATCCAGGAGACTACTCCTACAGGTGATAAACAACTTCAGTTAAGTGGCTGGGTACAAAATTACCTCAAACAAACCACTACCTTTCCTCTACTCAAAGGATAAACAGGCTGAGAAAGACATTAGGGAAAAGATACCCTTTACAATAGTCACAAATAGTATGAAATATCTTGGTGTGATGCTAACTGAGCAAGTGAATGATTTTTTATGACAAGAACTTCAAGTCTCTGAATAAAGAAACCGAAGAAGACCTCAGAAGATGGAAAGATCTCCCATACTCATATATGGGCAGGATTAACATAGTAAAAATGTCCATTTTACCAAAAGCAATCTACAGATTCAATGCAATTCCCAACAAAATTCCAACGCAATTCTTCATAGAGGTAGAAAAAAATAATTCTTAAATTTATCTGGAATAACAAAATACCCAGGATATCAAAAAACATTCTCAACAATAAAAGAACCTCTGGGGGAATCACTGTCCATGACCTTAAGCTATACAACAGAACAATAGTGATAAAAACCACATGGTACAGAGATAGACAGGTAGATCAATGGAATAGAATTGAAGACCCAGAAATGAGCCCACACACCCATGGCCACTTGATTTTTGACAAAGGAGCCAAAACCATCCAGTGGGGAAAAAAAATACATCATTTTCAACAAATGATGCTGGTTCAACTGGTGGTCAGCTTGTAGAAAAATGCAAATTGACTCATTCTTATATCCAAGTGGATCAAGGACCTCAACATAAAATCAGATATACTGAATCTAATAAAAGAGAAAGTGGGAAAGAACCTCAAACACACTGGTACAGGGGGCAATTTCCTGAACAGAACCCCAATCAAGAATTGACAAATGGGACCTCATAAAATTAAAAGCTTCTGTATGGTAAAGGACACTGTCAATAAGACAAAATAGCAGTCCACAGATTGGGAAAAGATTGTTCCCAACCCTACATCTAATAGAGGGCTAATATCCAATATATAAAAAGAAATCAAAAGTTAGACTCCAGAGAACCAAATAACCCTATTTAAAAATGGGGTACACATGAGCTAAACAGAGATTTCTTAACTGAGGAAACTCAAATGGCTGAAAAGAACTTAAAGAAATGTTCAACATCCTTAGTCATCTGGGAAGTGCAAATCAAAACAACCCTGAGATTCTTCCTCACACCAGTAAGAATGGCCAAGATAAAAAACTCAGGTGACAGCAGATGCTGGCAAGGATGTGGAGAAAGAGGAACACTTCTCCGTTGCTGGTGAGATTGTAAGCTGGTACAACCACTCTGGAAATCAGTCTGGCAGTTCCTTGGCAAGGATGTGGAGAAAGAGGAACACTTCTCCGTTGCTGGTGAGATTGTAAGCTGGTACAACCACTCTGGAAATCAGTCTGGCAGTTCCTTAGAAAATTGGAAATAGTTCTACCTGAGGACCCAGCTATACCACTCCTGGGCATATACCCAAAAGATGCCCCAACACTTAACAAGAACACATGGTCTACTATGTTCATAGCAGCCTTATTTATAATAGCCAGAAGCTGGAAACAACTCAGCTGTTCCTCAACAGTGGAATGGCTACAGAAAATGTGGTGCATTTGCACTATGGAGTACTACTCAACTATTAAAAACAATTATTTTATGAAATTCACAGGCAAATGAATGGAATTAGAAAATGTCATCCTGAGTGTGGTAACCCAGTCATGAAAGAACACACATGGTATGTACTCATTTATGAGTGGATATTAGCCAAAAAGAAGCTCAGAATAGCCATGATACAACTCACAGACTATATGAAACCCAAGAAGAAAGATCATGTCAGTGTGTGGATACTACAGTCCTATGCAGTAGCGGGAAGAGTATAATCTCTGGGAAGTAGAGGGAGAGAAGGATGTGGGAGGGAGAAGGGAGGGGATGGGAAAACTGGGGCCAGTTTGGGAGGATATGGTAGAGAAGTACAGAGGGTCAGGAATTTGAAAGTAGGTGTGTAGCAGTGGGGGAGGGGAAACTGAGACTAGCCTCTAGAAAGTCCCAGATGCCAGGGACCCAAGAGGTTTCCAGAACCCAACAGGGAGGACATTAGCTGAAATAACCAACCTCAGATAGAACCTATAGAGTCCATATCCAGTGGATAAGCATGGCCCCCAGTTGAGGGTTGGGGCTACCCACCCACCTCAAAAATATTAATGCAGAATTCCTCCTGTCAAAAGGAAATGCAGAGACAAAGATTGGAGCAGAAACTGAAGGAAAGGCCATCCAGAGACTGCCCCACCTAGGGATCCATCCCATCTGCAGAGACCAAACCCACACACTATTGCTGATGCCAAGAAGTGCTTGGTGACAGAGCTGGACCAATACAGATGCGGATGTACACAGCCAAACATTGGACTGAGTGTGGGGCCCCAATAGAGAAGTTAGGGCAAGCACTGTAGGAGCTGAAGGGTTTTTCAACCCCATAGGAAGAGCAATATCAACCAACCAGATCCCCTAAAGCTCCCAGAGACTAAACCACCAACCAAAGAGTACACGGGGTTGGGGGTGCTGGGATGGGCCGCCTCCAGCTGGATATGTAGCAGAGGACTACCTTATCTGGCATCACAGGGAAGGGAGCCTCTCAGTCCTATGGAGGCTTGATGACCCAGGATAGGGGGGAATGCTAGAGCACTGAGGAAGGAGTGGGGGAGCACCCTCATAGAGGTAGGGGGAGAGGGGGGGAGAGGAGGCTTGTGGAGGGATAACTTGGAAGGGGGATAACATTTGAAATGTAAATAAATAGAATAACCAATAAAAAAAGAAAGAAAAAAATAGACTGCAGCTGTGTGGAGAAAAATCAAGCCACAGGGTTGAAATGCCAGGCAACTCTAGATGCCAAAGACATCAGGCCTTTTTTAGGGAACTACTTCCTGCCTGCCACAAGCAAACTCACAAAGGATCTCTGAAAGTCTGATGGCACAGTAGCCCCAGCCACCAGCTTGAGTTCATCCTGTAGAGTCCATAAAGGATGTATGTACATCACACTGACTCATAGGGACTGTGAAATAATGCTTTGACATATTTTGCTATATAGCAGCAAATGATGGATACAGTCAGAATTAACCTAAAAGAAAAGAAATCAATAAGCTAAAAAATTAAACCTACAATCTGTGAATAAAGCATCTTTCAGGAGCTCGATGTCTTCCTCTCTAGCAAATGGAAAGGTAATATTCTGCCTCTTCAGTCATACCCTGACTATCACTGACTAGTAAATGTTTCTGGAAATATTTCAGTTGGGTTTATGGCATTAGTATTTATTTTACTAAAAGCAAGCATGGATATTATGACTAAGCTAGTATGAATAAAGTCATAATGCATGTTATAATGGTTTTTAAGTATCCTTTTGGCTAAGCTACGCTACACATATATTTACTTGATTTAGGTGATTCTATGCAAATACTCTATAAAGGTGATTACCAGCCACTTGAGCTCAATTATTCCTCCTGGGTCTCTGGGGCAATTCGAGGAAAATAAAACAGTGATAAATTAAACTTAGGCTGAATTGTCTTCATTGATTGATTGCTGAATTGACACGGAGATGGAGTCAGCTTTGGGTACCAGTTGCTTTTGGTGTTCCTGGGACAGAACACATTACAAAAACAAGGAAGCAAGCAGAGTTTATGTTGGCTCACACTTCAAGGGTACATCTTAGTAGTGGGAGACTGACATGGTGAGTCACACTGTACCTGTCCATGGTCAGGGAACAACAATAGATGAGTGTTGCTGTGTGGTTTGTCTTCTCCATTTTTATTTGTGAGACCTCACCTCCTGGAATGGTGGCAGTCATTACCCCCACCTTTACAATGATTGTCTCTGGTAGCCATTAACCTAGATTAATCTAGAATGAGTCTCTCATTCCATGACCTCACAGAAGTACTAAGTAGTTTGTTTACATGTTGACTCTAAATCCCATCAAGCTTATTAAAGTTGATCCACCATTTTTAAAATCCAGATTTTGTAAGATTGTTTTACATATTAGTTTTCTAAAGTCACATTAGGTAGGAAAAGTACAATACAGTGACCTCTACTTTCTTTCATTATTTAATTGGTTAACCAGATGTAAAAATACATTTATCATTCAAGGTCCTGTATTGCAGAGCAGAGAAAGGAAGGATAAACAGAAAAAGGGAAGCCAAATTAATTGTCCATCCAATTGATCTGAAGGAATCTTACTGAGATGAGAAAGGCTGGATCAACTGTTAGTCACATCAACCTAGACACCTAACGCAAACCCAGATATCAGGACTTACAGTGATTGAAGGATCAGTCCCTAAAGGACAGCCTTGCAGAATGACCATTTGAAACACAGGAAGCAGCACTCTCCACTTTCAGGAAGTGTCTATCCTGATGGCTGACATTTGCAGATTTGCATCACACAAAAGTGTCTTTCAACAGAAGGAGAGATTGTTCCTCAGAGATCTCAGTGCTTTATACAGGGTAGTACCCTTGAGTAACAGGATACTGTCTTAGGTATCACTGTTTACCTGGAATACTACTTAAGATTACAAAAGCTAGATGTCCTGGTCGGTATACTGACGCAGCTCCTGAATTATCCCTCAGTTAGTCTGCCCAGAAACTCTCAGTTCTCCTTAAGTAATATTTACTAGGGCATCCTAGTGCCCTGAAAAGCAACCATTCACAAATAACTGCCATAGAGATACGGGCAAAATCTGGACTGTTGGAAAGATACTTAAATAACCATCATACCCACACTGTAGTCTTCTTGCTCACCCAGACTTTTCTATTTCTAGAGGTAAGAAAACCCTTAGGAGTATTTATCTGATCCTTTTCAATTTTCTTTCCTTTCACACAAACATAATAACAAAAATGTCAGCTCAAAAAAATGTTGATGTATGTTTGTCTTTTTCAGAATCATTGCTAAATGGGGCCTTGCTCTCTGCAGGGTTCCTACAGGATCCCTCTTTGCCCTTTTCATCACTTCTAACTTTAAACTAAATCTCATTGCTCTGCCCCTGGAGTTATCACTCCAGCCTCTGACTCTAGCAAGTCACCCTACTAGACTCCCTATTAGAATTCTTATGAGAACACCATCCGCTCAGTTCCTTGTTTATTTCTAGCACCTGAATGCAAATGTCATCACAGCCAAAGTAGGACAGGACTCTTTCCTGACTTTTAGAGGTTTAAAAACAATCTCTCCCCATCCAGGTTTCATACTTTTCTAGACAGGCAATTTCTAAATGTCTTAAAGCTCTTAACTAGCGATTATTCACATTTGTGAGGAAATCTAACTTTTAAATCTCAGTATTTTGTTACCGTTTAGTGAAAGATACAGGTTAGTGAATGGACTGAAGTATCAACTGGGTCAGGGAACACTTGTAACACCTGAGCAGAAAGGACTAGCTGTATGTGCCGGGTGTGAATATGAAGGTATAGGAATAACAAGGCTGGATTCAACCCATGAGGGACAAAAGAATAAATAGTTATTCTATTTAATATTCTATATTATTATAAGAATGATAGATCTAAGGATAATAGTTATTCATGGAACTGATGGAGAAAAGCCAAAGAAAACATCGCCTAAGAAATTAAGGTCAAACTCAGTAAACTGGTAGTCCTAGACTCATTATTTACAGTTTTACAGAGACCGTTGAGACTAAACTCTGTCATTGACATAGATCAAGCTCAGCTTCAAGGGTAAGAGTCTAAAAGGTAGAACAGTTGATTACTACTGTTATGGTGGACAATGTAAATATTTCAGTAGAATGACCGCTAGAGTCTGAGTCATACTCAGAAGCCAAAATGAGTCTCATTAAGGGAAAAATAAAATAAAAAAAGCAAAACCACATGGGGCCTGCTTGTGGAGAGGGCCTGCATTCTAGCATACCCTCTGGACTGCTTCCCAGATCTGCTATTGAGCCGTGTGCCCTGGTCTTTAAAAGCAATGCATCAATAGCTAAACAGTCCTGGAAGTCAGCCCTGAAATAATACTCAGACAAATTATGTAGACTCAGCAGGTTGTACTTACACACACACACACACACACACACACACACACGTATGTGACAATTTAAGAAACAGAGGTCACGAATTTGAGAGAACAAGGGATGCATAACATCAGAGTGAGCATTTGTGGATGATGCAGCTGCTTTATCGTCATCTCTACTCTTTAAGTGATCTCTCATATATACTCCATTAAAATCCCACAGGACCAACCGTGCTGCACGTAGGTGCAATTCCTACTTTGTTTTGTCTTGTGTTCCTTCCCCAACATGAGTAGATGTGAGTGTGTGTGTGTATGCATGTGGCATGTGTGTCTGTGTATGTATGTGTTTGTATGTATATTGCGTATATATGTGTGTGTATGGTTGTCTATATATGTGTATGTGTATATTTCTGCACAGATATGTGTCTGCCTGAAGGTATGTGTGCATATCTATGTGTTTGTGTGTATATGTATGTGTTGTGTATGTAACTGTGTGTGCCTGTATTTCTGTGTGGTTGTGTTTGTATGTGTTTGCATCCATTTGTAAATGTGCACGTGTCTGTGTATATATGTGTATTTGTATGTGAATGTCTATTCATGTGTTTGTGTACATATCAGTTTGATATGTGTGCATTGTTGTGTTGTATATGTGTGTACGTATGCATGTGTGAGTGTATGTATATGCACGCATATGTGTCTGTTATATGTGTTATATGTGTGTTTGTGTATATGTGTGTGTGCATATACATATATATATACACACACATGTATTTCTGTGTATGAAGATATAAATGTATATATGACATGTGTGAATGAAGGTTGTATGTATGTGTGCATATGTGGATATTTGCAATTATGTGTGTGGATCCATGCATGTGTGTATGAGTTTGTATATGTGTACATGTCTGTGCATATGTGTATATGTCTGTGTGCAGTCTGTGCACATGTTATGCATGGAGATGTGTATCTGCCTGTGGACATGTGTGAAGATGTGTGCATATGTGTATATGTCTTGCAATTCTCCAGAAGTCTCTTGCACAACAGAGCGAGGAAGACATAAAAACAAACTTTCAGCAAGTCTCCCCCCACAGCCCTTTCCAATGTCTTCTCCTTTTCTTCTTCCTATGAACTGATGTTTAGCCTGTGTGGGCCACCAGTGTTACACAGGTCTTGGATAAGGGGTGTCACCTAGGATTGCTGAGTTCATTCAGTGAGTTGTTCATCCTGAAGGGAAGGCCTGTACAGAGAAAATGAAAGGGCAGGAATATAAAGTAAGTGTGGAAGAGTGGCAGGCAGTGATTCAGGCCTGGCAAGTGACATGGCAAACAGAGATTCACTAACTACAGAGAACCAGATAGAAAACCAACAATGGTGACTTTTTAATCTACTTTTCATAGGTTGCAGAGGACTTCCCCAGTCCTACTCCTTCTCCTTCTCTCTGATTGATCCTGACAAGCAACCATTAACAACTTGTAACCAGTAGTAGTTTAAAACCTCTTGGTTGCGAAAAGGGAGAATGTGGGCAACCAACCCCAGGAGCAATGAAGTGCTTCACTTCAACAGCCTGGCCCCAGTTCTCTAGGTTAGCACAAGTTCCCATGACCCTCCTTCATTAGGGTGCTTGTCCCAGCTGCTTCAGTTCCATATTCAAATTGATGGGCCAGAAGCTGTATCATAATAATGTGAAATGTTATGAACACTACTGCCAAAGTAGATGATGTCATCTACTGAAGAGTATGCCCTGCCATAAGTTTGCTAACAGGATGCAGACATAGGCTCAGACTGTCATCACAGTTACTCTCTGCCAGATGTGTGGGTGTGACTGTTATTACCCACATATTATAGATCCAGAATTGTGAACATGATTGGCATTATGAGGACATTATAGTCTATATTCTCTAATGAGATCCTCCTCTGTAGTCTTACACTATGAATACTGACAACAGGACAGACCCTAGAATCACCATGGAATCAAAGCCCTGAGCAGATCCCTAACATATTTTCTAGATTAGGCTAATTAAGGTGAGGATATATAGCCTGAATGTAAATAGTACCACCCTATGGACTGGGGTCCTAGAATGAAGAGGGAGAAAACAAGCAGAGTGCCAGTATTCATCTTTTCATTTCCAGACTTCAGACATGAGGCCAGCTGCCTTCAGACCCTGACACTAGGCCTTCTACACTATAGTGGACTGTACCCCAGCAACTGTGAGCTAAAGAAAATCTTCTTCCCTAAGTTGTTTATATCAGGCATTTTGCCATAGCAATGATAGAAGTAATTAAAATACAACTAAGTGCACCTGGGATGTGAGAGACTCTCAGGACTCAAAGGGAGTCCTTAGATGAAATGTCTGACGGGGGGGGGGGGGGATCAAGGGGAGGAGGGAACTTGTAGACTCCACCTCCAGTAGAAAGACAGGGAATCAAGTGGAGGGATCTGGTTGCAATCTCACAGTCAAAATCTCTGACCCAGAATTGTTTCTGTCTAAAAGAACTGCAGGGACAAAAATGGAGAAGAGATTGAGGGAAAGGCAGTCCAGTGACAGGCCCAAATTGGGATCCAGCCCCAGGGGAGGCTCCAAGGCCTAACACTATTACTAATGCTATGGTGTGCTTACAGACAGGAGCCTAGCATGGCTGCCCTCCTTGATGCCCAACAAGAAGCTGAAAGTGTCAGATACAGATACTTACACCCAACCAATGGACAGATGCCAGGAATCCCTGTGGTTGAATTAGGGAAAGGCTAGAAGAAGCTGAGGAGGAGGGTGACCCTATAGGAAGACCAGCAGTCTCAACTAACCTGGACCCCCATATCTCTCAGACACTGAGCCACCAACCAGACAGCGTACACCAGCTGATATGAGGCCCAAAGGACCGCTTGGTCTGGCCCCAGTGAGAGAAGATGCACCTAACCCTACAGAGACTTGAGTCCCCAGGGAGTGGGGTGGTCTGGGGGGGTGGGGACATTCTCTTGGAGATGGGGGAGGAGCTATGACATGAGGAACAGTCAGAAGGCAGATCTGGAGAGGCATAACCGGACCATAAAAAAAAAAAAGAGTAAAGAATTAAAGGAAGACTGATTGTACACATATAGTAAGGATTTTTCTGCTTTTTTTTGATTTACACAAACAGATTTAAAGCATTAATAGTGTCAAACTCTTAACTAAAGGGTAAAAAGGGTCTTGGTAATGTGTTGATTTAACTCACTTTTGCAACATTAAGCAGAATAAAGATACAGACCTTATCTGAAATGACCAAAGAGGCAAGGAAGCACCTATTAATAGTTTTAAATAATGTGTTAGTGACTAGGAAATAATTGTTTTTGTGTGTCTGTGGGTTCAGAAAGCATTGGTTTTACAGACAATGGCTTATCTGCCTCGAGCTAAAAGGACTTTCTGTTTTAATTGTGTGTCCAAGTACATTCTATGATGAAATGTTCTCTCTTCAAAGTACCAACAAATTATATTCTTGTTTCTTATAGTAAAGGATAAGGCTGCAGAAGGAAGCATGAACTATTAGAGAATTTCTTTCTGGTTCGAGAAGCTGAACCTCGCCACTTCCTCACTCCTTTCCCCCCTTTTTTCATTCTACCCAGTACTTTGCTCACCTGGTTTAGTCCAGGAGACTAACCCAGAGAATTTTACACTCCCAAATCAGTGGCCTAAGAACAAGCTTTATTTCTATGCTGATGGGTTTTGTATGTGAACAATTAAATAACCTGAGACTAGGCTTTATAAATCCAAATTCTCAAACAAATTGAAATTGGCATTCCTATAATAAGCAGTCTGTCAGTGAAATTCTGCTTGCCATGCTTACAGAAGTAATTGATGTTTATAATCACAACTTAGCGGTTTTCAAGGATCCCCAGGTGCCGTCTGAAACATCAGAAAAATAAATTAAATTGTGCTCAATGGAGATTCATTGAACCATTCATTATTAAACTTTTAATCTACTATCTCCTAATACCATATGATTATTACATTTCATATTTAATTTTCCAGAAAACACTCTTCCACAGCAATACTAGAGTAAATATGCAGAACTGAATTTAGGTTATATATGATACTCAGCATCATAAATGTAACTACTACCTGGAAACCCAACACAGACTAGGTATCTGAAAACAGAAACCATACTTTATAATAGCTTCTATTCACAGAAAACTCTGGTAGTAGGCTCTCATATCTTCTTGATTTACCTGTTCTCAACATTCTCTCTGACTACAGCTTATTTGCCATGATTAATTGATTAGTGGAGCAATGTCAACACTTTATTATTAATGAAAATTCATGGGTTTTGTTTCACTGTTTCATGTCTGGTGCCAAGCTGGAAGAGCAATACTTTACTAAAATCACCTGTGCTCTGCCTATTTCTTTCTGTTTTCTAGACCTCTGGGAACTCTGACCTATTTTTTCCCACCTTTGTGGATTTTTACTTTTCTAGAATTTCACAAAGATAAAATCATATAGTACACAACCTTTATTGACTGACTTCATTTGGTTGTCAATATACACTTAAAATCCCTCTGCACTTGCATGTTTAAGGCATCTTAACTAGACAAAATAATGAGCTCATTGTGATGTTCTCACACATGTGTATGATTTACTGTCATGAGCTCATAGCATTTGACACTCTTCTCCCACATTCTCCTGCCCCTGAAGAATCCTCCCTACATTTTCTTGTCTTCTCTGTAAATATAGATTTGGTGTATGAGAGAAAGAAAATATGTGATATTGGTCTTTTTATGCTCTACCCATTTTCCAGGAAATAATATGACTGGCTCCTCTCTACAACTGAGCAACGCTCCATTGTGGTTTTGGTGAGTCAGCAGTTCCTTTTTTTTTTTTTTTTTTTAATTGCTGAATTATGTTACAAATTTATCTATTGACTCACTGGAGAATATCTCAGTTGCTACTAAGATATGCTAGTTTTGAATTGAAGTTATAGTTAAGTCTGGTTCTAATGATTGCTGTGTCTTCTGAGTACCCTGTGTGTAAAGATACTGAGCAAACAGTAACTGGTTAAAAGATGGGAGTTGTCAGGTAAGGCATTTGTCTGTGTCTGTTGTATCCTCTATCTACAGATGCCCAAAACTCTGGGTCTCTTCGCGTTTCTCCTCTCCTTACTGTGCATCCTCACACTTTGGCCCTGGTAAATCCTATTGATCATTCGTCTTCTCCAACACACAATCCTGCTATGGTTTTTAGAGAGTTCTTGGTAGAGTGGATAGGAATGTGAAAGAGGGAACAGCCCAAATCTCCCAGATACATCTCAGTCTTTTGATATGGTTGTGTCTTAGCATTGTGAACTTCCCAAATATCTCGTACCGCATCCATGATCTTTACTACCTTCCTTGGATAGCATATGTTAGCGTTACTAACATATTTCCAGGAAGCTTCCACCCATGATGCAAATGTGTTTTATCTTCCAAGTTGAAATAATATCCTTATGAGTAGAGTAATATCCCCTTATTACTGGGATAAGGTCCTAAGCATGATCTGTCTGCTGTGGAATATGACCTAGAGAAAATGGTGAGTATACCTCATAATACGTACATGTCCTATCTCTGAGATCTCATCAAGGTCACATATGGTTATTTATATCTCCGTCAGGGGGAAACAGAACTTATAGGAAAGTCTGTGAACACACAGAGGCTTTCCTAAACCTCCATCCTCCACCACATCTTTTCACTCAACCCAGCTACATCCAATCTCATTTATTCATCTTCTTCCTGGTTCCAGTCCATGTGGGTTCTTCTCTAGGTAAGTGCTTCTCAAGTGTGTCTTCTAAATGTGATTAGCTCTTCAGATTGGGGGGGGGGGAATTCATCTAAAAACGTCAGTTTTCTGACAGACCAGAGGAGAGTCATTAATGTTTAATATGCTCCACATTGTCATCTATTAAAAATTCGGAGTTGTTACCATTCAACTCATTCCATGTTAAGAGCCAAAATGAACAATATATTATGAGCATCATGATTATCATCTCTGCATAAAGATGTAATTTGGCAGTAGCCATACAATTAACAACAACAACAACAACAACAAAAGAAGCAGTGTCTAACTTTTGGTTTTCTGCTTCTCAATAAGAACACATAGCTTTAAAACATTCCACAGGCTGCTGCCTAGGTTATGTACAATAGAAACATGAAGGATGAGTTTGAATCCCGGTGGAAGCAGTTTAAGTGGCCGTCTGAGATCTGCAATTACGTTCAAGCTGAAAAATAATTCGGCCCAGTAACTGCTATCCTAGGGAAGGTCAAACCATTTTCCACAGTACTCAATGATGGATCTCACAGTTCAGTAACAAAGTGGGGAGTAGGCAATGTTGTCATTGACCTTACACATTGGCACCTGCATTATTGAATGCTTGTAAACACTGCAATTGGCCAACACCATACAGTACACATTCATTCAGAGGCTAGCTGTACTGAATGCTTCAGTGTTTGGGAGCTTAGGGAGGAGAGAACTAGCCATCAAGGTGAAGTACATGCTCTCCAAATAACTTTTAAAGTATTCTATTTGTTCTTATGTATACAAATCATACACCATCACTACTGACTTGGCCACCACGTAAGGGACTATTAATCTGCATGGTTTATAAACCCTGCAATGCATACAAACAGGGAGCCTATTGCAGGGAAGAAAAGGACATAAGATTTTACCAGGCTATAGACATGGAATCGCTGAGCCCCAAGAACTGACCTTAGATTTGTGATTAACAGAGCTTATCTTCGCTTTACCAAGCCAAGCTGTGGAGAAATTGATTTTCATATGTTTTATGTGTGAGAGGCTCATGAGTTCAGTAGAGAGGGAAGAAGCTGGCCTGCCCTGATAAAGTAATGATTTATATGCAATTTAAAACTCTTCACTGGTGTTGCTCAGCCAGAGTTTCTCTGAGTATGTGGTAGTGGCAATGACAAAGGCAGCTTATGGCTTTGGGAGAATATGTGCACAGATACTCTGCAATAAGGAGTACTTCCGACCCACTGGCACTCAGGAACATTCTGGCAAGTAGCATTGCTGTTTGTCTAAAAGTACATTGTATTTCTTTGTGCATAAGTTATCTTCCAAAACAAATCGTGGTCTTTAGCCCATTTTCTGAATTGTTTCCTTCACATGTAAGTACTGGTTTCTTTAAGTCTATGATTATAAAGATTTCCAGTTATATTAAAAATAACCACATACACACATTTGTCCACAGTGCAAGAGAGATGATTCTGTGTTTAAGAGCTCACACTGCTCATGCAGAAGACATGAGTTCTGTTCCAGCACTATCAGGCAACTCACAATTGCTTTTAACTCCAGTTCCAGGGGTATGACAACTCTTTTCTAGCTTTTATGTTACGTCTTCACTCACAGCTATGTGCATTTATACACAAACACACACACACACACACGCACGCACACGTACACACACACAACTATACAACCAAATATTTAAAACGATTTCCAATGAGTTAATACTATTTACTTTACTACTCCTATTAATTTACATACTACATTAATTCTCTCACTTGGGTTCTAAGTAAGCTTTACATAAATACTGCACTGCTTTTTTAACCAAATTGAAATCACAACTACTGAGCATTGTCCATCTTGACATGAGAACTGTCGTTTTTTTGTGTGTGCACACTAGCATAGCTGACATAGAGCATGAAGACTTTGAAGCAGGTGTAGTATATAGTTGTAAGCAATATACCACTTATAGTCTCATTTGGGGGCTGCATGCCTCATGCCTCATACCTTGTGCCTCATCTACAATTTTTAGGACTCAATTTCAAGATAGTTTCATAAAACATTCACAACATATAAATTTGAGATTACATTTAGATTCAGTAGGAGATTACTATATCAAATCACATGAATTTGCCCAAAGGAATGGAGAATTTAAAGACTGCACAAATGTGTCTATCATAAGGCAGCATGCAATTAATACCATCTAATATCCATTTTTAACTTCTTGGGTATGTTTATGGCGATATCATTTTAAATGCGTTTGAAAATATAGGTTGTAGATTCACTTTTCATCTAAGAAGATGGATGTATAACAATTGGGAAACTATGCTAAAAATGTGCGTGGAGCTCTATCCACGAGGAAGGAAAGGGAGATTCCATCTGGCCATGGCTTCATTGGTTCTGGAGAGAAATCCAGTTTCTTGAACGACATCATTCGTATAACAACCCTTATAGTCCTTTACATTTAGTGTGGATGTAGAGACTTCAATTTATATGACAGGGATTCGCTATGGCTCTGGTGAGCATATGGTGACAGGCATATTAAGACTGATGTGTGAACAGATTAAGGATGCAAGGCCTTTGGTTTAATCCTAACCTCATCTGGGCACATCATGTCACTTGATGTTTAAGTGAGTCCTTTACAGAGAGAAACATAGGGCAAATTAGAATAAAAGTAGCTATGTACTTGCTTCCAGTGATCTGACAGCAGCCACAAAGGAAGGATCCCACTCACTATACGTAAGGCTAACAAAACTTCAAAATTCTCCCCAAAATAGTGAGCAGAATAAGATAGCCTTATGTGTCTACAGAGCACTTCTTGAAGTAATAAGTAAATGTAGCAAAGCTGTGGGATGCTAAATCAATGTGGGGAAATCAATTGTACTTTATGGTCGAGCAATGGAACACTGCAATGTGGAATCAAAGACACAGCAAGTCCCCTCAGCACAAGTGCACACCGTCTGCACTCTCACGAATGTTTGGTAAGGCTGATCTTTAATTTCATCAATGTAGCAAGTGTGTAATGGTATTTATTTGTGGATTTAACTCATTTCCCCTACTTATCAATTATATTAAGTAACTTTGTATGTACTCTTCCATATGTCTTCTTTCATGAAAGGGGTTATTTGGTTTGCTGGTTGGTTGTAGCTTTAGAATCAGAGTTTTACTATATAGCTCAGGCTAGCTCAGAACTTACTACATAACCCAGGTTAGGCTTTGATTTGGGAGTCACTTACTTCAGCCTCTAACATTCTGAAATTATATATACGGAACACATATCTTAGTAACTTCTCATTTTCTTAATACTGTTTTTTCAATGAGGTAAAGGTATTGATTTTTGAAGCACACTTTATCAATTCTGTGTCGTTTCTATTAATTTGGTTAATGCAAAGTCAGTCACAAAAGTATTCTCTTATGGTTCCTTCTATAAGTTTCAGCTTGGCATTCAGTCGATGACTACCCTTTTCTTGATTGCGGTGTGAGGAATGGATTGTCGTGGTTTTGTATAAGGGTATCTGGAATCCCCAGGACTATTTGTTGAAAACATTTACTTTCCAGCAGAGTTATCTTCCCACATCTATGAAAACTCAAATCACAAACTAAATATGGTTTTCCTGGGCTTCATCCTGATTTGGGAACAAAAAGACCCAAGGGCCAACATCAATGTTGGTGCTGGGAACTCTACAATGAGGCTTGAATTTGGTAGTTTTTTGGTTTTTTTTTTCTTTCACTTTATTTTCCTTTTCAGTTTTGTCGTTCGAGGCACATTTCAAAGTAGAATGTTTGCATGCATAATGTCATGGGTATGCATGCACTGGTACTGAAAATCGTTTTGTTTATTCTGTATCCTGTAGATTTCCATAGATTTTACACTCAGCTTGTCAAACTCTGTTTAAAATCCTGTTTGAGCTAGTCCCAAAGAGGCCCCCACCAAATTCTCTTCTTACTCCCAGTTGGGGAGGCTCCTGGGACCCTAAATGAGGTTCCTACCAACAGGGGATATGGAAACTGAAGTGGCCATCTCCTGTAGCCAGGTGGGAATTCCACTGAAGGTAGGGGGACATTAAAACCTTCAACCCAAAATTTGTCTTGCTTACAAGATGTGCAGGGGTAAAAATGGAGCATGGATTGAGGGAACTGCCAACCAATGACTACCCCAACTTGAGACCCATCCCATAGAGAGGGCCAACCTCTGACAATATTATTAATGTTCTGCTATGCTTGCCTAGTATAACTATTTCCTGAGAGGCTTCATCCAGCATCAGATAGAAACTGATACAGAGAACCGCAGCCAAAAATCAGGTAGAACTTAGGGCAATCTTGTGGAAGTGTTAGGGATAGAATTGATTGAGCTATAGGGGTCAAGGACACCAGAAGACCTACATAGTCAACTAACCTGGGCTCACGGGGCTCACAGAGACTGAACCACAAAGCAAAGTGCATGCTAGGGTTGGACCTATGCCCTGTATACATTTGTAGCAGATGTGCAGCTTGGTCTTCATATGACTCCCCTAACAATTGTAACGGGACTATGCCTGACTCTGTTGCCTACCTTTCGATCCCCTTCAGTGGGAGAAAATGTACTTAGTCCTGCTGGGACAGTATGTCCCACAGTTGGGTGGTACTCAAGGTGGGCTTCCCCTTCTCCTCAGAGAAGGGGAGAGGGATTTGTAAGGGTGGGATTTGGAGGAAAGGAGGGAGGAGTCTGAAATTGGGGTGTAAAGTGAATAAATAAACAACTTAATTAAAAATACGTTTGAGTTTTAACTCAGATTAAGTTGAATTTATGGATTATGTACATATTTTCAACTTCACCATATTGAATATTACTATTTATAGTCTCTGACTTTTTAATTAAAGATCCATTAAGCCAACTGAATTTCTCAACTGCTTATTGCTATTGTAGATGTTTATAAAAATTCTTTCTCTGTTTTATTTTGGAAGTTTTTTTATTTTTTTTACTTTCTTCAAATTCCCTAATGATATTCTCTTCAGTGATGACTAGGCCACCATGATATTCTCTTCAGTGATGACTAGGCCACCATGATATTCTCTTCAGTGATGACTAGGCCACCATGATATTCTCTTCAGTGATGACTAGGCCACCATGA
>JADRCH010000120.1:3371184-3403130 GCA_019843965.1 Rhynchomys soricoides
ACTAGGCCACCATGATATTCTCTTCAGTGATGACTAGGCCACCATGAACCCTATTCATTACATATTTGCCACAGATACCACAGTTTTCATCATGTTTCTGTGTGTGATTATTTGGACTCCTGGATGCTGAAGTCTAGAAGACAGGGTTTTCTGCATTCCTGACAATGGTCGTGATATATTCTTAGGAATGGAGCCATTGGCTCTGTGTAAAGCAACGGCTTCAATGGAATTATGCAGTTCATATCAGATTTTTATATAAAAAGCAGGTCAATTACCAACATCATTCTCTCAAATGAAGGCCTATGACTATGAGAAGGGGTTTTAGGAGACCTGTGAATTGCCAGCAAGGAACTGTCAGTGGCAACTGATGCCATGACTCGCTTCCCAGACTCACTCTGCTCTTGTTCCCAAGTGACCCCAAATGTGTGCAAATATTTTAATTTGACAAAGCTGAGAAGTTTGTATATGAGATTCTGCTATTCTTCTCTTGTTCCCAATGTCCTAGGGAGATGATTAATCAGAATTGAGACTTCATAACAAAGATGATATTTGAGAGTAAGAATATGTAATTTTGTTTTTTGTTTTGTCCAGTGCACATGACTAAGTTAACAGGAAAATGTCAAATTTGACACTTGACAGGTAATTACAAAATCTGGTTTCTTCCTGCTGTGACATATTTCTGCATTTCCATGATGTGGGTATTAATCCATGATAACAGCCCATAATTTTAAAGCAGGCAGCTTCATTTGTAATTTTTCATCAAAATGTCCTAAAATACCAAGGACTACTGCACCTCACTTCGAGCTTTTTAATTGCTCAAAAGAAGATGCTTACATCCATAGTAGTGTAACTTTAAGAATCTGCAGCTGAATTTACATTAGAGATATTAACTCTAGGGAAGATCACAGAAAGTTGGCATGAAGAGTCATAAATACATGTCACAAGATAAATTAGATACATGTCACAGGATTTGGTGGCATGACACAGGAAGCAGGTGGCCCATGAAGTTTTCTTTATTTATGTGGTTATTCAGCATGGTTACTTTGTTATCTGAGGTGTCAACCTTCATAGGTCAAGAATTATTTTCCATGATTATGTCCCTGACATCTGCATCTATTAATTTTCTTACCAGCATCCAGTGTTAGAAAGCATCAGTCAATGAGAACGGCTCCAAGGATCTTTGTTCAGTATGCTTGTTGAGTGTGGCTAGAAGACTAAGGTGTTTTCTCTTTGTTGTCAATAATAGTGCATGTGTGTGCATGCATGTTGGCATGTGTGCTTATGTGTGTTTGTGTGTGTGTGTGTGTGTGTGTGTGTGAGAGAGAGAGAGAGAGAGAGAGAGAGAGAGAGAGAGAGAGAGATTGTTTTCTTATACAGTTTTAAAAAGGATACTATGTACCCTACAGGTAATTGGGATTTGCATACATGTGTATATGGCAACACACATGCACACATGCGCACACACACACCCCTGAAATAACCAAATAGATGTTGTGTGCTGCTTCCTATACCCTATAGAGATGTTTATTTGAAAGATGAATCCTCCAGTAGGGAAAAACTGGATAATAGGCAGGTTTTTATACTCTACAGTAAGATGTCAAAGTAACTTCATATGAATTCCACTCCTCCAAGCCAGTGCCTAGAGAGGATTTAGACACCGAGTTTCATCCATGTAACCCTATCTATATTTTTTTTTACAGGATCTAGCTTTTTATTGACCAGTTAAAATGGGAAGAAGGTACATATGGCATCACCTGAGTACAGGATGGTTTGCTAATAGGTGGCCAACCCCTCTTGAGGAGCCAGTATTAACATTAGAATACAGAAAGCATCAGGACAACCCACTACATTTTCTCCTTCTTGCCCAATTAAAAAAGATCTCCCTCTTATAGTAACAAACAATACATAGTAGGAACAGTTTTGAAATAACTATGAAGATTATTAAGCATGAATGTGTTTTGTAATTAGATGAGGTACTTTACCATCTATCTTATCTTAATGACTTTATAATTCTGTAACCTAAGCCATCTTCTGTTTTAGCTTGTATTACTATCCTAAAACCATCTTTTCAAATCTAGAACATCTTCAATGCTAAACAACTTAAGTTTAATTGTGAGACTATAACAATCTAATCTTTAAACCCATCAGAGACTTCAGAAGGAAAATATATTACTTGAATATGCAGTCAGTACAAGAATCCACAAGACAGAGGACAGCCAGACCTGCTTTCCCGACTGCCTGCATTGCAGGTTTCCTAAGATCTTTGCACACACAGCAGGCTACAACATAGAAAAAGTCAAAGAGGGATCAGAAGCACAGAAGTCTCAGGTCTTTCTACAGTCAGCCCCCTCCCTGTGAATCAAACTCTACCTATATGTAGAAGCTATCATGAGATCATCATTGATTGGATTAAACTTTTGGAAACTATACACTTGTATATCCTACTTTATGCATATCACACTTACATGTTTAGAACAGGCAGAGTCCACTAAGCTGCCCCACTGTATTGTGAGTGCAGAGCTGTGTTACCCTGATGCAGATAAAAACCCGATGACAGTTTGGTTAACTCTATACATTGGTTCCCTTCCCCGTGACTGTCCTGTGCTGAACAATGGTCATAGGGCACATTTCTGACCAACAAGATGTGAAAGAATGCCACTGGAGTGGCAACTGGTCTGCGAAAGACTCCTTTTTTCAAATGGAACTGCTGTGGAGATGAAGAGGAACCCTCTAAAAGATTGAAGTAAAGCTAGGACCTTGAAATGCTTTCCCCAAACCATTGATAACAGCGTTTTGTAACCCTTGCTATCTCTGGTATACATCTATATACCCTTAGTGTGTGAAATGATAGAGTATTTGTATTGCTATCATTTTAAGATATGATTTTTACTGGTGAAACCTGAAACATCTGGATATGTGACAGAAGGCAGTTCTGCTGCTGCTGCTGGGAAGGAGAAAGGCCTGGATGTTTAAGAGGTTGTTTAGTGTCGGGGCTTTAGTATGAAACATAGGGTCTTTTTCCTCCCTGTTTATTCAGTGTTACCACCTCCCCAAATCCTCCCTCTGTATGTTTGATCCCCATGCAGTTTTCTCTTGTAAGACCAGTAAAGGCAAACTTCCAAAAGCAAGACCCTTGTTCTTTAGATTTTAGCTAAGGAAAAGAAAAACAAACAAAATTGGTTATCATCATCATCATCATCATCATCATCATCATCATCACCATCATCATCATCTGTGATGGTTTGTATATACATGGACCAGGAAGTGGCACTATTTGCAGGTGTGGCCTTGTTGGAGTAAGTGTGACACTGTGGCTTTGGGCTTTAAAACCCTCATCCTAGCTGCCTGGAAGCCAGTATTCTGCTAGCAGCCTTCAGATGAGATAACTCTCAGCTCCTCCTGCATCATGTCTGCCTAGACTGAACCTCTCAACCTGTAAGCCAGCCCCAATTAACTGTCCTTTGTAAGAGTTGCCTTGGTCATGGTGTCTCTTCACAGCAGTAAATCCCTAACTAAGATGGCATCGTCATCATCATCATCATGATACCAGAAAATTATTCCTGAACTCACATTTTTATGATTCTAAACATGCTATGAAATGCATAAAAAGTCATAGCATTATATTAATGGGTTCTGTGTCCAAAAACTGTTGAATAAACAGAATAATGGCTGTGAAAAACAAATTTAGATGTCCTCCCCTTAGTGTCTAACACTTCCCAGATGCAGCTGCTATTGTGTTTGTCTGAGCTTGACAGGATGCAGGGAAGCCCTGCTGAGAACCTACTTTACCAAAATAGAAATCAGAACATCTAATCATCTGCAGGACCGAAATGCAAAAAGAGGTAATGAAAGCAGATTGGGGGTCTACATGTGAATATTCATAATTTAGTTCCTTTCTACTTTTTTGGAGTGCAAATCCAGGACCTCACTCCTCATACCCATGAGCTAGCTATACCACTGAGTTATAGTCATCAGCTCTTCATTTTAGTTTCTTATGGATCAGTTAAATTTTCTTTTTTAAAAAGTTATAAATATTAATAAAACTATAATGGTGGCCTCTTACGGATTGTCCATCACATTGCTTAATTGAGAAAATCAGTGTTCTCTCTGCCGCATTTACAATGTAAACATCTATCTTAATCTGAACTGGTATATAACATTTCTATGATGTATACATTAAACTTCCCTATGGTATATCTCAAGATGTTCCATGCTATAACCTTTTCTATATATGCATCACCACTGGCATGACAGAGCTCAGCTCACACAATTCTGTTATGGAGAGAGAACTTCTGTGAGTCTTATTCTCTTCCTTCGATAGAAAGATTGATGTTTGATGTTCTTGATTCACAGTGCTGCTGCCAAGGTGGCAAATCACACTGCAGGAACAGCTGCTTCCCCAGCACAGGCATGGCTTGGCTGGTAAACAATCATCTCATTATTGGTGGAATAAAAATAAGATAATTTTTATTTTATAAGAGGAGAATTGCAGACAAAATACAGCAATCAGAAGTGGTGCGGGAGAAGGAGGTGAAGCATCCATGGGATGGTTGAAAATTCATAAGGGACATAACACCCAATCTGGAATTTTGAGTGCTTACTCCCCAACTTTTAACCTTCTCTTCATTGGAAGAATGGGATTCTGTGCATAACCCACTATAGTGACAATGACCCTACAACACACAGGGAGCACATGTACAGGAGACAAGAGGCAGCAGTCCTAGGGCCTTGGCCATTCCTGGGGGTACTGCAGTATGAATCTAGACAGGGCAAACTAGTGGTGCTAAATTGGTGCTGGTAAAGCAAGAGCCATACCTCCATGGGGCAAACAACCATTAAAAAGATACAGAAAACCTATGCCTTCAACCTTTGACCGCTGGAAGTCCAGTGTCACGTCTGTGCCATGGGAGCATCTAGTTATAGCATCTTTTGAACTTAAGATGTCTTGGTCGGAGACAGTGTGGAAGACTTTGAGTTACAATGGTGTCAGTCAAGCTTCAGGTGGAAAGAAGAAAGCTGGGGTTAGTACTTTTCTGTCATTGTAATAAAAAGCCCTGACTGAAATAACATAAGGACAGAAAGGGTTTTTTCTGGCTTTTAGTTTAAGAGGCAAAGGTTCATCATTGCCTGGAAAGCATGGAAATAGTCAGAAAAAAATTGTGCTGATGGGTCAAAGATCTGTTGGTCACATTTTCATCTAAACACAGGAAGTAGGAAGAAAGCTGAAAGGAACAGGTAATGGGGCAAGGTTATAGAACATCAAAACCCACCCCCACTGACAAACTTCTAGCAAGGTTCCAACTACTAAAGGTTCTATAACCTCCAACATCAGTACCATCACCTGGACAGCAGTGTTCAGGCACAGGAGCCGGTGGGAGACATTCCTCATTCAAACCTCCACAGAGCAAACCAATACAATATGGAACAAGAGAGTTACCATTAGACAAGCACAGAGACAGTGTCTAGGTAGCTAAAGAGAAAGGGAGTAAAGGGGTGAAAGTTTGTGACCAAAAACAACACCTAGCTTTTCTCTATGGAGACTGGGAACAACTGAGAGTTTATACAGCACAATGACCCAATTCATCTCCAGGGAATTGATTTTCCTCAATTGAAGGCAGGTCAACCAATAAATGGCATTGAAGAAACAGATATTCTGATACCTCTAGCATGGGGACCTTTAATCAAGGGGCTGGAGACTCTGTGAGAGTCTGTATCTGAAGCATGTAACCATGTTAATGAGAGAGAGGGGTCAGGGAGAACCTGCTGGAATGCCACCAAGGGGGAAGCAACTTTCATTTGCATCTAAGCCATTGGACTGCACTGACACACCTGTGCCCCAGTCCCATCTCTGCTGCTTACTGAGAAAGCTAAGGGTGGTGGAACTGTTGCTGCAGGTTCCAGTCTAAAACAGCAATATTGTCAATTCTGTGGGGTTAACCAAGAAAGTACACATAAGGTGCATGAATGATAATAAACTAAACCTTACCAGTTAGCCCATGACAGAAAATGTTGAATACTCGACATATTTTTTAAAACTTCTCAGTAGACACTGGGCAAACACTGGAAAACCTTCAAATTATAAAACACCCCTATTGTTAGGCACATAACAAAAATGAAAAATAAAAACATAACATCCACTTACAGGAACAACTGAAGACAAGAAGCTGGCCTACGCACGAATGCAAGCTAGCACAGACTGTAAGAAAGACTCACACACTATAGTCTAAACACCACCAACTAGGCCTTCAAGAGACCACAGTTATAATAACCGTTGCATCTGGTGCTCATCACCACTTGTTATGAAGCCTCTGGACATGGATAACTGTGGATTTTGCACCATTGAACTCAGAGTACCCCCAGTGTCTGAGTATTTGCTGAGGCTGGGTTATACCAGAATTTTACTTCCTTTGGACTAATCTGTACATGCCTGAGGTCAGATGATTTATCTTCAAAAAACTTCAAGGATGAAAGAGGTCTCTTGAAAAGCAGATTAGTTCTAATTACTATAAATCTCAGCAACTATTTAAACCCTGCACTTACCAAATAATTAGATCTTTTATGAGGAATCCTAGCAGCATGGCATTAATGGTATAAATCAACATGTAAATATTGTGTCTTTAATGCAATTGGATTTCTGCTGTCTGGGATAAGCATAAACTGCCAGGCATCACTTGGTCAGGGAGTTTTGTCCAAAAAGAGCCAATGAAAATAAGAGGCTTTCCCCATTTTCTGCATGGATTTCATAACAACACATTCAAACTGTAAATATATATCCCTTGCTATGGAGAATAGTATACAGTGTATGAATATAGAATTATCTACATTAGGAAAAAATCTCCAATTCAAACTGAAATTTAAATTTTTTATGATCCAGTATGTTAACCTCTGACAACATACCCTACAGGCATATAAGCTAGTACATCATAGAGACACTTGTTCACCCACACTACTCCATGGCTGTTTACAACAGTTAAGTATAGAGTGCATTTTGGCACATATCAATAAAGACTAAATAATGGGTATATCATACAGATGCACACTGTAGAATTATACAACTATAAAATAATTAAATTAAATCAGGGGCTGGAGAGAGAACTCAGCAGCTAACAGCACTTATCGCTCTTCCAGAGACCCACTTTAGGGCTCTCACAACCACCTGTAACTTCAGTTCTGGCCATCCTGTGACCTCTTCTGGTCTATGCAGGCGCCTCCTGCACACATATGGCACACACTGGGGGCATCTGGGTCTAGGTTATAGACCCAGATGTCTTAGGGCTTCAGCCTAGGTTAGTCTGCATCTCTGTGTATAAGTTAGCAGGGTTTCACACAGGAGTGAGTGGGCCATGGAATTCCACCAGAACGAACCCCAGCTATTCCAGGCTTTGCTGCAACTGCTGCCATTGCTGTCTTCTTCCCTCTGCTCTTGGCCCCTCCCCCAGCTTCCTTTCTTTCCTTAGTCTTTCTCCTCCCGGTTTGCTTCTTCTTCCCACACCTTCCTTTATCTTTTTCTGTTCTTTCTGTCCTTTCTTTTTCTCGTCATCATTTTCAAACTCATATTTTCTCCTTTCCCACATCTTATTATGCACTTAGAGCCACAACCCCATTCACACTGGAGAGCTAGTGCCTCCAACCCCCATTTGTGTCCATGAATATATTCCTAACATTGGAGTGAGATTCTTGGGTTAAAAAACACACTTCTGGATTTTTAACTTGAAACAATATGTGAATTAGGGAGAAGAGAATTTTAAAGTATACTTTAGAGTCCAGGAAACAGTATCTCAGTGATAATAAACATCTTTACCTAGACTCCAGCAAGAATTAAAACCTGAGGTAACTGACAACCTCAAGAGTGTTTTGACCCTATGTTTACCTACGAGAAGCTGCAGTCACCTGACAAGGGTCTATGATCTTTAGTCCCTTTTATGGGAGGGGTCTATAAATCGCAAACAGTATGGGGTGTTAGGATCCAATTGTCACTAAGAGATAGAAATTGTGAAATGAGGAGAGGTTTCATTGCTAGTTGTAAATTCCCCACGGGGGCAAATAATTGAAGGGCTGTTTATGATAGAAGACTATAATTAGGAGTAATGGGGAGAGGGAAACAACAACTCTGTAATAAGGCTCTGGTGTGAGGTATTCAGATTTAATTGTGTTTTTTAAGTAATGTCAGACTCCCAGATGCTGTAGCGAAGAAGACAGTATACAAATGAATGAATGAGCAAATGATTTCATAATCCACACAGTCAACTGCATGCTTTATAATGGAAGATGCTGTCTTAAAACTGTGCATTTAGAATTGGTGCTGCAGTATGAAAAAAAATGTTCCTATCGCACTAAGAATGTGCTACTTAATTCCCTTGACTGACTAATGGAAAACCATTCTTTCTCCCCATCCCCAACACACATGATACCCAGACTCTTCAGATTACGAAATCTGTGTGTGTGGTGAACCATTTATGAGTTGAAGCCTCACACACTGGGAGGTTAGTTTATCCAAGTGAATGTTATAATCAACTATTTCAAATGCATTGTTCAGATCCCAGGAGACTTCAGGAGTGATGGGAGGAAGATAGTCAGGCAGATTTTTATGTTTCTCCCACTGTTACAAGGACACAGCTTACGTGAAACAGCTATTCAGAATAGGATCCACAGGAGTCCTGGGAACTTAGGAGCCCTCTCTATTGCTGCTATTACTTGTGTTGTAGAATCAAGCAACATGAGTTCTTTATTCTACATTGATTATATTTTCATTAGACAAACTGCTATTGTTATCTAAAACTTAATAGCCAAAATGTGTCTGGCTGAAACAATAAAGGCAACCATTGTTCTGTGCCAGTCACAGATCAGTGCCAGTAACAGTTTGAAATACAGTAGATGAATGTGCACTGTAGCCCTAATCATTCACAAGATAGCATAGAATGGGGATGTTGCTCCATCCACTGAACAGAGAGAACAAATGGGCATGTGCACATATATACAGACAATGTCTAACACTCCCTTCCTGGTGGCTACTAGATTAGATACAAGATAGCCATTGATTTGAAATATGAAAGTTATCTGTGTAGGATGTTTGATACAGAAACAGACATGAATGTGAATTTCAAAGGCTTTAAGATTTCTCTTGTTCTCTTGATCCTAAGGACTACTGTGTTTTCATGACTCTTTTGCATTTTTCTAAATGTCAGAAGGAAGTGCATGCAGTCACTGATTCAAATGCTAAAGTGATGGTAATTCCCACACATCATGAGAGATTTTCCTTTCTTTTCTCAAATTGACAAGGTACATGGGCATTGTACATGCCTCCACAAAGTTGTCAAAACCAATACAACACTGTCAAGATCACTGATGGATTAAACCTTCTGTTTTTAACTTCTAATTAGCAGTCCATATTGAAGACTAGTTTGTATCATGGTCTCAGTCCTCCTTGTACACATAAGCACTCTTGGAGAAATCTCATGCAACTGTGGCAATGATTCTGTTTCTCATCCTTTTAGCTGATGGGACTCAGTTGGATTCTCGGCTTCCTATGTCCACTTCTTGGTGTACATTCCCACACTGATCTACCTTCCCAAAGAATTTTGATATGCCTGGTTCTCTGGGCCTGTCTAATTAATTTTCATATAACACCAATGGTGATTTTTCCATTTTCAGAGAGCCCTTATCCATTGTCATAACAAGGACAACTAATTAAAATATAAAGGTTTATGAGAGCAGTTACTATGGCTTCACCACCCAAGCCCAGCTTAGTGGCTGTCAAAAGATCAAGGCCCATTAATTCTGTCTAAAGTATGGGAATAACACCAGGACTCTAACAAATCTGTTAATGCTGCTAGAATTACAGCTAGGACTTCATGATCATTGTTCTCAAGGTATGTCAGTATTCTCTGAATCTCAGACGTCTCGGTGGCCACATCAATAAGTATTTATTCAGCAGGCACATGAACAGATGAGTGTTTCACAGGAAGAATTTAATTGACTCATTCTCTGTCCTTTCAGAGTTGACAGTTTCAATATCTTTTCCTGATAAGAGTACATAACGTAATTCGGTTAACAGAAGGTGACAAATTGCTGTCATCAGTCTTTTACAGCTTTCTATTTTCAGATGTCTGTCTCTTCTTCCAGGTTCCCAGGCAGATGAATACATACTTAGCACGAGCTGGAAAAAAGTCTATAAGCTTGGTCGTTCACAATGTGACTGAGATGGCTTCACCCTGAAATGGAAAGTAAAAGTTTCACCAATCTCTGGATCTCAATGTTTGTTAAAAATCAAAGGGATCCCTAGTTCATCAGTTTAGGCATTAATTCTGGACAGTGTTAGAGGTGATAAGTGATAGGCTTGCCAATGACAGGGGAGAGGACGTCTTATAAATTGTCCATGAGTTGTAGCGTCAGTGGTTTCCTACCTTTCCTTTGTATGAGCTTTTAGGTTTAGAAGGAATAGGACAAGGGAGGCAGCTCCGCTGATAGAGAGCATGTCTAACATGCAGGAAGCCTGGAGTTCTAATCCAAAACTACAAACAACAGATGTGGTAACACATGTCAATCTCAGCACTCAAGAGGGAGAGATTGAGTGATAGATGGAGGTATGGGGGAGAAGTGCATGTGTCTGTCATTAGAAGGGGTATGCCACAGTTTATGTGAGGAAGTCAGGGGGTAAATCTTGTCAGTCTCCATTTGCCTGTTCATCTGAGATAGGGTCCTTGCCTCTGTGTAAGCCAAGCTGCTGGACAGACAACTTCTTCAGATTCTACAGTCTCTACCTTGTCTCCTGGGTCCACACTGAGATTGTGGATCATGTGCTACCATGTCTATCTTTAATATAGGCTCTGGGGATCCAAACTCATATCATTAGACTTGAGCAGTGAGAGTCCTTACTTAATGAGCCAGCCCTTCACACATATTTGTAAACGACTACTCATTCTTCTGTATCAATTCTTTATGCTTTATTTTCTTCATAATTAATATTATAATATTTTCTGTTGCATATTGTAATTATAAGTAATTTTACATTTATATTAAATATATCATATATATATTATACTAAACACTCAAATAGTGTCAACTATAATTTTCATTAAATAGTAATTTGCAGCTAATATTTTTAAGATACTACTATTATTCTTTGAAACAATCCTTGTAAACTATAAATTTGTGCGGTCATTACAAAAAACAGTTTGGAAAATACTTACAAAAGATAAAATAGACTACTATATAATCCAGCCACCCAACTGCTGGCAACATAACCAAGGGAAATGAGATGAATGCATCAGAGAGGCAATTAGTACATCAAAAAGATTGCTATACTATTAGTAGCAATGACATATAATTAAACCAAGAATTTCTTAATGCATAAACAGATAAAGGATGTGTGCTACCCATATGCATCTGAATACTTTTCCATCTTTAGAGGGAACTGGTTATTTTTTTTCTACTTTTGGAAACATGGATGAGTCTGGGGTAACATAATAAAATAAACCTAGCCACAGAAAGTACATAGTACATGGTCTTATTTTGTGTTGAGTATGTAGCAATTAATCTTGTGGAAATTGCTGGGAGAATGGTGGCAGCTAGAGGCTGGGAGGTGAGATTAAACAATGGTCAGGATCAGTGATGCATATTTTCAATTCCCTTACTTAAGAGGCTGAAGGAAAACCATGAGTTCAAGCTCAACCAGGGCTTCATTCTGAAACCCTGTCTCAAATAATGACAATGATCATAATAATGCCTTAGTTTCTTTTCTATTACTGTAAAGAGACACCATGACCAAAGCAACTTATAAAAGAAAGCATTTTATTGGGGGCTTGCTTACAGCTCACAGAGTGAGTCCAGGACAATCATAGTGGAGAACTTGAAAGCAGACCAGCAGGCAGAGTACTGGAGCAATATTCTAGAATTTTCATGTTGAGACACAACCACGAAGCAGAAAGATATCGATGGAATGGTATGGGCTTTTGAAACTTCAAACCCGTCCCTCAGTGACAAATCTCCTCCCACAGCACCATCCTTCTTAATTCTTCCCAAATAGTTCCATCAACTGGGGACCAAACAATGAAATGTATGAACCTATGGGAGCCATTCTCATTTAACCTCATTGCCACCACCACAACAGTAATAGTAATAATAATAATTAACAGCAATAAATATAATTAGAAGCAAAAAGATCTTCCAGAGATCTAATGTCTGGCAGCTGACTGCTGTGAGTGAAAATAAATATTCCTCTAAAGAAAATAGAGGATGTTAACTGCAGCCACTCCAAAAAACAAAAAACAAAAACAAACCATAGTAATTGTGTAAGGTAACACACCCCACAAACTCCACAGTTATATTACCCATTCTACACTGTACACTTCATACTGGATACAATGAAGACATACTATGGTACCTGTCATTTTATAAAACAAAAGAAAGCCTAAAAAATCATGTTTGAAATATCATTTTGTGGATAAGGTGAATGGTGGAGGTTTTAGGTGGGACTATCTGTGATGAAGTGCTCAAACACTTACCCACCCTACAGTGGTCTCCATCTGCTCCCTCTACTTTAGTAGTATGAACTGAGGACAGCACCATAGAGACAGATGTATCCATGATCCAAAGGTTAACTTAGATGCATATGGCAGTTGACATGCATCCTAACTTAAGGATACACCAGGATCCACAAATATCTAGTTTTGTCTTTAAATGTCCTATAGAGAGTTATTAGCTTGAGATGTGTATCTTGTTTTAAAAACCCAGCAATTTAGGAATTAATAATATCTGCTCAGATATTGATCTAGTCTATTGAGCTCTTCCTAAGTAACACTGTATTTTCCAAAGCTATATGTTACGCTGTTTTTCATAAATGTTCTGTGTGAGGCAGGGTAATCCTAGGAAGGAGGGAGTACTATCCAATCTATTTCACTCTGTGTGTCTCTAGGCCTGGGACAAGGAATTCTGATCTGATTGCAGATTGTCCCCTTCTTCCATCACCTCTCCTCATCTGCCCTCTTCTCTCTCCTCTTCTCACACCTCCTGTCCCCTGCATTTCCCTCCTCTCCTTTCTTCCTGTTCCCCTTGCCTTTCAACCCTCTCTTATTTCTTGCCTTCCCCCTCTCCCCTCAGTTTTGTTATTTAAAATAAATACCCCCTCAAGCCCATTAGGGCAAACCCTGGAGCTTGTCCACATCCAGAAGGAACACAAAGAGCTGTGTGTCCTCTACTGGTCAACTGCAGCAGATGGAATGTCCCTGGCACATGGTCTAGTAGGATAGGTCACAGATACCATATGGAGAGTTGTCCTCTTTCCTTACTGAGGAAGTACTTCCCAAGTGATCATTTGGTTTACAGGTTATGATTAGTTGCTTAACTTGGAGGGTTTGTGGCCGTGCATGACCAGAACTGAGTAAGATCTTGACAGCTTCAGTGCACAGTGTATACTCACAATATCTTAATCTATCTTTGGTCTTTAAAAGATCACTTCAAATTCCAGAGTATCAGTTTCTCCCTCCAAAGACAGCAATAGTATTTACCTCCAAAAAGGGCTGAAGAAGGGAGCTCACACATCAGTGATGCTTTGTCATTTAAAATTCTGTTATTGTTCACCAAGCTAGATGATATAAGTATCCTTGATCAACATGTGTTTGAAATACATAATGATTAATCCTTGGCTTCCAAAATCCTCATTTCTACATGTTCCTTATTGAATTATACTATTGAAAGATCAAAACTTTCTGTTTCAGGGTCTGATCTCAGTAAAGGATTTAAGGCAACTCCATTTAACCTGGCAATGAGATTAAGACCAGACTCTTCCATACTAGTCTTCAGACTTGTAATGTCCCTGCTTTGTCTCTGTTAATTCTGTCCTGCTGGCCTGGACTAATATCACAAGGCATTTAGCTGTGTTAATTAAAAATACCAGCCAAGCAAGATGCTTATGAATGTTGCTGCCAAAGGCAGCCTCCAGTTTTAAACAGTCATATTGATTTAAGGGCCTTTAAGCAACTGCTCTATAAATCTCATGGCCAACAGCTCACTGCTAACACCAGCAAATGCAGGTTGACAGTAGGGTGGTCTACAGGATCCCAGCAATGTGAAGTAGCTTCAGGAAGGGACATAGAGCTAAGGCAGAGCAGGGAAAGTGTGTCTGAGCAGCATGGAGAACTACAAACAGAAAGCTAGAGCATCAACGAGAAGCTGGGTATAGAATGAGAAGCTGCTGTAAAATCAGATGAGTGGTCAGTAGAGAAAACAGACCATAAAATGTTTGAGACCAGGATAGTTGCTGGAGACATTGAAGAGGATGCTTCCTGATACTGAGGATATGTATTTTGTGTGAATTATCAGAGAAAGAGCAGACGATGGGACTCTGCCATGATGACCCTCTTCGGGAACGCACAGAGCAGCTGGCTAGTAAGCACAGTGCCCTGAGGTCCAGATGATAGACCATGGAGAGATGATTGGCCATGACCAGGCACAGCTTGAGGCCTTGAGAAGCAGATGGTGGTAAATCTGCAGTTCCAAATGATTTGTTCCTAGCAGACCTCATGTTTCAAGTGTGAGACAGGAGAACATAACTGAGTCCATTTCTTCCCCTAAACACCCAGTGTGATAAATGGGTCAGAACCATGGCAGTGCTGAACGTAGTTCACATAGGATCTTGATTTTTTTAAGGTCTTGAAGATGGAACCTAGGGCCTTATGCATGCTAGGTAAGCATTAGCACACCACTGCACCAGACATTTCTGTTATTTTTGAGGTTGTTGGTTTTAAAGCATGATCTCACTAAGCTGCCCAGATAAGGTATACTCGAGTTCAACTGAAAATGAAAGCATTGCCTTAGGAGAATATAATATTACAAGACTTGGTCAGACATGACAGGCACTTGGGACACTTAACAAGCATGTGGGCACATGGCTTTCAGTACCATCTATAAAGTGAGTAGCCTGAAGTAGTTCCGGGGTGGCTACATTTTGTTTAGGAAGAACATAGGTGGTTCTGATGTCCACCTGGATGGGCAGTGTGGTACTGACAAACTTCTTCCTTTTTACAGTATAAAGGAAAGAGAGTGTATTGAAGAGAGCTCGTACATGAGGCTTCCCATCCAGTGGTCCTAGCCTTTGATGTGCAGACTATGCTATTTGGGTATTCTAGTTAATTTTTAAAATATTTTAATTTATTTTTTGAAATTCTCATATGCTTATAGAGTGCATTTTGATCATATCCATCTATCACTACCTTTCTCAAACTTCTCCTAGTGTCTCTTACTCTGTCTCCTTAGCTTCATATCCTCTTATGTCATCAATGACCTCCTGAGGCCAATTACTGCTGCTCATGTCTTCAAGCCATCTACTGCATGGGCAACCTACCCATAGCCAAGTTCCCAAAGGTTAGTAACACTCTCTTCCACCCCAAGCAGCCATCAATGACAACAGCAATTCCACTAGGGGTAGAGATGTAGAGGACACTTTCATCCATGCTAGAATTTTAAGTGGTTTGAGCTTATACAGATAACCACAAATGCTCTGATTCACAGTGTAAAACAGAGTCCTCAGATGAATACTCATCTGATAATGATGATGCCCATACAGATTTGACATCAAGATTATGAGTTAAGATTGAAAAGGGTTTACACATGCTGAAACCTTAGTACAGTGTAGTCCAGCCGATTATCATTTGCTGGTAAACCAGCTGGCCTTTGTGTTTCTGAGCACAGTGAAAATAAAAACATGCTGGAGAAATTGAGGTCACTGCAAACAGCATAATGTAACCCTGGGAAGAATGGAGGCCTTTTCTCTCTTCCATTTCCAACCTAATTTACCCTATGATCTCCTGATTCTTCATTTCTTTATTAGAAATTTGTCTTCATAAACTGATATGAGACAAATCAATGATAATGTCATTTTTATGTTAACAATCTGCCCATAGTTTTTAGATCTTTAAGCTTTTCGTTGTTGTTGTTGTTGTAAGTGTAGGCATTAGCCATTACATTTCTTTCACTGTTGTGACAAAGGAAGAAAGGGTTTGTTCTGGATCACATTTGGAGGGTACCATCCATCACCAGGGCAGAAAGGTATGAGTCAGGAGCACGAGGTGGCAGCTCACATTGCACTAATAGTCAGGAAGCAGAGGGAGATGAATGCTGACGCTTAAATCATCTCTTCTCCTCCCTTATTATTTAGTTCTGCTCCCTAGGCCATCGGACAATGTTACCCACTTCCAGATGACTCTCCTCTCCTCAATTAAACCTCCTGTAAACACCCCTCATAGACATGTCTGGAGATCAGCCCTCTAGGTGATTTCAAATCCAATCAAATGAACAATGAAGACAGACAATCACATACTCTACATATAGCCTGTGATGCCTAAAGCACTGTGTTTTAAAAGAATGTTGACTTGCCCAAATGTGATTGTATCTATTAGGCATCAGCAGGTCTCTAATGTGCATATTGAGTCAAAAGCCCTGGTGTTGGCCCTGAAATCTCATTTTAACAAACCAGTGGACAAGGCTTTGACTACTTGCACAGAAACCAATGATTCCCAGACCATGGGTTTGGACTTCTGGAGCAGAGGGAAAGACCTGAGCTTTTTCTTGTCTTTGCAGATGTCATGAACTGAATATAATGTGCAATGGAGAGAGTATAATTGACCAATCTGTTACCTCAATAACAAGTTATCAGAAATATAGCCTAAAATCAATTTGTTGTCCTACCAGGATTAAAAGCAAATTTCTAGAGTACAGGAAGAAAGGAAGGAAGGAAAAAGGAAGGAAGAAAAGAAGGAAATAAGGGAAGGAAGGGGTAAAAAGGATTAAAAGAAAAGGGAAGGAAGGAAGGAAGAAGGAAAAACAGAAACAAGAGAGAGAAAGGAATGTAGAGGGGAAAGAAAAAAGCAAAGGAGAAGGAAGAAGAGAAGATGAGGGGAAGGAACAAGAAAGTCCGGGAGGAAGATGGGGGAATAACATAAGCCAAACTTGATCCCTACACTCCCATGTAGCTACCTATAATTGGTCTTATGTCACATAGTGAATGCTTGGAACAAGAACAGGAATCCACATCTATCATGTGTTAAAATTCAGGCTTCTTCACCCCACCCCACAATCCTACTCACCTGTGCATTGCTGTCTTGTTGAAACTACCGTGAGAGAGTGTGCAGCTCCCTTGTTTGCACAACAGTTGAGTGGGCATGCAAACCTTTCACTACAAGAGGCAGAGAAAGTCAAAACTCAGTTTACTCAACTCCCTGAAGGAATCTACTGCTTTGGTAGTCATGGTATAAATGTGAGTTAAGAGAGAACTCAAGCAAAGGTAGTATGACACTCTGCTTTAGTACCTTTACACAAATCCGTATAGCAGTTCTGTCCTCAAGATCCCAAACTAGGATAGATGGCCCAGTGGTTAAGAACATTCATACCACAAGGACCCATGCTCCTCTATGTTCATAGCAGCATTATTCATACTAGCCAGAAACTTGAAACAACTCAGATGTCCCTTAAATGAAGAATGGACACAGAAACTGTGGTTCATTTACGCAATGCAATAGTATTAAAAGCTATTAAAAGCAAGGACATCATGAATTTTGCAGGCAAATGGATAGAACTAGAAAATATCATCCTGAGAGAAGTAACTCAGATCTAAAAGGACATATATGGTAGGTACTCACTGATAAGTGGACATTAGCCGTAAAGTAAGGATACCCATAATATACCCCACAGAACCAAAGAAACTAAACAAGAAGGAAGGGCCAAGCAAGAATGCTTGAATCTCACTTAGAAAGGGGAATAAAAGAGTCATAGAAGGCAGAGGGAGGGAGGGATCTGGGTAGGAAAGGGGATGGGGAGAAGGGCGGGAGGTCATGATCATGTGTGGAAACATACAGGACAGAGGGCCAGAGAGTCGCTAGAATGAATGGAAATATGCCACTACAATGGATTAGGAGAGTGGGGCAAATCTCTAGGAAGTGCCAGAGACCAGGGATGGGGGAGGCTCCCAGGACTCAATGCAGGCGACCTTAGCTGAGACACATCACAGTGTGGATGTGGACCCTGAAGAAGCTACCTCCTATATCTAGCCAGGACTCCCATTGGAGGAATAAGGACACCGCCCCTCCCACAAAACGTTCAACCACAAAAAAAAAAAATCTGTCCTGTCTAAAACAAAAGTAGGGACAAAGATGGAACAGAGACTGAAGGAATAGCCAACCAATAACCAGCCCAACTTGAGACCCATCCCATGGGCAATCACCAATCTCTGACACTATTAATGACACTCAGTTATGCTTGCAGACAGGAACCAAGCGTATCAGTCCTCTAAGAGGCTCCACTCAGCAGCTGACTGACACAGATGCAGATACCCACAGCCAAACATTGGACTGAGCTCAGGTCCTCCAATGGACGAGTTAGGGGGAAGATTAAAGGCACTGAAGGGGATAGGAACTCCAGAGGAAGACCAACAGAGTCAAGTAACCTGGACCCTTGGGAGCTCTCAGAGACTGAGCCACCAACCAAAGACCATACATAGGTTGGACCAAGCATCCCCCAACCCCCACAGGTGTGCAGCTCAATCTCCATGTGAGACCCCAACAACTGGAGCTGGGACTGTCTCTAAAGCTGTTGCCTGTCTATGGAATCCATTCACCAACAGGGCTGCCTTGTTTGGCCTCGGTGTGAAAGGATGTGCCTAGCCCTGAAGAGACTGGATGCACCAAAGTTAGAGGATGGGGTGTGGCACCCTCTCAGTGGAAAATGGGTGAATGGAGGAGGGAAGGACTCTGGGAAGGGGAGAGCAGGAAGGTGGGCAGTGATTAGGATGTAAAAAGATAAATTAAAAAGAAAAGAAACTTGAAAAAAAGAGAGAACATTTGCTGTTCTTTCAGAAGACCTATGTTCAGTTCCCAGTACCCACACAGTCTCAACAGTGCCTGTTATTCCAGTTCATGGGGTAGGGGGAGATGTGGACAGGGAACATCCCAGACCTTTGCTTCTGGCTTCCTAAGGTACTGCACTCACATATATGCATACCCCAATATAAAAAACACATAAACATACACATAATTTAAAAAATAATTGATCATGTTTTTAAAAATCCAAAACTATAATCTGCCCTTGTCCTAGGGTCTCAAAACTCATGTTAGGAGCAGTTAGAAAGTGAAGAAGTGACAGACATATAGACATGTACAGTGAAGCTGGGATCACACAGGTTTCTCTAATGCTTCTTTTACCCCACAATTTGAATCGTTACAATGTTAGGTTCAGCACAGGATGGAGCAAGGTGGGGGTAGTAGTCTTGGTAGGAGGTTTATGCAGGTGTGAATCCCAGGCTGTTAACATCCCTGAGAAGAAAGTCACAGTTGCAAGTCTTTGCCATACAGCCACTTATAACCATTCATGTTAGGACTACTCAGGAAAGCCTTTGTATTCCTCTTGAACCTAGTTCTATAGGAGTAATGGTTTCGCCAGTTTTCCATGGGCCAAGTTTTATTGCAGTTCTCAGCAGGCTATGCCCATGTCTAAACACACACTCACTCAGGAGTCCATTTATTCAGTGTTTCTTCTAGTCCTCACAGAAACCCAAGATACAAATCAGCAGGTGAATAGATGAGCCAAGGGTGGCATGCCCATGCAACAGGGAGAACTAACAATGCACAAAGCAATTTGATTGAGTCCAAAAGCACTGTAGTAAAGGAAGTCAGCTACAAGGGCCTCTACCTCACCTCAGGAGTCCATTTGTAGGCAATTCTAGGACAAGCAACTAGACCCTACATCCACAGTAAATTGTTACTGGAACAGTATTGACTTTGAAAAGGCAAAAATTAATTTGGGAGGGGGTCTTGGGATGAGACAAACCATTTTGTTTTCTAGATTGTAGTGTGGCTATACAGACAGAGGGATTTTGAAATTCTGTGCCCTTAAGATAGGACTGATTAAAATGGTCTTGAAACACCTGCTTCTTGCTACCTTGAACAACAGGGAACCAAATGAAGCAGCTCTAAAGAGATGAAAGAGATGGCTTGAAACCTTAATCTTATCTCAAACAAGATGAATCTGCTCATCATGGAGCTCAAGCATAATCAGGCAATTAGAGGTAACTAATGAAACCCAGTCTTGTCTTGTGCATCCCACTGTGATAAGACAAGTGGTTCTGTTCTATACATGGCTACTTCTGAGAGCAGGTGAAACCCAGCTGAGGTACCTGCTGAACAACACCTGCATCAGCCAAAGAGAGTACCCAGTTGATGTGCTTGTTTATAGGAAGAGGCAAGGGTTGAATACTGTGCAGCATCCAAGGTTGCTTATAGAAATAAAGTCAATGGAAAAACCATGGGTAAAAACAGAATAAAGTCAAGCATTCCCCTCACATGGTAATGAGTACTTATTACTTCTTTTGGTGTAGTCCTAGTCAGGGTTTCTATTCCTGCACAAACATCATGACCAAGAAGCAACTGGGGGACGAAAGGGTTTATTCAGCTTTCACTTCCATGCTGCTGTTCATCACCAAAGGGAGGCAGGACTGGAACTCTAGCAGGTCAGAAAGCAGGAGCTGATGTAAAGGCCATGGAGGGATATTCCTTACTGTCTTGATTCTCCTGGCTTGCTCAGCCTGCTTTCTTATAGAGCCATAGACTACCAGCCCACAGATGGTACCACTCACAAGGGGCCTTCCCCCCCTTGATCACTAATTCAGAAAATGCCTTACAGCTGGATCTCATGGAGGCATTTTCTCAACTGAAGCTCCTTTCTCTGTGATAACTCCAGCTTGTGTCAAGTTGACACAAAACCAGCCAGTACAGGTGTCTAAACCTAGACTTTTTTTTTTTCAGCAGCAAATTGACACCACCATGAAGGGCCTTTGACTGTGAGGCCATTACATACAGTGGCCGCAGAGTAAGTGATGGAGAATGATGCAGCTATGAGAAGCAATGTCCCTCCATGCTGGTTAAGAGCATTTGAAGTAAAGAGGCTCTGGGTTCTGCCTTTGCTTCAGGGAAGCTCTCGAGTACTCTTCTCCCTCACATTTGTTCCTTGTGCCCATTTTTATGAGCTTTTAACCACTTTTAATGAAGCCGCTAGGAATCCTACTGGAACCAGACTCTTTATTCGCCATTTCGTATGGGTGTTTTTACTGGATTTTCATCATCGGGATGATGCTGACAGTTTGGTGGCATGAATATTTATCTTGTTTTCCCTCTATTCCCAAGAGTTCCAAGAAAGACAAAATTGCTGCTGCCTGGCAGTATCCCAGAAAGCTAATTGCTCAAGAGAAAGCTTATAAAGGAACGGAAAATCCTGCTCTTTCCATGCTTCGAGAAAGGTACTCTTTTTGCTTGTATTTCTTTCTTAAATCTGAATCTTCACACCTTCTTTTTCCTAAACCCAGAATTCTCTTACGATGGTCCACAATCTCTGTTACAAGTGCCTGACTATCTTCAAGTTATGCTTGCAGTTTACTTGATAAATCCTTTGCCCTTTTAATGTACACAGACCTATTATCCCATTACATGTATCATTTAAGCATGGCTTCTCCTGATAGATTAATCACTTCCTGTGTGGGACAATGTCTTAGTTTTTTAGTATTTTTATAAGGTGTAGATTATTACTGAAACTCAGACAGTTCTTACTAAATTGTCTGGGGAAGGAAAGGAGGGAGGGAGAGGAGGAAGGGTGAAGAAGAAAAGGAGAAAATGCAAGGAAGGGGAAAGGGGGCAGAAAGGATAGAAAGGAGATAGAAATATTAAAAAGGCCAAGTTCAATGATGTTTAAAGCAAAGTTAGAGATCATTATGTGTAAATGAAGTGATATCTATGAAATCCCTAAGCATATAGCATATAGTAGGTCAACAAAGGCAGGTTATATTATGTGTTCACATATATATATATATTATATATATGTGTGTGTGTGTGTATTATATGCTATGTAATAATCTAATATGTAATATGTAATGGTTAATGTGTAATATGTAATGTACAATGTGTAAGATGTAATATATGTATGTGCATGTAACAATAATTAATAAAAAAGGGGTTATGAATTTGAAAGAGGAAAAGGAGTATATATGGGAAGGTTTGGGGGAAGAAGAGGGAGGGGAAAATGATACCATAGTATTATAATCTCAAAAATAAATAATTAAAAACATGACAATTAATTTTTGTATAGTAGTTGAATATAGGTAATCATTTTCTTACTGAATTCCAAGCAAAATAAAATCATACATGATCACAATGTTTCTTCATCCAGAGTTTCTGTGTATCAAGACAATTTTCTTACAAATTTCAATTTATTTCTTTACTGCTAAAATAATTTGCTATTTCAATAACAGCTATCCTCCTTGACAGAGTGGTTCCTAATCAGCCCACTCTATACCTAGATATTTCCTGCAGAATTAGTTTTAAGAGACAGACATTGTTTACAGTCCCCAGAGTCCATAAGAATGTTCTAGAAAACACTCCTCGGGATTGTAAGTACAAGAGAGGCCATAAACAACCATAAAAGAGAGGCTGGATAAGAAGCATGGTAGAGAGATTTACAGACTTCCCTTCCTCACTGGAAGAAACTCTGTCTGATTTTAGCTGTAGTATGCATCTCAGAAGGGTCTCATCTTCACTAAACCATTCTCCCCGGACATCTCCTCTATACCTTGGTGGCCAGGATGCTGTGCTTACAAGAGCAGGGAGCCTTCCTGTATCCTCTGCACATCCTGCCTCATGCAACATGCAAATCAAGATGCTAGAAGTAACAAAGGTAAGGAAGCTGGCAAAGAGGATGCACATCTTAACAGGCTTTTAAGCACATTCCTATCTTTCCAGGTGAGTGTCCCCTTCCGAATCAGGGTCTCAGTCCTAATCTTATTCACATCCTTATGCTGTTGGCAGGCTCAGCTCCTTGGTCCTTCTCTGTGTACGTTCATTAGCATCATTTTAACTCTCTCTCTCTCTCTCTCTCTCTCTCTCTCTCCCTCTCCTCCATCCCTCCATTCCCAGCTTTGACTCTCCTTATCCTTTAAGATCAGACTTAAGACCCATGGCCTACATCTTCTTCCCCAGCTGCTGCACTGAGTTTGCATAAATGTCTAATGTTCAGAGCTACATTCAAGTCTATTCTTTAGTAAATCCCCTGTGAGCACTTCATACCGGACCCCATGCTTCATCCTGTTGCTTACATATGTGCACTTATTAAAATGAACATACTTTCAAGATATGGAAAGACACTGAAAATGATTGGTGATTTTATTCATAAAATTTTTTGTTTATTTGGGTTCATGCTGGTATGTTAAACATGAGTAAATTTCTTGACTGAAAGCAGAACTAAAAGACACATGGACATGGACAAATATTAATACACAGGGAGAGAAGGAGTAAGGAGACACCAGCCCATACACATACACATGGGCAGGCATGTGAGTGTGTGTGGTTGTGTGTGTGTGTCTGTATGTGTGCGTGTATAGGCATGCACATATGTGTGCACGCACACACTTTTTAATTAGTAAAACATCTATATTAAAATCTGTTTTTCTCATTTGTTGGATATATTGAAAATTTACCCTTAATACTGGTCTCCTAATTTTAGATAAAAACAATATCTGCTTAGAAGCCATTTTATGAAGAATAAAACAGAGACAATAATCGTGCCCACCTCATAAGTTTATTTGTGAGAATTTAAACAGAAAACAAACATAATTAGTATTTCCGTATTTACCTATGGATACAGCAGGTATTAGTTTGCTATGGCTGATATGTATGTAACTGACATTCATAGTATTTTACTGATAATTTTTAGATTCTAATAAATGGAGATGGTATATCTGATTTCCCTCCTAGATAGTCTCTTTTCTCTCAATATTTTGTCACCAAGAAAATTCCAGTCAATGTTGTAAGCAAATTCACAGTGAATCTCTCTGCATCATTTTCTCAGTACTAAAGTAGCTGGTGTTTTATTGATCAATAGTAATATCCTGAAAACTATTACAATTCTGGGTAAAAACAATGTCCCAAATAAAGCCCACCCACATGCAAGATTGTACTGATGGAATAACCAACCTGTGTCAGATATATTTTAGCACAGAACACACACCAGTAGATAAACCAAGTGCTTTATGTGACAGAGATGATGGTAAAACCCTGAAGAGAGCTGTGAATGCCTAGCTTGTTGTGAAAATGTGAGGTTCAGAGTTTAGATCCCCAGAACCTATGTAGAAGTTGGGCAAAAGTGGTGGCCACCTATCATCCCAGAAATAAAGAGAAAAAAAAGCAATAGATCCCCAAGGTAAAGTGAGAAGCTGGATTAGCTATATTTACAGAGCTCCAGGACCCAGGAAAGACTCTGGTTCAATAAATAAAATACTTATCACTCTGTGTAAAACTCAACTCCAAATGGACCAAAGACCTCAACATAGGACCAGATACACTGAAGCTGATAGAAGAGAAAGTCGGGAACAGCTGGAACTCATAAGTACAGGAAAAGGCTTTCTGAACAGAGCACAGCACAGGCACTAAGATCAGCAGTTAATAAATAGGACCTCATGAAACTCAAAAGCTTTTGTGCAACTAAGGACACTGCCATTTAGAGAACGTGGCAACCTACAGAAACGGAAAAGATGTTTTTACCAACTTCACATCTAATAGAGGACTAATGTCCAATACATATAGGGATCACAAGTAACAGGATATCAAGAAAACAAAAAAAAAATGAAACAAGAAAAGTGGGGATACAGAACTAAACAGACAGTTCTCAAATGAGGAAACGGAAATGCCTGAGAAACACATAGAGCTGTGCTTCTCAACCTCTGAGTTGTGACTTCTCTTAGTTTAGGGTTTTGTTGCTGTGAGGAGACATAATGACTACAACAACTCCTATAAAGGAAAATATTTAATGAAGTTGGCTTACAATTCAGAGGTTTAGTCCACTATCATCATGGTAGGAACCATGGCAGTATGGATGCAGACATGGTGCTGGAGAAGGAGCTGAGAGTTCTGCATCTTAATCCACAGGCAACAGGAGACTGTCACATTAAGCCTGCCTCCACAGTGCACACACTTCCTCCAACAAGGCCACACCTACTCCAACAATGCCACCTCACCTAATAGTAAGTTCCTTATGTGCCAATCATTCAAATATATGAATATTCCTATTCAAACCACTGCACCGTTCCTTTGGGGGGCTGAATGACTCTTTTACAGGGATTGCCTAAGACCATCAGAAAACACATATATAAATATATAAATAATATATAAATATAAATATATTGTGATTCATAACAATAGCAAAGTAACAGTTGTGAAGTATCAATAAAAATAATTATATGGTTGGGGGTCACCACAACATGAGGAACTGTCTAAAGGGGTCACAACAGTAGGACTGTTAGTCATCAAGGAAGTGCAAAGCAAAACTAATTAGATATTACCTCTTATACCTGTCAATAAAAAGCAAAGGATAGCTCATACTGGCAATGTGGTAAGAGGACCAATCCTCATCCATTGCTGGGAAGAGTGGAAACCTATACAGATACTATGGAAATCAGTGTGGCCATTCCTCAGGAAGATGACAGTTGATCTATCTCAAGAGCTAGCTATACTACTCTTAGGCATGTATCCAAAGACTACTTCATCCTACAAAGGGACACTTGCTCAACCATCTTCACTGCTTCTCTATTCATAGTAGCCAGAATTTGGAAGCAACATAGATGTCCCTCAGCGGATGGCTGAATACAGAAAATGTGGTGGGATATTACTCCGTCATTAATAAGAAAATGAAATTATGAAATTTGAAGTTACAGGAATAGAAACAGAATAAAAATTATCCTGATATAACATAGACCCAAGAAGACAAATAAGTCATGTACTTACTTATTTGTGAATGCTAGCTGTTAAGTCAATGACAAGAACTGTACTCCATAGAAGCAACAAGACTAGATACAGAGTGAGGGACTAGTGAAAGTGACAGATCCCCCTAGGAAGGGATATAGCATAAGGAAAAATAGATATCCGTGGGTGGATGCGGAGTGTAGGTGGGACTGTAATGACAGAATTAAGTGGGATGGGGGATGAAAGAAGGGATGCAGGAGGGAAAATGGAGAGACAAGCTAAAATTAAGGGGTTGTTGAGAGACCTAATACAGTCAAAACTTCTAAGATATATCAATGAAATCAGCAACCAAGGGTATAAAATGAGGCCCAACTAGACATCTTCTATCACCAAATGAAGCTTCTGGTACTGGGAATGAGTTACATCTACTTGAGGTTTTGTTCAAAGAGGTCTCATGGGAATATTTAAACAACCCAGGCTGTTGCCAACCCAGGCTATAGGCTGCTCTCTACACACTGGTAACAAGATCCCTTTGCTGAAGCAAACATCTATGTAATGCATTAAACATGGAGAAACCAAGCTTGTACCAACCTAGAGCATTTACCACCCTGAGCTAGTAGGCCTGGTATGGAGAGGTACTCTAGATGCTACCAAAGGAAAAAGATAAATAACCCAGCTACAAACCCTTTGATTTACAATGGTGTTTGGCCTTTAAGGTATCTAGGGCAATGGTGGCCAAACGCTTGTGGGAGTAACCAACCAATATCTGGTTTGATTTAAGGCCCAGTCTACACACTGAAACCCATACCTTACACTGCTAGGGTGACCAAGAAACTGAGACTAGCTAGTCCAGGAACTTAAGGGAAAACCAAAAACGACTGTTCTACTTAAGCATTCATTGACTCCTAATGATAATTCTGCTATCCTCTAGATCAGTGCATTGCCAAGCCATCATCAGAGATGATTCCTCATGCAGCAGATGGAAATCAACACAGACCCACAGCCAGACATTATGCAGAGAGTGAAAGACCTTGGAACACTTAGCTGTAATTAAGATGGCTCCATCAAATTCTTCCTTTCAGGGCTCCGGGAATACTACAGAAGAGGTGGCAGAAAGAGTATAGGAACCAGAAGGAATGGAGGGCACCAAGGAAACAGGGCTTTCTAAACACACCAGGACTGGTGAACCTATGAACATAGAGGGAATGTGGCAGCATACATAGGCTTAATACAAATCAGTACCAAATAAGTTCTATTCCTGAAAGGGGAAGTGGAAACAAGTCCTCATCCCCAAGACAGAAGTTATCTCCAACTGATAACCACATGGACATGAAAATCAGCCTTCTACAAGGGAGTCTCACCAAGGAAACCAACCACTCTTAAGAGTAGACCCCCATGCCCTTCAGTAGATGGCCAAGAGAAAATGAAGCCAGGGGCATTTTTGTGGAGGCTTTGTCTCTTAATATTGTGTCAGGGCATTTTTTAACCTTATAGGTCCTTTGCATACACACACACACACACACACACACACACTATAGATTTTTTTTTCTTTATTGGTTTGTTGGATTTCTTTGGGTATAAACATGTGTACCTGCATTTATGTGTTTCTTAAACTTTTCCTTTGGCTCTTTTTCTTCTGTTGTTTGTTTTGTCCTATTCTGACTGCTTTGTTTTTGCTTCATTATATCTTATTTTATTATTATTATTCATGGATGTCTGTTTTCTAATAAGAAACAGGGAAATTGTGATTAGAATATATTTTATGAAAAAATCAATTTTCAATTAAATAAAATATAAAAAATGGAGAACAATCAATCAAGACACCCAATGCCAAATTTGGGCTTCTATCATTGTGCATACATACCTAAATATATATGTGCACTGCCATATATTCAACAGACACATCCACATACTCTATCCTTCCTCTGAAAAGAAATCAGAATATTCAGAAGAACAATTCAGAATATTGACAAGGCAATATGCTCTAATGTATTTCATTAGTCAGACTGGTAAGTAAATCATATAATCCATTCCTTGGGGACAACATTTGACAAAGAGCTACTCACTAATAACAACACAGACACACACATACACACACACACACACACAGGAATAATGATCCAGAAGAATAAAGTAGTAGAGACAAAAACTTGAGGCAGGTCACAGGGCTCCATAGCCAAATAGTGCCAGGAGAAAGCTAGCCTCAAACAAACAAGCCTGTGAGTAAGGTGAGCATCACTGCTCAGCAGGACTCACTCAGGACACAGCAACAGAGGAGTGGTCTTCCTGTTTCCTTCAGCAACCAGGGAGCTGATCCTGTGACACAGGGCACCATAATCAAATAGTGCCACGAGAGAGCTAGTCTCCCAAGAGTGCCAACACACCTTCCAGCACAAGCAAGACCACCACTTCTCTTCAAATTTGTGGATCAAGACAGACCCTTTCAGAGCCAACAGGACACAGGAACAAAGGAACAGCTGGGGACAGGATACTTCTGGTTTATGTCTACACCCCAGAGCTGACCCTGTACCACAGCTCTCCAAAACCAAATTCCTCTCAGAGAGAGCTGGTCTCCAAGGAGTACTGAAGCAGAGACTTGCAGTAGGGACAAGCCACAGTCAGAGAGAGCAAGATCAACTAATACCAGAGATAACCAGATGGCAAAAGGCAAGGACAAGAACATCAGAAACAGAAACCAAGGAAACTTGGCAAAATCAGAACCCAGTTCTCCCACCACAGTAAGACCTGGATACCCGAACAAACCAGAAAAAGCAAGACTCAGATTTAAAATCACATCTCATGATGACAATAGATTTTAAGAAGGAAATAAATAACTCCCTTAAAGAAATACAAGAGAACACAGGTGAACAGCTGGAAGTTCTTAAAGAGGAAACACAAAAATCCCTTAAAGAATTACAGGTAAACACAATCAAACAGGCAAAGAAAGTGAACAAAACTATCTAGGATCTAAAAATGGAGATATAAACAACAACAAAAAAATCACAAAGGGAGAAAATCCTGGAGATAGAAAACCTAGGAAAGAGATCAGGAGTCATAGATGCAAGCATCACCAACAGAATACAAGAGATAGAAGAGAAAATACCAGGTGCAGAAGATACCATAGAAAACATCGACACAACAGTCAAAGAAAATGCAAAATGCAAAAGCTCCTAACCCAGGAAATTCAGGACACAATAAGAAGACCAAACCTAAGGATAATAGGTATAGAAGAAAGTGAAGATTCCCAACTTGAAGGGCCAGTAAATATCTTCAACAAAATTATAGAAGAAAACTTCCCTAACCTAAAAAAAGAGAAGAACATTAACATTCAAGAAGCCTACAGAACTCCAAATAGATTGGACCAGAAAAGAAGTTTGCCCCGTCACATTATAGTCAAAACACCAAATGCACAAAACAAGGAAAGAATATTAAAAGCAGTAAGGGAAAAGGGGCAAGTAACATAAAAATGCAGACCTATCAGAATTACACCAGACTTCTCACCAGAGACTATGAAAGCTAGAAGATCCTGGGCACATCTCATACAGACCCTAAGAGAACATAACTGCCAGTCCAGGTTACTATACACAGCAAAACTCTCAATTACCATACATGGTTAAACTAAGATATTTTATGACAAAAACAAATTTACACAGTATGTTTCCACAAACCCAGCCCTACAAAAGGCAATAGATGGAAAACTCCAACACAAGAGGAAAACTACACCCTAGAAAAAGCAAGAAAGTAATCTTTCAACAAACTCAAAAGAAGATAGCCACATAAACATAAAAATAATATCAAAAATAACAGGAAGCAACAATCATTATTCCTTCATATCTCTTAACAGCAATGGACTCCATTCCCCAATACAGGACATAGACTAACAGACTGGATACATAACCAGGACCAAGCATTTCTTGCATATAGGAAACATACTTCAGGCTTAAAGACAAACACTTCTTCAGAGCAAAGGGCTAGAAAACAATTTTCCAGGAGAATGGTCCCAAGAAACAGGCTGCAGTAGCCATTCTATTACCTGATAAAATCAACTTTCAACCAAAAGTCATCAAAAAAGATAAGGAAGGACACTTCATACACATCAAAAGTAAAATCTACCAAGAAGAACTCTCAGTTCTGAACATCTATGCTCCAAATGCAAGGGCACCCATATTCATAAAAGAAACTTAACTAAAGCTCCAAGCACACATTGCACTTCATACAATAATAGTGGGAGACTTCAACACCACACTATCATCAATGGAAAGATCTTAGAAACACAAACTAAACAGAGACACAGTGAAACTAACAGAAGTTATGGACCAAATGGATTTAACAGATAACTATAGAATATTTCATCCTAAATCAAAGAATATACTCTCTTCTCAGCATCTCATGGTACCTTCACCAAAATTGATCATATAATTGTCCAGAAAACAAACCTCAACAGATGTAAGAAGATTGAAATAATCCTATGCCTCCTATCAGATCACTAGGGAGTAAGGCTGGTCATCAATGGCAACAAAACCAACAGAAAGCCCATATACACATGGAAGCTGAACAACACTCTACTAAATGATAAGTTGGTCAAGGAAGAATTAAAGAAAGAAATTAAAGACATCCTAGAATTTAATGAAAATGAAAGTACAACATACGCAAACTTATGAGACACAATGAAAGCAGTGTTAAGAGGAAAACTCATAGTTCTGAGTGCCTCCAAAAAGAAACTGGAGAGAGTATACACTAGCAGCTTAACAGCACAACTGAAAGCTCTAGAACAAAAAGAAGCTAATAGACCCAACAGGAATAGAAGGCAGGAAATAATCAAATTAAGGGCTGAACTCAACCAAGTGGAGACTAAAAGAACTATACAAACAATCAACAAAACCAGGAGCTGGTTATTTGAGAAAATCAACAAGATAGATAAGCCCTTAGCCAGACTAACCAGAGGGCACAGAGACAGTATACAAATTAACAAAATCAGAAATGAAAAGGGATATATAACAATGGAATATGATGAAATTCAAAATATCATCAATTCTACTACAAAAGCCTATACTCAACAAAATTGGGAAATCTGGATGAAATGGACAATTTTCTAGACAGATACTCAATACCAAAGATAAGTCAGGATCAGATAAACCAAGTAAACTGTCCCATGACCCCTAAAGTAATAGAAGCAGTCATTAAGAGTCTCCCAACCAAATAAAGTCCAGGACCAGATGGGTTTAGTGCAGATTTCTGTCAGACTTTTAAAGAAGACCCAATACCAATACTCTTCAAAAGATTCCACGAAATATAAACAGAAGGAACACTACCCAATATGAGGCCCCAGTTACACTGATACCAAAACCTCACAAAGACCCAACAAAGAAAGAATACTTCAGACCAATTTCCCTTATGAATAGCAATGCAAAAATACCCAATAAAATTTTCACAAACTGAATTCAAGAACACATCAAATAGATGATTCACCATGATCAAGTAGGCTTCATCCCAGGAACACAGGGATGGTTCAATCCGCAAAAATCCATCAATGTAATCCACTACATAAACAAACTCAAAGAAAAAAAAACCACATGGTCATTTCATTAGATGCTGAAAAAGCATTTGATAAAGTTCAACATCCATTCATGATAAAAGTCTTGCAAAGATCAGGAATTCAAGGAGCATACCTAAACATAGTAAAAGCAATATACAGTAAATCAGTGGCCAACATCAAACTAAATGGAGAGAAACTTGAAGCCATCCCATTAAAATCAGGAACTAGACAAGGCTACCCTCTCTCTCCCTATCTATTCAATATAGTACTTGAAGTTCTAGCTAGAGCAATTAGACAACAAGAGGAGGTCAAAGGGATACAAATTGGAAAGGAAGAAATAAAAATATCACTATTTGCAGATGAAATGATGGTATACTTAATTGACCCGAAAAACTCCACCAGAGAACTGCTACAGCTGATAAACAACTTCAGCAAAGTGGCCTGATATAAAATTAACTCAAACAAATCAGTAGCCTTCCTATACTCAAGGATAAACAGGCTGAGAAAGAAAGTAGGGAAATGACACCCTTCCCAATAGTCACAAACAATATAAAGTATCTTGGTGTGATTCTAACCAAACAAGTGAAAGATCTGTATGACAAGAACTTCAAGTCTCTGAAGAAAGAAATCAAAGAAGACCTCAT
>JADRCH010000120.1:3403230-3476807 GCA_019843965.1 Rhynchomys soricoides
CTCAAACAAATCAGTAGCCTTCCTATACTCAAGGATAAACAGGCTGAGAAAGAAAGTAGGGAAATGACACCCTTCCCAATAGTCACAAACAATATAAAGTATCTTGGTGTGATTCTAACCAAACAAGTGAAAGATCTGTATGACAAGAACTTCAAGTCTCTGAAGAAAGAAATCAAAGAAGACCTCAGAAGATGGAAAGATCTCCCATGCTCATGGATTGGCAGGATTAACATAGTAAAAATCGCCATCTGGCTGAAATCAATCTACAGATTAAATGCAATCCCCATCAAAATTCCAACTCAATTCTTCATATACTTAGAAAGAGCAATTCTCAAATTAATTTGGAATAACAAGAAACCCATAATAGCAAAAACTCTTCTCAACAATAAAAGAACTTCTGGGGGAATCAGCATCCCTGACCTCAAGCTGTACTATAGAGCGGTAATGATAAAAACTGCATTGTATTGGTACACTGACAGGCAGGTAGATCAGTGGAATAAAATTGAAGACCCAGAAATGAACCCACACACTTATGGTCACTTGATCTTTGACAAAGGAGCTAAAACCATCCAATGGAAAAAGACAGCATTTTCAGCAAATATATGGAACTTGAAAATATCGTACCAAGTGAGGTAACTCAGTCACAAAAGAACAAACATGGTATGTGCTCACTAATAAGTGGATATTAGCCCAAAAGTTCAGAATAACCAAGATTCAATTCACAACAACCTTTGGACTGAGGGTGGGGTCCCAGATGGAGGAACTGGAGAAGGGACTGAAGGAGCTGAGGGAGTTGGCAGCTTCCTGGAGGGAGTAACAGTGTCAACTGGCCAGACCCCTTGGTGTTTTTGTAGACTGGACCACCAACCAAAGGATACACATGGAGGGACCCATGGTGCTGGCCACATTTGTGGCAAAGGATGGCCTTGTTGGCTGACAGGGGGACAAGAGGCCTTTGGGCCTGAGGGTGTTAGATGCCCCAGTATAGGGGAATGCCAGAGAGGGAAGATGGGAGTGGGTGGGTGGGTGGGGGATTACCCTTATACAGGCAGGGGAGGGGGGAGGGGGGTTTCCAAAGAGGAGACCTGGAAAGAGGAAAGCATTTGAAATGTAAGTAAAGTATCCAAAAAAAAAAAAAAAAAAAAAAAGAAGAAGAAGAAAAGAAAGAGAAAAAGGAAAAGAAAAGAGAAAGAGGTGAATAAGTGTAGCCTAAACCAAAACCAAAACCAAAACCAAACAAACAAAAAAAAACACCCAAAAAAACCAAATCCAAAATCCTTGAGGCATGATGAAGCACAGAGCTCATATTAACAGTATTCTCACAGTTTGATGAGGATCAAGTTAAAGGTTATAAATGGTGGCACTCCCTGGTCATAAGAGCATTTGCATTTTTTTCAAGGAGTCTGGGACTCTGGCTGGGATCCTGACGCTGGGAGGAGACCATGGTATATTAGTTCACAGTTCACATTTGCAAGCTCATCCTCCCTGGCACAGAACCGGAAGATGTCTATTTGGAGAGGAACAGCATTTCTTTCTATACAAAGTCTTTCCCCAGTAGGACAGCACTCCATATAGTCACTTATTCTCTGAGTTCCCTACCTTTACCTCCTCTTCAGAATTGCATCAATAATCGCTTTCCTGGGATGACACATTTTACTTGTGACCCAGCTCATCAGTGTTTTATAGCTGATGAAGCTTTTTACTCTGCTCTATCTTAGCAGTAATGTGTCAACAGGTTCCCCTGATTTGAATGCCTCCCAATGCAGAGGTACCATAATTATGCATCTTGTTTTGACAGCATTGCTGCAGTTCTGGCACTTATAGAGAGAGAAAAAATAGAAAGGAGTAAAAAAGCAATTTATTTTTCTAATGTTTAGTGTTTATATATGAATGAGACACTAAATACCTGTTTACCTGATGTTTATCAAGTAAGTGGATTGGAATTGGCTACTATTACTGTTGTGGGTGGGTATATAATAACCCTTAGAAATCATGACTAAATTAATGTTTCAGCTGAACAATAATATTTTTAAAGATAAAGCCGGAAGAAGAAAAAAATCCCCATTGGTGGGCATAGATTTTTGGTTTTTTTAACACAGCAATCTGCTGCCACATGGGTTAGGAAACAAGATGAAATAAATGGTACTTAAAACTTGCTAGGGAGAAACTTCTCAAGAAGCTGACAAAGGAAATTAGCTACTGAACCTCCCTTCCTCCTTCGAGAAGCCATGGTGTACAAGAATATGAGGCATAAGAATTATATCTGAAGAACTATAAATAGAGATGAGAAAGTGATGTGTGGATAGATAATTGAAATGTTTCAGTATTCATAGATTGCTGTTAGGAGTTATGCTGAATTAATAAATTAGTATCTGTAGATTCTCTAACAACCATGATTTCACTATCAGTGATTAGTTAACTAGGTTTCCAGTAGCAGGGATGGTATCCCTCTTGTTGAGTGGGACTTATGTTCAAATAGAGAGCTTTTTGATACCTCCAAGGTATATATACCGCTCCTATACTTATAAGGCGTATCAAGCCATTTTGGTTATTGATGTAATTCATAGGTATGATGGTTATTTTTTGGTTGTCATCTTGACTGTATCTGGAATTAACTAAAATCCAAATGGTTGGACATGTTTGTGATTTTTTTATTAAAACACTTGAAGTGGGAAGACTCATTTCTAATCCAGAACTTAGAGGTGGGAAGATACACCTTTAATCTAGATCAGTGGTTCTCATCCTTCCTAATGCTGCATTCCTATAATATAATTCCTCATGCTGTGGTGACCCCTAATCATAATTTATTTTGGTGCTATTTCATAGCTGTGGTGTATGAAATATACATAAAAATATCTGTGTTTGCCAACGGTCCAAGGCATCACTGGTGAAAGGGTTGTTTGGCATGCAAAGGAATCATGACCCACAGGCTGAGACCTGCTGATCTAGATCTGGAAATGTGAAAATATCCATCTTTTATCTGGGCAATACCTTCTATTGGCAGCCTCTATAAAAAGCATGGAAGAAAGAAGCTTGTTCTCTTTTTTGTCTTCTTGCTCTCTTTAGCACACCCATCCCTTCACTGCCATTAGAGCCTACTTCTTCAGGATTCTAGCATCTACTGAAGACCTGCTGAGAGATATAGCCTTGTAAACTGGCCAATTAGGAACTTCTGTTGATAGATAACTATCACTGGACTAGCTGGACCACAGACTATAAGTCATTTTAATAAATCCCCTAATTAGATTAGATAGATAGATAGATAGATAGATAGATTAATCCTATATGTTCTATTTCTCTATAGAACCCTGACTAATGCAATAGGCATCATAGCTGTGTAGATCTTTTGTTTGATCTTCCTTTGGAAGGTTGCATAGTACCATGAAAGCTAGTTCTCAGGGAAGGGACATTCATGTTAGTTCTCTCTGAGGGGTATATGCGCCACGTACCTGAAGTATATGGTATCTAGGTTTTTACCTCTGGTAGATAAATAAGTGTAACAATAGGCTATATTCCCACAATAAGTGTAGTTTTCACATATCATCAAGGAAACTTGTCTTTGCAACGGTTGGAGACAATTGAAGAAAACCACAACCAAACAAAATACAGTGTTGTGGAGCCCAGTCCCAGTAGATGCATTTACAAACTACTCCTGCACCTAAGGCTCAGAGTACATTGTGGAACGGGGTGTTATGTAAGAGGCAGAGGATCAGGAGTTTGCTGTGAGACTGTGTCTCCTACTAACATCAGAAGCCGTACTTGTAAAGCCCCACTAATCTGATGGCCCCAATGTGAGCTGAGGAAGGAGGACACCAATGCATACCAAACTGAGTAAACCTGGGAACAGGGAGGTAGTCTATCCCAGAGAACAGCACACTGCTTGGTTCTACAGTACCAAATGATCACTCCTGGAAATATAATGTATGTATTATACATATGGAACACGTTATATTTAAGAAAAATACTTATATACATGCATGTATGTAAAAAGAATGAAAAACAAGGCCATGAGTATCGAGGACAACAGGAAGGGGTGTATGAGGGCTCTGGAGGGAGGAAGAGGAAGGAAGGAATAGAACTAAATCACAATCCCAAATATAAGCAAAATGGACACAGGAAAAACATTGTGGATGTTCAAAATCAGGGTTGAGGAGTCTTACAAGGAGGACAACATTTGAGCAGAATGTTAATTGAAAAAAGATATGCGGTTCAATATTAAAAATGCAAGGTGGACAAGATGAAGATGAAGAGCTTCTGTTAACTCTCTAGGGCTTTGAGGTGAGTTCAGAGTGAATTATAATGTCGTAATTATGATGAGAATTATTAAGGAAACAGAGAAGAATGAAGTTACGGAAAAAGGACTCCTTTAGAAAGAGTACTAGAAAGTGGAGTTTTCTAAACATGCCACATTATTGTAGCTAAAGTCAGCTCCAAGACTAGCAAATCCCATCTGCTCAGAGTCTGAGAAGGGTGAAATCTGATGTATTTAGACTATTGGAAGTGGGAAGTGCTGCTAGAGAGAAGTCAACATAGGGGAAAGAAGAAGGCAGGGGCTGGATCATTCAGGACAAAGAATTAGATTGTAAATGCAGTGGGGATTCAATGGCTAGTGAAGGGTGATATACACCTGTTGCTGTGAGAACAGATCAGTGGAAGTCAGGACAAGAGGGAAATTTGGAAGAGCAGAAGAAAAACCCAGTCCCCACAGGAGATGCTGATGTGCAGTGGCACAGTGGCAGCAAACTGACTAAGGAAAATAGGAAGCCCTGATATAAATTAGTAGATGATGTATTGATTTGGGAAGAGAAACATCAGTCACTGTCAAGAGCACAAATTATTGCTTTTCTGAGTTCCCCTGGGGATCTTCAGCGGTGAATTGATACAACCGTGGGAAACAGTGCTAAACATGAGGTGGTGAGAGTGTGAGAGCAACTGAACTCTAGTTCCTTGCTCATGGGAATTCAGGGAGAAGTGGACAGCATAAATAAATAAATAAATAAATAAATAAATAAATGAAAGAAAGAAAGAAAGAAAGAAAGAAAGAAAGAAAAGAAAACAATTAGTGAGTAGCACTTTGACGTTGATCCAGTAAGGGAATGTAACTCCAGGGACAGAGCTATTCATAGTGTTCCAGACCAAGCTGTAGCTTGATTACCCGTCCTACATTTTGAACGACAAAACTAATTTTCACAGAGGGCTAGGACAGGATTCTTATTTCCTTCCTTCCTCTGAGTTCATACCTTCCCTAAGACATCCTCTACTGCCTGGAGTTGGTGTGTTACCCTAAGAATATGCTCACTCGTAGATATACCCATGATTTTTCAAAATACATGTTATTTCTTCTATGGGTTTGTCTTTCATTCCTTGGTAATATGAAATGCAGGGTGCTACTCCACCTAAGTTAAGGCTTTATCTAAGTGGATTGAATATAAGCTAATAGTGTTTATTTTCCAACAAAGGTAAATATTTGAATATTTCTTCCTTTGAGAAAACAAAATGGTGATGAGGTCCTACGTTGTGATAATTACAGTCAGGAGGTCAGAAAGGGAATGGTGCTTAGGCCAACATTCAAAAGATTTAAAATACTCAGTTCTGTTTTACCAATAGTTTTATATCTGAGAAAGCCACATTCCCTAAGTTGTAATTGCTTCAGTCATAATATAGAAAAAAATAGTATCTATATTACAAGACTTGTAGGTTACTTTTCACTTATATACTTATTAAAATTAAAACATACAAAAATATCCTATTAGTGTTTATTATCACTGTTACTCCCGTCCATTCATTTCTCCTTTATTCATTCTTTCATTTATTCATTTTATGTGGCTTCCCCAAATGCTAAAGTTGTATTTTATTTCAGTAGCACTGTAGTCAATATCATAAAGTGCCAGTACTTGGTCAGTGATTCATTGGCTCTTCCTGCCTGAATCACAGTGACCAGACACTGCTGAATAAATCTGGGTAACAACCTAAGATGCAGGATACTGCATGCAAATGGAACCATCTAGCCACACACACATATATTCCTGTTCCCATTGGTAACCTTATCTTTTACTTCCCAGAGGAAATATCATCCAACAAAAGTGCATTAAGTAACTATTAAATATCAGGTATTATTCGTGACTCAAGCAACAAAATTATTCAGTGGGCATTAAATATTCTCATTTTCTGGTCTTCATCCAAAGGAACCATCAAATGATACACATGTGAATATAATTGAAGTGGCTTAAATTGAATATAAACTGAAATAGATGATGTACTGGAAGGATAAGCATGGATTAATGAGTGTGATAAATTCAAATATGATGTGTTATAAAGACAATAAAACAAGAAAATAAGATAGTGACAAGGTGCCATATTTACAATGATCAATAAAGGCTCTGCTCGGGAGTCAGCCAAAGCAATGAGGCAAAGGTGACTGACTGCTTATATGAATGTCAGGGTGCCATTATTAATAATAAAACATTGTCTTTAATAGACACACAACTGTCATGTAAAAGTAGCAGTCTTTCATCATTGTCCCACAGCTAGAGGTTGCTTTCTGATTAACATCCCATAAAGAGTTTCTGTTGGATACCGACAAAGGATCTCCTTAAAGAGAATAAATAAGTTCCTTTGTGGTTTCTATACCTACCTAGATCATGTCATAAGTAGGTTTCATTTGACTTCAATATCCTCTCTCTTATAAGACAGTTTAGTCAGTTCAGCCACAGATTCTCAAAATATGAGAATACATACACAACATGATCTCACATGATATTTCTGAAGAAAACCAAACAAAAATGGTTCCTCAGTGTATTAGGTTCTCAAAATCACCCTCCCACCACACATAAGCTTTTGCCTCCTACTCTGTCTATTCATGATGAGTTTCCACATACTGAAGTCATGGACTCTTATCTAAAATAACTTCTACTTTAAACACCAGCAAAGATAACTAGAAATGTCTAGTGGAGCTATGCCCAATATACCTTTAAGAAAGAAGACTGATTTTTCTATACAGAGAAGACTGTAGAAAGCAGAAGAATTTCTGCTCTAGGCAAGCCTGTGAGACGGAGCCAACCAACCACATTTAGGCTGGTTCTTCCCCCCTTGATAAAACATCTCTTGAAATACCCTAATGGGTATGCTCAGAGGTATGTCTCTAGATTTTTGTAAATGCTGTCAAGTTGACAACTAAGATTTAGCATCACAGTGTTCTCTGTGCAGGAGCCCTCACCACCTGTGTTCTTTGTAAATCTCTCCCTCAACAATACACTGTTTTCCAGCTCTACCCCATCCCACAGGTCTCAGTTCAAACATTAGTCTCTCCAGAAAGACTTCTCTGAGCCTCTTTTCTAAACCAGAGCTCAATGGTTTTCCCAAAGCAACTGTGGAAATTTCTTATGAACAATAATTAAATCACGATACATGTATTAATTTATTTATTCCCATTGTTAAAATTAAGTGCTAAAACAAATATTCTTTTTGTCTTTGTACCTGTAGAACTTCTAACCCAAGCTATTTAGCTAAGGAAATTAAATGCTGATGATATCTGCCATATTCTCAAGACAGATTATTTAGTCACAGAATAATGTTTATACTTTCTAAAAATATCCAATAAATGTAAATATCTACATTAAGTCCTCCTTGTATTTTCTTATTTCTTATTATAAAAATTCAGTATTGTGATGTGTCTCCATCATAAAGAGTTTGTAAAAATCAAAAATGAACCAGGTTGGGGCTGCATAGATTGCCAGTGCTTAAGGGGGCTTGCTGTTCTTGCAGAAGAGCCAGGTTCTGTTCTTAGTATCTACATGGTACAGTTGCAAGGGGTTGACTTCATTTTGAACAAATGTGATACAATGAGCAAGGTTATGTGAACAGAACAGCATTAGCTTGAGCCAATGTAGAAATCACACAGGCAGAATGGTAAACTTCAGTCCTTTATCCCTTAGCAAGAATCCTTCATTAATCACAGTGATCTGTTCTGGACCAAGTGGGGCTTTAGAAGCTTCTGGAATATCAGGAAAATTGTGTCAGAGATTGCACAGGAAATGAAACTATTTTTCCTGTTTTTTGTTTGTTTTGTGTTTTTAGAGAAGAACTCATTCAGCACAGGCTAGCTTCACACCGACTTTACACCTGCCCTTACTTTCTAAGTATAGAGATTATAGGCATGTGCCACCTGCTCATCCCTACAATACCCTTCCTATTCCCATGGTAGTACACTGGGTTAGGTGATAATAATATCCTAGTTAAATCATGTACATTTCACATGGGAGAAAGGAGATTAGCATGCTAAGTAAGGTGTATGGTGTGAGGTGTACTTTGAGAGAAGCATGGGTGGCCTCATGCTCATGGGGCAGGTGAAAGAGAGAAGCCTGTCAAGAAAATGGAGCAGAGAACAAAGGCAAATTATGAGCATTTCAAAGTAGAGCATAGTCCAGTAGTTTCTCATAGACATGGTGACACTTCTGCCCTCACATCAATCTCTATGTGTGTTAGGAAAACTCTTGATGCAACTAATGGTTGTCAACAGAGCTGAATGCTAAAACAGTGCTCGATCTTCAGGAATTTGAAATATGGTGTTCAAAACTACAGGTTAGTATGTAATCTAAAAGTATAAATACCTTGGCAGAACTCAGATTTCTTCTGTAAGGTAGTGCCTTGAAGAAACACCATGACCTCAGCAACTCTTTTAAAAGACATTTCATTGGGGCTGGCTTACAGTTTCAGAGGTTCAGTCCAATATCAGCATGCCAGGAAGCATGGCAGCATGCAGGCAGACATGGTGCTGGAGGAGCTGAGAGTTCTACATCCTGATCCAAAGGCAGCTAGGAGAAGCCTATTTTTTTGTACGAAGCCACGAGGAGACCCTCTTCCATATTGGGAAGAATCTGAGCACTAGGAACTCTGAAAGCCTGCCTAGACAGTGATGAACTTTCTCTAACTAGCCTACACCTACTTTAATAAGGCCACTACTCCTAATAGTATCACTTCCCATGGCACAAGTATATTTAAATCTCCATAGGTAGCATTGCTACATAATCAGTGCTAGGGCTCCTTGAAGGCAACCTACCTCAGTTTAAGCATGTGAATCATACGTTAGTGCTGGTTCTAGTAAATGCATAGTCTAGAACTCTCAGTGACATATGTCAGGAATTGTTCTTAGAAAACTTCCATTTTTGAACTTCCATTGCTAAAAGCACTGGAGACTGAGCTTCATGCAGCCAGGAGTGAGGGGACAAAGAGACAGGTGATATTTTGGGTAGTGAATTTGAGTAGGGATAATAGGATAGGAAAAGTGGCAAGACTGTTTGCAAGTGGTATACACTGTGACAACATGAGTGCTACCAAGAGAAAAGGGAGAGAGAGAGAGAGAGAGGGAGAGAGAGAGAGAGAGAGAGAGAGAGAGAGAGCGCTATTGAGGACAAGCTAGCTGAAGACCTCCTGGGCATTATTAGATCACAGGACAAATGAAGTGGAAAATATTTGAGTGTGTTTAAGGCAAGGTGTCCTTGAGCTGGTGTCTGTTATTAAAATTAAGCAAAGCGGGAGAGGAAAGAGAAGACGAATAAAAAGAAGATTGCAGCTATCTTCATTATTATTCATTGTAGGTACCCAAAAATGTTGTCTGAAAAGGGACAATATTGTTGATAAGACATAGTGAAAATATTAAAATCATAAGGACCACAAGAGCAGAAAGATACATCATTCTAAAATTAAAGAAAAATACACCGAAAGAAATCTTCTAAAATAAAATCTAAAATACAACAATGCAGAGGTTTAGTGTGCGCACCCGCACGTGTGTGTGTGTGTGTGTGTGTGTGTGTGTGAGAGAGAGAGAGAGAGAGAGAGAGAGAGGATAGAGAGCGCGCATGTGTGTATATTTTTATGAATGCTCATGTGCATGTGTGCGTGCACATAACCAGATAGTGTAAATTAGAATTTCTAATATACTATTAATAAATATGAATGTAATTAACTGTATTAAAAAAATAACAAAGGTGTTTAGACTGACTAACAATTCATAACTAACTGCTAAATACAAGCAACTGAAAACAACACAATTCAGCAAAATTGGAAATAGAATGATAGGCAAAGGCTTAGCAGTAAAATCTAAAAAGTTGTCATATTGGTATCAGAAAAGACAGAAGATAACCAAACCAGAAAACTTTACCAATTAGAGGCTGCAACTGAAAAATAAAGGTCAGAGGGATTACCAAGGATTGGAAGGAATACTAGACGGTATGCCGCACAGGAGAACAGGCAGGAAGGGAGGAAGGGAGTACAGCCAGCCAGTGCACGCATGTGTGGAAGGATCACAGAGGCTGCCAATCTTTGCAATTGATTTCTATTAGTCATATAATAATAAAAAAAGAAATGTTACATTGTTAGCTTCATGTTTTTAAAGGGAAAGAAAATTTGAGATAGACTCATTAAAATAAATATACTAGTTTTCTCTAATACTGAGTCTAGGCTCTCATGAGTCTACAAATGAGCTGCTGAAGTACAGAGAGTGTTGAGGAGATAGAAACATACATGATCTATCCAGAAGAATGCCCCTGCCAGAAAGACAAGAGGGGCTCAGAGAGACTCCTGGTTTGTTAACAGGATCTGCCCTTTGTGAATTTTCTTCTATTGAATGAAAAGACACAAGAACAACTGAGTACAATCACTCTAAAATGAAAATCCTAAAGTGTGGCTCAGGGGTAGAACATGCCTGTCGTGTGCAAAGCTGTAGGCTTGATCCCCAGAACTTAAAAGAACGAAAGGAGAAAGGGGAGCAAATATATGCTATGCAAATACTTTGCTGCATACATTAAAATATTTAAACTAATGAGATGAGAGAGAAAGCACATTTCTAGATAATCTTTGTATTAAAGTACCAGGCCTTATGATGGCCAATGTTTATCCTCACATGGATGGTATACAGGTTCATCAGCTAAACAAACCTCTAGGCACATACATAATGGATTTTGGACTTGGCTTATTGGGGTAGAAAGACCCACTGTAAATATGAGTGAACTTGTTGCATCTGCTAGACTCTTGGACTGCAGGAAAAGGAGAGAACGAGCTGAGCATCATCACCCATCTCTCTGATGATGCTTCCTGACTGCGAATGCATGTAAGCAGTGCCTCCATTCTCCTCTCCCTACCCTACCTACCATGATGGACCATACTCACAAACGATGACTCAAAGGAAATGCGTTCTTACTTTAGCTGCTTCTGTTAAGCATGTTATTAGAGTAACAATGCACCTAATACAGACCCCATATTTTTCTATGAAAAGGAAAACTTAAACATTTTCTCAGTGGGATGGCATTTTCATACTACTGTATGAACAACCCTATTCTTTATTTAAAACGTGTACTAGCTTTACACCAAATGATGGGATTTGAAAAAGATATGACAGCCTCTGTCGGTAAACAGGGAACCTTGTGTGATCTTTCATGTCAAGAGACGTCACACAAAACGGCCATGGTGGAAAAGGGTAACAGGAACACACAGTTGTTACCGTTTAAAACTGTTGACAAAGATTCACATCAGCAGAAGGGAGTTGGTCAAGAATTTGATATAAACCCAGGTATTCTGGAACAACTGTGAGCTATCTTTAAAAAGGGCTGGGTTTGAATCTGGCAAGTTGTCTGTCTCTGAACCTTATACATCTTTTACAGAAGACAAGTGCTGAACAACCAAAGAGGCTCATCTTAATAGGGAATATTTTGGAGGTCAACTGACTTTAACCAATTTCACAAAGAATTGATAGCCTGGACAAAGAAACAGAGTCAGAGGAAGCAGGTCTGTTTTCCAACATCAAACAGGCTGACAGCTTAGACTGATGCCATCAATTTGTAATATCAGACTTTGCTGGAGCAGTCCAATAAGAAACGAAGAAAACAGTGCGATATGGAGTGTGTATCAGGAGGAATCAGGCTTGGTGGCAATGCAAGGAGTTTCTGAAAGAAAAATGCCACAGTTTTTAAAGATATATGCTTAACTGTGGGTGGAGATAACACAGTGCTGCAGATTTATTTGGAAATGGTTAAAGGAGGCCAAGAAAAGGAAGGGACAGACACAAAGAGTTCAACAGTCCATGTCACTGTGGACTATAGGAGAGGTGTTTGTGGGGTCTCTCAAGCTGATGTCCTTACTTTGTTAATGTTCGAGTTGTTACAGTCAATGTGTCTAATGCAAAGAATGTAAAGAGAAAACAACTTGCCTGCCTAAAATCTTAAAATTATCAGAAACAAAGAAATTCCTTTTATGAAACCCAGAGCTGCAATTAGAAGTAAAAGTGGAATAGCTAATTTGCTTTGAAAAGAGAAACCAAGCATGCCATTTTTTAAATTAACTTTACTCAAATTACATAGCAACTCTTACCAAAAAATCTCTGTACCAAAAAATTGTTAAATAAAAATGTGCTCTGAGGAGACCTATATTTATAATGATGTTTACTAAAGCCAAGGAGACAAAAAAGAAAGTTACTCTAAGACTGAGTTCCTTTCTTCTGACGTCTTACATAAGGAAAATTGGTAAATTTCTGTTTCTCTGCAATTTTTGTTGTAATTCATTTATGTTTATTTGTTACTGAGATCTGTGCTGTGGACAGGAAGCTCTCAGGGAGGATTTAGGCTTTAATGCCAGCAAATGGAATCATGGAGGGTGAAGTTGATCTAGCATTTGGTTCATAAGAAATCTTGAGCCCAATAATCCTACCATGTTCTGGACAGGCCTAGTGGCAGAGTGTGCCTTCCCATCTGTTCACAATCAAACGTAAATCATGGGATTAGTGTCCCTAGCAACACCCAATGAAGTGTAGGGTTTGAGAGAAATTGGAAAGATGTGATCTGTGCAACTGAATGTCATCCATTTCCCACATCTCCTCTGACCTGTCAGAATGAGAGCACAGAGGGTTCACAGCAAGCCAGACAGCAACATCAGTGCAACCTGACTTTGGCATTTCCTAGCCTCCTTGGCCCTCTCTCCACCCTGATGCTGCCAGCTTATTTTGAGTCAAATGCACAATTTTTTGTTCTGATTTTACTATGACAACATCAAGCAATGAGCATATCCCTTACTTTGCACTGATGACCTAATGAATCAAACCATCTTAGAGATGTGGATGTCTGAAACATTAATTCTTGATCCATTACAGAGCACTTTGTTATAGGTGAATTCCAATAGCTCACAGGTGTTATAAGCAGCAGAGGGGAAACCAGACAACAGAGAATGGCTGACTGGAGAACACAGCCCACATCCCAGTTTTTACCTGAGCAGTGCTTTTTATCTCTACCACTCTAACAGGGAGATATTCCATCATCATTTAATTGTGGGAAACTGAGGTACAGAAGAGAGAAACAGCTTGAAAACACACACACACACACACACACACACACACACACACACACACACATGAGCCTGGGACAGGAGCCTTCCAGTTTCCATCTGGGACCAGGGACCTCAGTCTGTGTCACACAGCTCCATAGCCAAATAGTGCCAGGAGAAAGCCAGGAGTAAGCCAGGAGTGTGGAAAAGCCTGTGAGCAGAGGTAAGACAAGCACCACTGCTCAGCGGGACAAACCTGGAACCCTCAAGACACAGGGACTGAGGAGCAGTCTGGGACAGGAGCCTTCCAGTTTACACCTGTGGCCTATGCCACATGACTCTATACCCAAAGAGCACGGGGAAAGAGCTAGCCTCCCAGGAATGTGGACAAGCCTGTGAGCTGGGTAAGGCCAGACCCACGTGGAACATGCATGACACAGAGACTGAGGAGTGACCTAGTTTCTTTCTGCTGCCGGGGAGCTGATCCTGTGACACAGGGCTCCATACTCAAATAGTGCCAGGAGAGAGCTGGAGTGCCGACACACCTTTGAGCACTGGCAAGACCACCACTTCTGTTCAAATTCCTCTATCAAGAGGGACCCTCAGAGAGCCATCAGGACACTGTACTAAGGAACAGCTGGGGACAGGATTCTTCTGGTTTCTGTCTGAACCCCAGAGCCAACCTTGTACCACAGCTTTCCAAACCTGAGTTCCTTTCAGAGAGAGCTGGTCTCCAAGCAGTACTTACACAGAGGTTTGCAGAAGGGAAAAGACACAGTCATAGAGAGCAAGACCAGCTAACAACAGAGATAACCAGATGGCGAAAGGCAAGGGCAAGAACATAAGGAACAGAAACCAAGGCAACTTGGCATCATCAGAACCCAGCCTCTCCCACCACAGAAAGCCCTGGATACCCCAACACACCAGAAAAGCAGGATTCAGATTTAAAATCACATCTCATGATGATAATAGAAGACTTTAAGAAGGAAATAATTGAATCCCTTAAAGAAATACAAAAGAACAGAGGTAAATAGCTAGAAGCCCTTAAAGAGGAAACACAAAAATCGCTTAAAGAATCACAAGAAAGCACAGACAAACAGGTGAAAGAATTTAACAAAACCATCCAGGATCTAAAAATGGAGATAGAAACAAAAAAGAAATCACAACCCTGGAGATAGGACACCTAGAAAAGAGATCAGGAGTCATAGATGCAAGCATCACCAATAGAATACAAGAGATAGAAGAGAGAATCTCAGGTGCAGAAGATACCATAGAAAACATTGACACAATTGTCAAAGAAAACGCAAAAAGCAAAAAACTCCTAACCCAAAACATCCAGGATATCCAGGATAAAATGAGAAGACAGAACCTGAGGATAATAGGTGTAGAAGAGAGTGAAGACTCACAGCTTAAAAGGCCAGTAAATATCTTCAACAAAATTATAGAAGAAAATGTCCTTAACCTAAAGAACAATATGAACATAAACATTCAAGAAGCCTACAGCACTCCAAATAGATTGAACCAGAAAAGAAATTCCTCCCATCACATAATAGTCAAAACACCAAATGCACAAAACAAGGAAAGAATATTAAAAGCAATAAGGAAAAAAGGTCAAGTAACATATAAAGGCAGACTTATCAGAATTACACCAGATTTCTCAACAAAGACTATGAAAGCAAGAAGATCCTGGACAGATCTCATACAGACACTAAGAGAACACAACTGCCAGCCTAGGCTGCTATACCCAGCTAAACTCTCAATTACCATAGATGGTGAAACCAAGATATTCTACAACAAAATCAAATTCACACAATATGTTTCCACAAACCCTGGCCTACAAAGGATAATGGATGGAAAATGCCAACACAAGGAGGGAAACTACACCCTAGAAAAAGCAAGAAAGTAATCTTTCAACAAACTCAAAAGAAGATAGTCACATAAACATAAAAATAACATTGAAAATAACAGGAAGCAACAATCACTATTCCTTCATATCTCTTAACATCAATGGACTCAATTCCCCAATAAAAAGACATAGACTAACAGACTGGATACATAAATAGGACCCAGGATTTTGCTGCATATAGGAAACGTTCCTCAGAGCAAAGGGCTGGAAAACAATTTTCCAGGAAAATGGTCCCAAGAAATAGGCTGAAGTAGGCATTCTAATATCTGATAAAATTGACTTTCAACCAAAAGTCATCAAAAAAAGATAAGGAAGGACATTTCATACGCATCAAAAGTAAAATCTACCAAGAAGAACTCTCAATTCTAAATATCTATGAGACAAATACAAGGGCAGGTACATTCATAAAAGAAACTCTACTAAAGCTCAAAGCACATATTCCACCTCACACAATAATAGTGAGAGACTTCAATACCTCACTATCATCAATGGACAGATCTTGGAAACACAAACTAAACAGAGACACAAAGAAACTAACAGAAGTTATGGAACAAACAGATTTAACAGATATCTATAGAACATTTCATCCTAAATCAAAAGAATACACCTTCTCAGTACCTCATGGTACCTTCTCTGAAATTGATCATATAATTGGTCACACACACACACAAAAAAAAAAACCCTCAAGAGATATAAGAAGATAGAAATAAACCCATGCATTGGCAGGATTAATATAGTTAAAATTGTTATCCTGCCAAGAGCAATCTACAGATTCAGTGCAATCCCCATCAAAATCCCCATCAAAATCCCAACTCAATTCTTCATAGACCTAGAAAGAGCAATTCTCAAATTCATATGGAATAACAAAAAACCCAGGATAGCAAAAGCTATTCTCAACAATAAAAGGACTTCTGGGGGAATTAGCCTTCCTGACTTCAAGCTGTACTACAGAGCAGTAGTGATAAGAACTGCCTGGTATCGGTACAGTGACAGGCAGGTAGATCAATGGAATAGAATCGAAGACACAGAAATGAACCCACACACTTATGGTCACTTGATCTTTGACAAAGGAGCTAAAACCATACAGTGGAAAAAAGACAGCATCTTCAACAAATGGTGCTGGTTCAACTGGCAGTCTACATGTAGAAGATTGTGAATTGATCCATTCCTATCTCCCTGTACAAAGTTCAAGTCCAAGTGGATCAAGGACCTCCACATAAAACCAGATACACTGAATCTAATAGAAGAGAAAGTGGGGAAAAGTCTCGAACACATGGGCACAGGGGAAAAGTTCCTTAACAGAACACCAATGGCTTGTGTTCTAAGATCAAGAATCAACAGATGGGACTTCATAAAATTACAAAGCTTCGGTAAGGTAAAGGACACAGTAAATAGGACAAAATGGCAACCTACAGATTGGGAAAAGATCTTTACCAATCCTACATCTGATAGAGAGCTAATATCCAATGTACACAAAGAACTCAAGAAGCTAGACTCCAGAGATCCAAATAACCCTATCAAAAAATGGGGAAGAGAACTAAACAGAGAACTCTCAACTGAGGAAACTCGAATGGCCGAGAAGCACCTAAAGCAATGTTCAACATCCTTAGTCATCAGGGAAATGCAAATCAAAACAACCCTGAGATTTCACCTCACACCAGTCAGAATGGTTAAGATCAAAATCTCAGGTGACAGCAGATGTTGGTGAGGATGTGGAGAAAGAGGAACACTCCTCCATTGCTGGTGGGAATGCAAGTTGATACAACCTCTCTGGAAATCAGTTTGGCGGACCCTCAGAAAATTGGACATAATACTACCTGAGGACCCAGCTATTCCACTCCTGGGCATATACCCAGAAGATGCTCCAACATGTAATAAAGACACATGTTCCACTACGTTCATAGCAGCTATATTTATAATAGCCAGAAGCTGGAAACAACCCAGATGTCCCTCCACAGAGGAATGGACAGAAAATGTGGTACATTTACACAATGGAATACTACTCAGCTATGAAAAACAATAACTTCATGAAATTTGCAGACAAATGGATGGATCTTGAAAATATCCTGAGCAAGATAACAGAGGCACAAAAGAATGAACATGGTATGTTCTTACTGTTAAGTGGTTATTAGCCCAAAAGTTTGAAATACCCAAGAATCACTTCACAGCAACAGTAGGACTGAGTGTGAGGTCCCAGATGGAGGACTTGGAGAAGGGACTGAAGAAGCTGAGGGAGTTTGCTTCCCCAGGGAGGCAGCCACAGTGTCAACTGCCCTGACCCCCAGATACTCTTGGAAACTGATCCACCAACCAACGAATACACATGGAGGGACCCATGGTACTAAGCCACATATGCGGCAGAGGGGGTCTTGTTAGTCATCAGGGGGAGGAGAGGCCTTTGGGCCTGAGAGTGTTAGATCCCCCAGCAGAGGAGAATGCCAAGGATGGAAGATGAGTGTGGGTGGGTGGGAGAATACCCCCATAGTGGCAGGGGGAGGGGAGGAAATGGGGAGGTTCCAAAGGGGAGATCTGGAAAGGGGGAAACATTTGAAATGTAAATAAAGTAGGGGAAAACAACAACAACAACAAAACAAACAAACAAACAAAAATAGAAATAATCCCATGCCTTCTATCAGATCTCTATGGATTAAGGCTGGTCTTCAATGGCAACAAAAACAACAGAAAGCCCACATACATACACATGGAAGCTGAACAATGCACTACTCAATGATAAGTTGGTCAAGGAGGAAAGAAAGAAACTAAAGATTCCTAGAATTTAATGAAAATGAAAGTACAACATACCCAAACTTATGAGACACAAAGAAAGCAGTGTTCAAAGGAAAACTCATAGCTCTGAGAGCCTCCAAAAAGAAATTAGAAAGAGCATACACTAGCAGCTTAACAGCACACCTGAAAGCTCTAGAACAAAAAGAAGCTAATACACATAAGAGGAGTAGACTGCAGGAAATAATCAAATTCAGAGCTGAAATCAACCAAGTAGAAGGAAAAAGAACTATGCAAAGAATCAACAAAACCAGGAGCTGGTTCTTTGAGAAAATCAACATTACAGATAAGCCCTTAGCCAGACTAACCAGAGGGCACAGAGACAGTGTTCAGTATCCAAATTAACAAAATCAGAAATGAAAAGGGAAATATAACAACAGAATCTGAGAAAATTCAAAAAATCATCAGATCCTTCTACAAAACCCTACCCTCAACAAAATAGGAAAATCTGGATAAAATGGACAATTTTCTAAACAAATACCAAATACTAAAGTAAAGTCAGAATCCCATAAACCATATAAACAGTCCCATAATGCCTAAAGAAATAGAAGCAGTCATTAAAATTCTCCCAACCAAATAAAGCCCAGTACCAAATGGTTTTAGTCCAGAATTCTATAAAATCTTCCAAGAAGAAATAATACCAATACTATTCAAACTGTTCCACAAAATAAAAACAGAAGGAACACTCCCCACTTCATTCTATGAGGCCTCAGTTACACTGATACCAAAACCTCAAAAGACCCAACAAAGAAAGAATACTTCAGACCAATTTCCCTTTTGAATATTGATGCAAAAATGCTCAATAAAATTCTCAGAAACTGAATCCAAGAACACATCAAAACAATCAATCACCACAATCAAGTAGGCTTCATCCCAGGGATTCGGGGATTGTTCAATACCTGGAAATCCATCAAAGTAATTTACTATATAAACAAACCCAAAAGAAAAAAAACCACAGGGACATTATATTAGACATGAAAAGCATTTGACAAAAGTCCACATCCCTTCATGATAAAAGTCTTGGAAAGATCAGGAATTCAAGACCCATACCTAAACATAGTAAAAGCAATATACAGCAAACCACTAGCCAACATCAAATTAAATGGAGAAGAAACTTGAAGCAATCCCACTAAAATCAGGGACTTGACAAGGCTGCCCTCTCCCCTTATCTATTCAATATAGCACTTGAAGTTCTAGCTAGAGCAATTAGATAACAAAAAGAGGTGAAAGTGTTACAAATTTGGAAGGCAGAAATCAAAATATTACTATTTGCGGATGATAGGGTCCTATACATAAGTGATTCCAAAAACTCCACCAGAGAACTCCTCCAGTTGATAAACAACTTGAGCAAAGTGGCTGGATATAAAATTATCTCAAACAAATCAGTAGCCTTCCTATACTAGAAGGATAAACAGTCTGAGAAAGAAATTAGGGAAATGACACTCTTCACAATAGTCACAAACAATAAAACATATCTTGGTGTGACTCTAACTAAACAAGTGAAAGATCTGTATGTCAAGAACTTCAAGTCTCTGAAGAAAGAAATCGAAGACCTCAGAAGATGGAAAGATCTCCCATGCTCATGGATTGGCAGCATTAATATAGTAAAAATGGCCATCCTGCCAAAAGCAGTCTACAGATTCAATGCAATCCCCATCAAAATTCCAACTCAGTTTTTCATAGACTTAGAAATAGCAATTCTCAAATTCATTTGAGATAGCAAACCAGGATAGCAAAAACTCTTCTCAACAATAAAAGAACTTCTGGGGTAATCAGCATCCCTGACCTCAAGCTGTGCTATAGAGCAGTAGTAATGAAAACTGCATGGTATTGATACAGTGACAGGCAGGTAGATCAATGGAATAGATTGAAGACCCAAAACTGAACCTACACACCTACAGTCACTTGATCTTTGACAAAGGAGTTAAAACCATCTAGTGGACAAAAGACAGCATTTTCAACATATGGTGTTTGTCCAACTGGCGGTCAACATGCAGAAGAATATAAATTGATCCATTCCTATCTCCCTATACAAAGCTCAAGTCCAAATGGATCAAGGACCTCCACATAAAACCAGATACACTGAATCTAATAGAAGAGAAAGTGGGGAAAAGTCTTGAACACATGGGCACAAGGGAAATGTTCCTCAACAGACCATCAATGTCTTATACTCTAAGATCAAGAATCTACAAATGGGACCTCATAAAATTGCAAAGCTTCTGTAAGGCAAAGGACACTGTCAATAGAACAAAATGGCAACCAACAGATTGGGAAAAGATCTTTACCAATCCTACATCTGATAGAGGGCTAACATCTAATATATACAAAGAACTCAAGAAGTTAGATTCCAGAGAACCCAATAACCCTATCAAAAAATGGGGAACAGAACTAAACAGAGAATTCTCATCCAAGGAAACTCAAAGGGCTGAGAAGCACCTAAAGAAATGTTCAATATCCTTAGTCATCACAGAAATGTAAATCGAAACAACCCTGAGACTCCACTTTTCACAAGTCAGAATGGCTAAGATCAAAAACTCAGGTGACAGCAGATGCTAGGGAGGATGTAGAGAAAGAGGAACACTCCTCCATTGCTGGTGGTAATGCAAGCTGATACAACTTCTCTGGAAATCAGTTTGGCGGACCCTCAGAAAAATGAACATAATACTACCTGAGGACCCAGCTATTCCACTCCTGGGCAAATACCCAGAAGATTCTCCAACATGTAATAAGGACACATGCTCCACTATGTTCATAGCAGCCATATTTGTAATAGCCAGAAGCTGGAAACAACCCAGATGTCCCTCCACAGAGGAATGGATACAGAAAGTGTGTTACATTCACACAATGGAATACTACACAGCTATTAAAATCAATGACTTCATGAAATTCGCAGGCAAATGGATGGAACTTGAAAATATCATCCTGAGTGAGGTAACTCAGTCACAACAGAACAAACGTGGTATGTACTCACTAAAAAGTGGATATTAGCCCTAAAGTTCAGAATACCCAAGATACAATTCACAGCAACTCTTGTACTGAATGTGGGGTCCGGGATGAAGGAGTTGGAGAAGGGAATGAAGGAGCTGAGGGGTTTGCAGCTTCATGGAGGGAGCAACAGTGTCAACTGACCAGACTCCCCGGTGTTCCCAGAGACTGGACCACCAGCCAAAGAATACTCATGGAAGGACCCATGATGCTGGCCACATATGTGGCAGAGGAGGGCCTTGTTGACTATCAGTGAGAGGAGAGGTTCTTTGGCCTGAGGGTATTAGATGCCCCAGTATAGTGGTATGCCAGGAGGCCAGAAGGAAGTGGGTGGGTGGGTGGGGGAATATCCTCATAGAGACAGGGGAGGGTGTATGTGATAGGTGTTTCCAAAGGGGAGACCTGGAAAGGGGAAAACATTTGAAATGTAAATAAAGTGTCAAAAATAAAAATAAAAAAAGAAAGAAAATTTCACAAGAAAAAGGAAAGAAAACACACACACACACAGGCACGCAGGCACACATGCACACATGCATGCATGCCCACACACAGTAAGTTCCATTTTGAACAGTGAGGGTCTGATCAGTATGACTCTTGAGCTGAGGATTTCCAAGAGCTAGGCAATATGCAAGGCATTGAACTGTGGACTGTGCTCCCCTGCTTTTGGGACAAATTTTTGTTTGTGTTGTCACTTCACTATTTGTTTTAGCTGAATTAATTTTGTGCAATAGATCATCTTGGTGGTTTGCAGAATTTCATACCTCCCATCATAACTTCTCTCTCTCTCTCTCTCTCTCTCACATTCCCCTGTCTGCCATATTGTACATTACATGCACATATTTATCTGGGTGTATGTACGTACATGTTTGTGCTGGTGCCTCTGTGAGTGTGCATTGCATGGGTGAATGTGTACACTCGTGAATGCCTGTGGAGAGGAGGGTTGACATCTGGTTTCTCCATCAATCATTTCAGAGTCTCTCACTGAACCTGGAACACTTCTGTAGGGTGTGCAATTATGCCCATCGTGTCCCCACCATCCACAGTTCTTGGGTTATACATGTGCCATTGCTTATGCGGGTTGCATATATGCTGTAGTTCCAAACTCAGGTAGATCTTAATGCATAAATAGCCAACAGTTAACTGACTGAACCATCTTCCCAGTCCTGCTTATTTCTTTTAGTCTGGCTTTCTCAGCTCTGTCCCCAGGTCAATATATGTCACCACATATCAGTTGGGTCAATTTTCCTCTACTACCCTGAGAAGCGTGGGGACTTAGAGATTACCATATAATTCAGTTTCATTGCTGTCCCAACTAGAAACAAATGTGCAATTGTTTCCTGTTCAGTTGTTCCTGAGGATGAGGCTTTGGCCTATACCCTGTGTCTTTCCAACCACTTGGGAGAGGGTGACTATTTTTAAGTCTGACTTCCTAAGAGTTGATGATCACATGGTTCAGCTAGTGTCTAGTTAAATGATATGCTTCAGCTTCTTCACCCAGTAGATAGCCCCTTATTGCTGGCTTTCCTATATTCCTCTTTGAGGATGGCCTCAAGTCTCAGTGGATCTGTCTCTAAGTGCTCCTGAGCAGATGTAACTTGGTGTATGGTGTACCTTTTACATCCCATGGATGAATAAAATTTCAAAAGGGCTTTTCAGGGACATCTTTCTTGCTGATAAACTTCTGGATGTTCCTCCCTTTTTACTTATACTGGAATGGATCTCATAGCTGCTTCTTCAGTAACTGCCAAGATAATCTCCATAGCTGCAGTAGTTTCTCTATGGTGTATTCTCATGCTTGGTTCCAAACAGAGTCTCTCCCTCACAGTGAGCCCTGATACTCAGAGCTAAAGATGGAGTAGTGCCATTTCTTCCCTGGAGGGACATCCCTATTTCACACCTGGTAGAGATCATTGCAGTCATCTTGATACCTCAGCTTGAATATCCTAGCATGAACTTTCTGCATGATGGATAAGTTTAGGTCAAGGACTTTAATCTGTCTTATTAAGAGAAAGCTGGTGTGGAGGTGATCCCTATGCACCTGACTATGCTACCTCAGTTAAAACTTTTGTAACATGAACTTTGAAGGACAGGTATCTGAGACACCTGTATTGCAGCAGCAGCCATATCTTGACAATGATATACAAAGCAGAGAGCCTGTGTGTGAACTTGTATATCTTGAAGTTAAAGGGAATCAGGTGAAGGATGGAGGACATCTTGGTCTACCCACCATCACTTCTCACTCTTCCCATTAAAAAGAAATGGTGGTTCTTGCATAGATGCCTTTCTACTTGATGTATTGTTCGGCAATATTCAGAGACTCCATATATGGTTACCTTTGATTTTTATTATTTTATAATCTTAACGAGTTAATGAAATGTTCCATTTTCTTTTATGATGAAAGATAATCTGCTCTACCACTGGTATGATCATTATGGAAGACTCATCCTTAAAATCAACCTTAAACTTGTTTGCTTTTCTCAACACATTATGGTGTGATAGATAAATCAAGTAGTGGCAAACATACTTGACAGGCTCATATAGGAAGTGAGCTGAGGAAGAAAGAAAATGAGGGATAGAAGCAAGAAGAGATAAGAAGATAAGGAATCAGTGAAAGACACTGGAAGAATGCAGTAGGTCTGAGTTCCTCTGCTGGTGGCAAGTTTGTCGGATTGTGTGACTTGATGATTTCCTTTTCGACCTTGGTGGGAAGACTGTGAAAGATAAATGTGTTGTTCTGCCCTTTTATTGTCGGGGGGGGGGGGGAGAAAGAGAGAAGCTTTCCAAAGGGAGGCTCAAATAAGTAAGGAGGTTTTGTGTAATTATAGAGACTGGATTGAAAACTAATCTCAGAGAATATTAGTAATGCTGTTTGTTGGCAGGGGGGATTTTAATTGCTTCTATTTACGTTGATACTTTAAAATACAAATAAAATCATTTATACACTAAGGGGATGAATGGATGATAACCATGTTATGTAGAAAATAGAGCTCTCAGCCACATAACCTGCATCACTCAAGCCCAGAAAGAACAACACCTCCCTAAGCCACCAGTCCATCACATCCTCAGGTTGAGCTACTATCTTCAGCAGCCAACTCCACCAAAGCAAACAAGAATCCCCCAAGATGACTATATGTGACTAGCCCCTGATGGGAATTGACAAGGAACCCCGAGACCACTGCATGTGACAAGCACCTGGTGGATCATTGACAAGAATCCCATAGATGACTGCATATGGCCAGCTCCTGATGGCTAAATGACAACTCCCCCAATTGTGATTTAATTTAAATTAGGATAAACTGAAAAAGCGAAATCCACTCAATGAGGCAATTAGCAGCTGTTCTCCCTCTGGAGATCCTGCCTGAAGCTTATTTTCATCCTTACAGCCTGGAGCTTTTCTCTTTCACAGTAAAGCTCTCTCCTTCTGTTGTTCTCTGCAGTCTCTGCCCTGCCTGGGTGATGGAGCTGCCTTGTGTGCTGAAAAAAAATCATGCTTTCAGGTTCACATATCTGAGGGCTTCCTTTACTTTCTGCTTGGTAGTTCAAGCTACTTTACAAACTGTAAGTTGACATTAGGAGCTTGCAAAGATGGCAATTGCTGAGTGCTGTACTTACCTCTCATACCGAACAACACAAGACTAGAAAGGACCTTCCAAATCTCATTACAGCTTTTGCATTCTTATTTAAAATGTAAAGCCACTAGACCTTCCTTCCTTTCTGATTCATGCCTTGAGGTAAACACTGGAAAAACTAATGATTTCATCTAAATTACTTAGTAGTCAAATAATAAAAAGCAATTTGCCCACTACCAAAAAGCCAGTTAAGAGTCAGAGCCCTCTTTATCTAATTCCCATCAAAGCAAACTCTTATACACCCAATATCAGACACATTTAATGCAGAGTGTTACCTGCAGCATGACAGAGATGAATGGTTCCCAATGGTTCAAATAATCTGCAAAGAGAAGGAAAGGGGGCCAAAGGATGGCATATTAGCAAATGACATGGTCCCATCCATTACTGACTTGAACTTCATTTAACATCAGATTGTATAAGTAGAACCCAATAATGCCTTTGTTTTTAATATTAAATAGCTAAGCACCCCATCTTCTGTAATTAAACAGGAAAAGAAACAAAAATTTTAACAAAGAATAGCAAGAAAGTACAAAGGTACATTGAGAATTTACCCTACTAGGACTGTGGTGGACATGTTGACGTGTCGATGTGCGATAGTCCTGAGAGACTGAGAGAGAAAATATGGGGCATTCCTAAGCAGTAGTGCACTCTACATGGTGTTGATGGGTTTGAACATAAATTGGCTAAGGAAAAATGGCTGCAGTAGACAGCTCTGGCCAAGGCTTTGAATGAGACTCTAATTGGATTAAAGGGAAATGACCAGGCAGCCCACATTACAGGGCCATTGTGCCCCTTATCACCACCCATATTTCCCCAGAGGAAAGAAAAATCAGGTGAAAAGCAGAGAATAGGAGTTGATTCAGAATCCTCTCTTGTCTTGATTCAGTCCTGGCTCCCTCTGGGCTATTTGGTGCAGATTTAAGACACAATTACAGTTTTGATGAGAGTCATTTCATTGGTCCATGTAACTCACATTTTATGTTTTTCTTTTAAATGATGTATCTTTTTTAAATGATGGGCTATGAATTGGAGCCAGGCACATTCAAGCCATGGCAGGCTGTGTTTCTAAGGCAATTGCCCATTATTGTTGGATGTTTCCTAGTTAATAACACTCACAGAGAACCTTGTAATTGAGCCTCTGGGTAAGGATAATTCATACACATCTTTTCCAACTGATTGGAATAAGATTTTTACAATCTTATTGTAATAATTTTGTAAAGTTTTATCTCTTTCTCCACCGTACTGATGAAACATGTAAGAGTTGACATCATAGGTTTTGTTTATTCTAGATTCCTTTGGCCTCCAGTTTTGTGGAAACTAAGATATCATTGGGGCAAATTGAAGAAAAAAAACTAAAAATACATCCTTTCTGATATTGTTCTTCCTTTCATAGGAAAAGTTTAAGTTATTGAAAGAACTGACTTCCAGTTACTATGTAACTTCATTGAGAAGTGAGATTCTCCTCATACAAGAAAATATTGCCAAAAGGGGCCAAGTGGGGGAAATCTATGCTTGGTATAGATAAAAACATGTTTTTGGTTTAGTTTGGTTTGGTTTTTGATTTTTGGATTGTGTGTGTGTGTGTGTGTGTGTGTGTGTGTGTGTGTGTACAAATTGGCACATATATCATAGGGACTATTTTGATAAAATAGGCTGGTCTAATACATGGCCAAGATGAGCACTTGGTACCTCAGCCTTCCTTCTGGAGGCTATGTAATTTTAGTTCCTTTTTTTTCTGAAAACAGTTAATTAATATGATTCCATTTTTCTTTTACCATTTCTTCTTTTTGTGTGGGGTACGCATGTGTGATTGTATGCATGGTTTTGTTTGTGCATGTGCATATGTGGACATATGCATGTGTATGTGAATGTATATGCTAAAAGAAGCACTAGGAAATCAATTAAACACGTATAACTTAGGGAGCTTTTGTTATTTTTAGACCAATTATACAAGCCATTTGTAAAGCAGGTAAAAAAGGTTTTCTCATGCAAAGATGAACTGTAAATGTACTGCTGCTTTTGCCTGTGGCACAGTCATGATGTGACAGAAGCATAAAATATTTTTCAGAGAAATGCACGTGTGTGTATATATGTCCCTTAAGTTTTCTAACAAACTGGATAAAATAATGACAGTTTGCTTCTGGTCATAGTGTCTTTCAAGTTACAGGTTTGATACTTGGATGTGAACATTTATCTGGTACCTTCAATATATAAAATAGCACCAGAACCTAGAAAGATGGATTATTGTTAAAGAAAGCACTTGTTGACCAACCAGATCACCAGGAGCCCAGGAAAATGCTGAGGGGGACATGATTATCCCCTGTAATTCTAGAGTCAGGGAGCTCTGGTTTGTTAAGAGTCCCTGGCTTGATGAATGATAAAGATCAATGGAGGATGATTCTCAACATCAACATTGGGCCTCCACATCTGCACACACACACACACACACACACACACACACACACGCACACACACGCATACATTTTCATGTGCATACCACACACAAAAGTACCAAAAGGTAAAATAAAAGTAGCATCAGATTAATTAACAGTTTTCAGAAAAAAAAGACACCAAAATTATATAGCCTCCAGAAGGAGGCCTGAGGTACTTCTGGGTTGCATATTAGACTGTCCTAAGGCCTGTGCCTGAAATTGTGAGGCCTGTCCTTTTGGGGAAAACCCTGTCTCTACCGGTCTCCTGGTTGCTCCAGTGACTGCCTCACAGTGGGTCCCCACATCTACTCCCACATTCGATCATATAAATCATATTTTAATTGCCTGATATTCAAACATGTCACAGCAAGAGGTAGCAATTAGTAATTATTTAGCATAGTTTATAACATCACCAGATATTACTTCGCTCAGTTTCCCCCAACAGTTCTGAGAGATGTGTATTGATTGATTTTCTTTTTAATGAGACTCAGTGACATTAGGGAAAAAGCTTGAGATTAGGAACTAAAGACCAGGGACCCTGTCCTTAGCCAACTGGGCACTGCCTCTGTGTTGCTGCAGATGCTTTGTAGGGTGCCTCTTGCCTACCTATTAAATGGTATTCACTGAATACCAATCAAAAGATGTGTAACATTGCGGCCGGACAGTTGGCTTAGTGGTTAAGAGTACTTGCTGCTATTGTTAGATCCCCAGCACCTATATGATGGTTCATAACTCCCTGCAAATCCAGTCCAAGGGGATCTGAGACCTTCTAACCTCTACAGGCACCACGAGTTGTACATGGTACACAAACATGAATGGGAGCAAAGCATTAATACACACAAAAATAAAAATAAATTAAAGATATGTGCAATATGACAAGTACACATTGACTATAAAAATATAATTCAGGAATAATAGCATACTTCTGCAGTCCCACCATGTCAGAGGTAGAGGCAGGAGGATTGTCAAAGACTCTGAGGCCAGTGGAGCTTGCATAAAATGTTCCAGGCCAGCCATTACTACTTAGTGAGACCTTCACTCAAAATCATGCTCCCTATACCCATGGACATTGGACAGTACTAACAAGACTCAGTGAGCTATATTTATATATAATTATGTATAATTACTTAATTAAAAATAAACAAAGAGGATATGGGAGGGGCATGCAGAGGTCCAGGAGGAGCTGAGCTAGATAAATACTTCCTACACATATAGAGATTACCACAGGGAGGGAGAACAGGGGTTAGAGAGCTGATTCAGTGGTTAAAAGCATGAGCTGCCCTTCCAAAGGACCAGAGTTCATTCCCAGAACCCATCCATATTCAGAGGTTCACAAACTTCAGGTAGTTCCAGTTGCAGAGATACAACTCCTTCTGATGTCCACAGACACACGTACCCACACACACACACACACACACACACACACACACACACACACACATTTAAAAAACCCTACTTGAACAAACAAATAAAAAAGCCAATCATTTTGAAACTTTATTATCAACTTTCACAATGAAGAACTACGTCCATACTTAAGCAAAATGTTTGACATCAAATGGGTGCCTAAGTGTTGCTATCTCTTTAGTATTCAGTATGGCATTAAAACAACTGGATTATCTACATTTAGAAATGACATGTGTTGTATGAATAATGGACAGCAAGTGACATGAGAAATATGACATTTTCAGAGTCTTAATATCTAGGATTTTCTCTGTTTGGAATAGAAGGGCCAGCACTTGAACTTTGTGTTATCTTTCGTGTTTCAAAAACAGGCTTTGTAACAGGTATTATAATCCTAATGGTTTATCATTAGTTTGTCCTAGAAAATATGTTTAAGGAGAAGAGCCCTGGTCATTTCTACACACACTTTCATTCTCATTCAATCATGGGCTGACAGGTAAACTTGAAAAAATAAAAAATATAGCTGGTTTGAGATGTCACTTTCTCTCTCTCTCTCTCTCTCTCTCTCTCTCTCTCTCTCTCTCTCCCTCTTTCCCTGTGTGTGTGTGTGTGTTGGTATAGGTTGCTTCTGTTTGTTTTTTCGTATGCTCTGAGACAGGATCCTACAAAGTCCAAGTTGACCTCAAATTCATCAGGAGGCTAAGATGACCCTGAACCTTATCCTCACGCTTCTGCATCCCCTGTGCTGGAAGAAGTGCCTCACTTCTCAGTGTCTGCCAGCATGTGATCTGGCAAAACCTACTGAAGGATGTTAAGCAACCTTGCTCTGACTTCCCAAAATGTGACTGAATCTCAGCCTCACAGCTCCTTGCAGGGCTGGGCCCTTTGTAAAAGTGACCATGAAACAGCCACGTGCCTTCTCTGACACTCAGTTGTGCATAGTTGGACGGTAGGTCAGTTTTTACAAAGCTGTATCGGCATACTTAGCTGCTCGTCTGTCCTCCATCAGGACTTTAGTGAGCAAGGAAAAGAAACTACATAGGGATCTGTGCCATCTTTAAGAGAAAAAATGGCCCAGAGTACAGACTCTCATAGCTACAAGGCTACTGATGCTTAGAGGTTTGTGGGGAAAATCCTGATGATCTCAGGGACCCACGTACCTCCATTCCACAATGGTATCCTTCTGGAAGTCACTCAACTCCACCTGGGTCCTGGTTGTAGGCCATGGATTTACATTCACAGCTCAGGAAAGGGCTTGCCTCCTGGGTTAGTTCTTCCCCAATTGTCAGGAAGACACCTGCAGCTACTGCTGGCTTACATAAATTCCAGCATAAACAATCTCACTGTCAGCCTGATGCTGAGTGATTTCATATGTCTTTAGCCCAGATGATTGTTTGTGTCTTCCTGGCTATTTTCCTAATGCTTACTCTTTACGTAGCTCACTACAGAAAGAAGTTGAGCCTTTGGAAAAATTCAATAATAGGCCAGATACCACAGACAAATCATAGCTTCTATGTGGATAATGTTGCTGAGAATAAAGATTTGTAGTGTGTGCATACACACAAAGACTCACACACACATGCACACACATATATGATATTATACAAAAATTGTATTGACGCATGCATTCAGGTACATGTAAATTTGTAAGAGATCCAAAATAGATAAACAAATGGAATAATTTACTCTCAATGTGTAAGGTTAGAGGAGATAATCACACTTTAACACAGGCATCACAGCATAGTGACATACATTGCCAATTTATAGAATAGCAACATTGACTCATGGGATAAAAATGGTTCCTTAACCCTTCTCTGTCACAGTGAAACCTTGGCAAGCATACCTTTCTTCCCTGCCTCTAGTAAACATGGGAAGTGCTGAGTTCCTTGTTTGCTTTCTGATGTTCTATCACCATGAGATTACAGCGTTTTCCTTAAGATTTTCTTTTCTCCTCGGTATGACTTAGTTTGAAGTCGTCCTCCCTGCCCTCTGAAGAAATGCTGTGACCCAGACAATGTAATTGCTCTGGGGAACTGACAACTAATTATCACAAAGCAAAAAGGAGGCTAGACATTTAGATAATGAACTGTCAATCAGTGTAATAGAAGTGTCACTTACGTAATCCCTGCCTGGGCTCTAAGGGATTTGGAGATAGAGCCTGTGTGCGTATCTGCAGCCAGTAACATGGGTACACACAGATGTGCCTACTCTACAGGCTTCCAGATAACATGGCTACAAAGACTGATATGTAGAGTAGTGTGTATATCAGTATCTGCCAACTTACAGGAATCTATCAAATGCAGCCCTTTTGCTCTGAAACTGCAAAGCACGCATCTACAGCTATGTTTCTGCAGATAGCAGAATCATTTGCTCAGAGGCTGCTGTGCCCTTGACATGGAACGCTACCAGAAATTTAAGTCCACACCATCAAGCAAGGATTTTGAATGTGTACAAAGGAAAACTTTCCCATGAATATGTATGGAAAGCCCAGCTCTATTTGCGAATACCAGAAAGGTGTACAGAAGAGAATCACATTGCTATTTGTTCGAAATAATTCAGATGGAGGAGGAGGGAGGACCTTGTATTTTATTAAATAATACAGATATCACATCCAGACATTATGCTTTGACTTCCTTAGCTCCATCCATTTCCCTGTCAGGCTGGATTCAGATTTTAGTTTTTTCTTAACTGCATAAATAAGCGGCTTCAATCTCCAGAGCAAAGAAAAACTGCCTTTGTAGCAGGTAAGTAGCGTCTAAGTAATGGTTTTCCTAATGGTCCATGTCATAATTAACAAAACATCCTGCACTTTCTTTACCCTAGTCCCTCCCCCACATTGCTTTTACTCCGATAATAATCAGCAATGGCAATCTTGGCTATGATCAACACAAACTACAAGTTACTTCAGACTGTTGGTTAAAGAGTGGAAGTGCCTTGCGTTAGTTATAGAAGGTACAAATGTGAAAGGGGGGTGCTGCTGGGATCACACGGCTTCTGACACTCTGAGGTGGAGGGCTCTTGCTTTCCCCTTTAGCTTTTCCTTCGCCCTAGGCTGCAGAGCTTCAGTCTCTGACTCCTACATCTGGGACATTTCCACATCTATGTCTATTGACTAATTGACTAATTGATAGATTTTGATAGACAGCATTTCCTACATAGCCAGGCTAGACTTTCTGACCCTCCTGCTCTGCCTCCCAAGTGCTAGAATTATAGAAAATCATCACCAAACCTGTCTCCATTAATACCTTATAATGTAATATAATATATAATAAAATAACATAGAATATAAAATACTGTGTATGTAATTATACAGGTATAACTAATGTATTATATAACATACTACTTTATTGTTATTTAGGAAGTTGTGAGAGCTTCTCACATAGTCAAGGTTGATTTAAAATTTACTATATATGAATCTGGGGGAGTATCAACCCAAATAAGTATGTATGAAAATGCCATAAAGAATTCTGTTATTTTTTATGCTAACTCAAACTCAAATAAAACATATTTCCAAAAGTGAACTAAAGTTAATACTAGCAGTATCGTGGTCAAGCACTGAATGGCTGAGAAAAGCTCTCTAAGCCACTGACATGAGCCTTGTGGGACCTTGTCTTTAGAGCTACTTGGATAAAATCAGAGCAACTATTGTCTCCTGAATGATACATTCAAATTCCCTTTCAAAATGGAGTCACTTGGGGGCTGGAGAGGTGGTTCAGTGGCTAAGAGTACTGGCTGCTCTCACTGTGGAGCTGGCATATGGTGACTCACAATTGTCTGAACTCCAGTCCCATGGGATCTAGGCCCCTTTTCTGGCCTCCTCAGCCACCAGGGATGCACACGCTACACAGATATGCACACAGGCAATATGCCAATATATATAAATTTTTAAAAATCACAGTCATTTCACCTATGTCTGTTAGCACATGTTTGAGAAAGGTTGCTCAGCAGTCTGCTGCAGGATATCAGAACGATTATCATTTTTAATTAAAGGTTGTACCTACCAATAGTGTAGAGAGACAGATGAATTAATGACTATAGTATCTCATTGTGTTTAATCCTGATGCTTTCCTTCAGATCATGTCTGCAACTAGAAGCCTCTAACTTTTATCTCTATAGGTAATTTTAGATGAAGCAATAAGAAGCTAACTAAATATTTCCCACTATTGTTGAAACTTTGCAAAAATATGAATGGAGTAAAAACACCAATGATCAACATAAAGCCTTGAAAAGAATAGATATAGAAGGTTGGAATTGAAGAGACTGAAGGAGTCTGGGTGTTTCACAAGGTAGAAAGGATTCCTTGCACATTAGACTGGGTGGAAATGTTAACTGTCTGTGTGTCTGACTGTTCTATGTTGTGTCAAATTGTAAGGAGGGCTCCATGGAGGAGACCAGAGGTCAGACTCAGGCTGCATTTGACTGGGAAATTGAACAGGAAACGCTTCCCTGCTGGAGTCAGATGTCATACCCAATAAGCAGAAAGGCAACCTTACACCGCTCTCTTGGTCTTGAGGTAAGGATGTTGCCAACAGCAAGAGCCACACCTGCTCGTGTGAGCATCAGTGCAGCATGAGGACACAAAGCAGGTGGCTTTTAGCTCAACAGATGGAATTATAAGTACAAAGAAATAGGATTTTTATACATATCAGCTTGTTGGAAGGAAGACAGTATATATCAAACTCAAATATGAGTCTAAAGAGAAAACAGCAAAGTAACAACAAAAAGACATCATGAAGTAAAATCAACTATTCCTGGGGGAATTCCCTGCATAACTGCAGACATGCTTGTTTATCTCTCTACACCTGCAATGTCAAAGGTTCTCAACGGTGAATGCAATAAAAGTCCAAGGTCACTTGAACCTTGAAAGTTAGGGACTGGTCCAAATGACCCTTGTTGGTACAAAGAAGACTAGGATTTGTTCTGCCATTTGTATTGACTTGTTAGGGGAAGAAGTATCATTTTCTTTAGACATTCACCTACAGATAAGTTGACCCACTAATTATCTGTCACCCACCTGCAGGCAAATGACTCTTGATAAACTCAGGGGGTGCACACACTAAGAAGAATTGCTAGTAATGAGGAGGAGTGGGAGCTTGCTGATGGAAGTGTGCAGGGGGAGGGGAGGGGAGATGGGGAGCTCACTAGATTGTCACTAATGGGGAGGTGAAAGTGAAAAACCTTTATTATAAAAAGTATGAAAACCAGGGTGTTAGAATAAAGCTTCTGTCGTGATAGTGGCGCGAGGAGGCTCCGTGACATGGTCCAGCTCCAGGATCCAGCAGGGTGTAAGCGCTCTGTTTTCATCTTCGTACCTCAGACCCACCCTGGATTATAAAATCAGGTTCAGGATGCAGTCTGCTTCCCATGCATGCTCACCTTTCCTATCACAGCTAGGTCTACTTTATTTCTGAAAGTCTCACCCAACTCCCTTCAGGTAACACATTAGTAGGTCGGAGATTTTCTCCCAGGCTCCTGGATGCTTGTTCTTGTTAACTCCATGGGACCATAAGTCTGCTAGTGCTACTTTTAGCTACTGATCAAAACATTTTTATTTTATATTTAATTAGCATACAAAGTAACAAAGTCTCTTATGGAATTTGCACATATCCTTAGTTTGAGTTGATACTGGTCTCAATTCATACATTGTAAATTTTAAGACATTACCTCATAACCCTTAAATAACAATAAAATCATACTTTATATGGCTTAGTACATTAATCATACCAATATATAATATATTGTATTTAATTATATTATAGCACTGGCACGAGGGAGATGTGTATCTACTCCCTCATCTCTTGGCAAGGTTGCCATTTGGTAGTTTTGTTTAGCACCAAGCTGGGAGGCTCTTTCAAGGTCTGTCTCCTCATATTGTACACTTGCCCTATGAGGGTGCATTCTTGGGCCAGTGCACAACTATTCCGATTGTCCTGCCAGTGACTTTAACTGTCACTTTCCTTTCTTGCAGATAGTTGTTAAGCATGACTAATTGCCAGCAGAATGCAGTATACTGGGTTTTTGGCTGTCCCTTTGGATTGTAAATAACTGCTTGCTCTGACTAAATTAACTTTGAGCCCAAACAAAGGCAGTTTTAGAGGCCACCTTTTGAGGTTTTCAAAGGTCCCAATAGAGTTCACTTAGCTGTTTTTGTTTGTTTGTTTGGGTTTTGTTTTGCCACATTGTCTGGTAATTCAGCTCGCCCCCAGTTAACCTGATTTCATGGTATTGTTGGCCTTTTCACTTTTCCTCCTTTTTCCTCTGCTGGTGTGTACAGCACATGTGCACATGTGCTGCTTGTGAGAGTGCATGTACACAGAAGACACTTTACTGACTGTGTGGTTTTCCAGTTTTTCTTTATTTCTAGAAGGGATGATTTCCATGGGAAGAGCTTTGGAGCACACTACCCCAAAGTTGTGGAGCAGCAGATGTGTTGGGACAGTGTCTGCTCTGTCTTAATGGCCTTCCTGTTTTGTCAGCAGGGTCTATCCTGCCTATGTCATTTTCAGAGTTCCCTGGTCTGGAAAGTCAGGCATAAATAAGACAAGGTTCATTTGGGCCTCAAGAGTCTCAGCAACCTTTCCAAGAAACAACTTCTGTGTTGTTTGTTTGTGGGATGAAAGGAAGCAGTTCAAAGCTTCTTAGCCAAACCCGTGAACATCCGTCATAAACTCACATTACTATGGGAAGTGATGAACACTGGTGGCCCTCTTTCCCTCCTGTGAAGACATGTACTCTGGCTGTTGAGAAGGAGAAGGAAAAGCTTCTGCCATACTGAGATGGGAGGAGGAAGAGAAAGAGCCTGCCACACGCAAGCTTCAGACTTCTGCTTTAGCAGCTTCTCCTGGTTCTTTCCTCTGTGCTCCTTGGACAATAAACTGGGGATTAGAGGTTGTTTCTAAACCTTGCTTTATATTCTTTTTTTTTGTTCAGATCTGAACAGTTTTATTATTCACATACCAAAATTATGGATTTACCTACTTTTATGGCAGTATATAGAAAAGAGAGCACGTAGAAAACCATAGTTACAATGTAGATACTTTGGAATTTGGAGAGTAATTTGCTATTGCTTTTGTTTTTAACAGCACTCTCCATTTGGCATTTAAACAGGATTAGTTGACAATGTTCTTCTATCTACGTTACAAGGAACTCGAAACCTTTGCCCTGCTGTGTGGCTGACATATAAAAAGCTGGGAGGATGAATCATCTGTCTTTAATGTTCAAGAAAATTCATGAAAATGCTGCCCCAGGCTATCAAAGTCCCAGATGGAGGACTTGGGGAAGGGACTGAAGGAGCTGAGGGAGTTTGCATCCCCAGAAAGGCATCAACAGTGGTAACTGGCCTAATCCCCCACTCTCCCCATACTCCTGGAGACTGATCCACCAACCAAAGAATACACATGGAGGGACCCATGGTGCTGGCCACATATGTGGGAGAGGAGGGTCTTGTTAGCCATCATTGGGCCTGAGAGTGTTAGATCCCCAGTATAGGGGAATGCCAAGGAGGGAGGATGAGAGTGAGTGGGTGGGTGGGTGGGGGAATACCCCCATAGTGGCAAGGGGAGGGGGAGGGAATAGGGAGGTTCCAAAGGGGAGATCTGGAAAGGGGGAAACATTTGAAATGTAAATAATGTAGGAAAAAAAAAAAAAAAGCATTTGAGGGAAAGATTAGCTCCAGGAGACAAGGCATTCCCTCTGAGAGGCAAAGGGGAGCTGTTTCTATTTTCCCATGCTTACATCTAACACCAATGGGGTCTGTCATTGGAGGTTTTAGTTGACTATGGTCGGGAGAATGCAGATAGATTTTTTCTCTCTCCTTTGATAGCTTTATATTCTTTTAAGGCAGTAGCTCAGCTAGCTTCACACTCTCTATGTAGCTAATGATGACCTTGAACTCTGACCCTCCTACCTCACTTCCAAGCATCTCCGTACTCAGTTTATGCTTTTACCTATCTTCACAAGTTATATTTCCTGGGGGGGGGGGGTAAGAACATGCTCTCCTCAAACTACTGAATATTCTTCTGCAGGCAGGTTGCATGTTTTCTCCATGGCCACACTGGGCCAACTCACTGGAATCTCATGTAAACTTGACACCTCCAGCTTGTGAGGGACAGTGTTATACTAAGCAGGTTTCCTCTTGCTGGGTCACGGTCAGCTCTTCATGCACGGAAACCTGTTAATAGGATTACTGGATTTGTCTGTTTCCGGCTTCCCTTCCTTCTCTGTAAGAATCCTCAGTTGCTTAACGGAAAACATGGTCTTGCTTTTTATTACACTTTTCATATTAAGATACTAATAGCTTTACATACAGTTCCCAGAAATTAAACGGAGAAATTCTATGAGCTGTGTATCTAGTTATCCCCAGTGGCTCACATCTGCAGAACTTTAGTATAGTGCAGCAAGCCAAATCTCCTTTTCATGGCGAGGATCTGACATGCAGCTGGGGCAATGAGAGTACAGGGTAAAAAGTGGTAAAAGGTGGTGGGGTTGTTGCAGCTGTGGGAGGTGGGGAGGGTGCTTTGCTTTATGAGGAAAAACACTGTAAGTAGAAAAGAAAAGCCTCCCTCTCCCTGGACTGGGAGCTGATGGAAGCAGCAGCAGATAGCGCCCTCTAGCGTTGCAGTCCTCCTGCAAGTGTTGGGACCACCAACTCAGATTCCTCAGGCCTTGGCAGTATTAAAGAACTTTGAAGACCTGTCAGCTCTCTAGAACCTTCTAAAACGTTTCTGACAGTCAGTGCCTCCAGTTTCCCTTCTCTGGATCCTTACATGGCCTATCATCCTCTTTTTGTGTGTGAGTTTCCACCCCCTGCCTGCCCTGGCTTCCCTCCAACTGTTAAATAAACTGTGGGTGAGCCGATTGTTTTGCCACTTGAGCCTTGTGCTATCAAAAGGTCTGGACAAACTGTTTGGAACAAGACCTTGTAATGTCTGCTATGAACTTTTTTGAACAGTCTCAGGAAGGATCGGGGTCATATTCAGAGTTTCTATTCCTGCACAAAACATCATGACTAAGAAGCAAGTTGGGGAGGAAAGGGTTTATTGAGCTTACACTTCCATGCTGCTGTTCATCACTAAAGGAAGGCAGGACTGGAACTCAAGCAGGTCGGGATGCAGGAGCTGATGCAGAGGCTATGGGGGGATGTAACTTATTGGATTGCTTGCTTCTCCTGGCTTACTTAGCTGACTTCTTATAGAGCCCAAGACTACCAGCCCACAGATGGTACTACTCACAAGGGGCCTTCCCCCCCTTGATCACTAATTGAGAAAATGCCTTACAGTTGGATCTCATGGAGGCATTTCCTCAACTGAAGCTCCTTTCTCTGTGATAACTCCAGCTTTTGTCAAGTTGACACACAAAACTAGCCAGTATAGTCGGTCTCTAGGAGTCAGGGCAGTCAGCTGCTATGCTCCTGCAGTTGTCTTGAGCCATGTCAAATGTTCAAGACTGTGGCTGCTGTCACGGGGGTAATCTAGTTGACTACTTAACCAGCATTCCTTCTGCTGAAGGCAGCCAGGGTAGTGAGGAACAGCTACTAACAGGAGGATCGCCACATCTCCCACTGTTGCTCAGTCCAGAGTCCCTGCCATAGTGACTCTATGTATTTTTAAAACAGATCGCAGCAGTACTGCCGCTGCCTGTGGTCGAGGAGAAGCATGGCCCCTCTTCTGCTCAGCATCCAGGCAGAGGTGTGCCCCCTCGCTCTCTCATTTATTTGGCATATTTATAGCCACATCTGCGTCCCTCCAGGCTTCCACCCTTCCTTGGGTCCTAGAAACTACTGATCCATTTCTGTAATTTTATCATTTCAATAATGTTATACAAGTGAACCCACAGAGTATGGTCTCTCTGGGGTTGGATGGGTTTTGTTCTTAGCTAATTCTCTGGAGGTGCATAGTTCTGTGTCTACATCAATGCTTTTTTGTCCCTTTTCAGTCCAGGATATGATGTACAGGTTTGTTTAACCATTCACCCATTAAAGGATATTTGATCTGTTTCTAGTTTCAGGCCATTATACATTTTTAAAGAATGGTATAAAAATTCATGTGTAGTTTTTGTGTGAGCATAAATTTTCATTTCTTTGAGACATATGCCCAAGGGTATTATTTCTGGGTCCCGAGGTATTTGCATTTTATTATTTTTGTGACACTGAAAACTGTTTTCCAGTGGGCTATATAATTTTATATTCACACAAAAAATATGAATGACCCAATGTTATGAACTTAACTGTGTGCCCTGCAAGATTCATATGCTATGTCCTAAGCCACAGTAGAATTGCATTTACAGAAAGGGCCTTGAGGAAGGTGATGTGGGTTAAGGAGCTCTCTTCTGTGCACGTTAGCCAGGCAGGTCACAACCCTCCACAGCCCTCACTCCAGGGGATCTAGTATCCTCTTCTAGTCCCTGCATGCCCTACACACACACACACACACACACACACACACACACACACACACACACATAAATAAAGTAAATTTTTAAAAAATGAAAAAATCTTACTTTTCATTTTTGCTCTATCATCCAGCAACATTTTGTTAATGAATAAATAATAAACCATTCCTCTGAAATCCTCAGCTACTGATGTTGTCACTGTCTTCTTTTATTTCAGCCTCTCTGGTCCATGAATAACCATGCAATCAGCATCTTTTATTACTCTATTCTATTTTGGAATTTTTGGGAGGTGTTGCTTTTTGATGGTCGTGGTGCCTGTGGTGTGTATGTGTGCCCACATATGTGCATGTGTGAAACATGTCCCTATGGCATTTGTCTATTCTTGGACAATATTTTGTTTAAATGATTACATTTTAGATCCTCATAGATACCCATTGTGCCAGATATAAAGATTTTACACATTTTCTCTTGCTGTCTACCTTTTACTTTTTGACTTGGATGGAATTCTAGCTTGCCATATTTTCCTTGTATGAGTCATATTTTAGCAATGAATTTAGAACTCTAGACATCCTTATAGATCAAGAGCAGTTTATCATATGCTTCAAAGTTTTATAGGGATTTTGTTGTTTTATGTGTGGATATATAATGATTTCTTTTAATATGTTTATTGAAGACAGGTGACTTAGTTTGTGACTCATTTTTATTTTGTCTATGATGCAATCAGATTATCTCCAGCGAGCTGGGGAGATGGCTCAGTAGTTACAAGTAGTTGTTGCTTTTATAGAAGACCAGGTTCCTCAGGCTACCTCATAACTAGCCATAACTCTAGTTCCAGGAGATCTGACTCCACTTTGTGACATCTGCAGGCACTAAGCATGCATATTATGAATGTATAGAATGCAGGCCAAACACTCATAAAATAGAAATTTAAAATGTAAAAGAAAGCATTTCAAAAGTTCTCTGCTCTGCAGTTGTGGTTCTTTGCATATAGAAATCTAGTCCACAGGTTCAGGAACTCTGCAGGTTCTTTGCTACACACAGTGAGAGCTAGCCTCAGGAAATCTTGACTCCCCAGTAGGTCTCCTTTGGTCTCCTCTAAGAGAAGGAGCAGCCATGGCTATTGCTAGATTCTGGAAGTCAAAGGTCCAAAGTGATCTGTTCAACATTCTCCCTCTATTTCTAAGTCATCTGCATAGCTAGAGCAGGTTCTTGCTGGCCTCTGTCTGCATCCACTGGTGTTTCTGCTATGCTTGTGCCTTCAGCTCTAAATGTGAGAGGTAGGAGAACAAAGAATCCCCCCAGGAATGCAGTACTTGTTTTCCTGCCATCCAGATACCTTGGTGCAATTTTAATTTTTCTTTTGATTTCTGGAATTTTCTTCTTGTATGGATGAAGTATGAGGTTTATCCAAGTGTTGCTTGAAGTGGAATTTTTTGGACTTCCATGGAGTGTTTAGCATCAGAGCATAGCACTTTTACTTACAGAATCTACGGGTTTCAGCTGTGACAGGAGGCAGAATCCCCTCTCTCATACAGAAGCTAGAAGATGTATATGTACATGTCTTCTCTCCTTAGAAGTCATCACAGAGTTATATAGAAGAAAAACTCTCAAGAGTTTATTGAGCAGGAAGGCTGTGTCACACTGGTGCAGAAAGAACAGAGAACTTCAGCACTTGATGACTGCCAAGTTAAGCTGATCCAAAAATCCCAGCACAGACAACCACAGTGCAGCTGCTGCTCTGAGCATCTACTTGCCCCTTTGGCATTGGGTTGACATTCTTCTTTGATCCTTCCTTCTAGTTTTGGAGGCCTCACATCTTCAAATCAGTTCCTTCACTGATTAAACCAAATAAAACTTACTTTGGTTTCAACAACAGTTTGCACAATGACAAAGCGTGCAAATGTTCCAAGTGGAAGGATTGCTAAGTAAAGTGAGGTTTATTTATGTCAAAAGTTCTAGTATGAGGATGAAATGTTTATTATGCAAAAGTGAGGATCTAGAGAATAAAGTCGTGTTGTTGCCAGAGGAAGGCGTACTTTTTAAGTGAGAGGCAGGTCATAGACATGACCAGAAAAGACAGTTCAAGTAAGAAGGGGAAATAACACTTCTAACCTTTGTCTAACTCTTCAAAGTAACCTTTGTTGATATTTTCTAGCACAAATGAAACATTCTTCTCAGAGACCCCTTTCCCTTTTTTTCTAATAGAATTTACAGAGAAGTCTCTCTATGCTCTGGTATAAGCATTGGAAGCAATGTACAAGACATGGCTCATGATCCTACTACTAAAAAGAGAAAGTCAACACAAAATTCTCACCCCTGGGGAAGAAGTTATTTGTAATTGATACCTGGTGGCAAAGGAAAAACCAGCGTTCGCTTTCCTAATAGAGTGTCACTGGATATATTAACCACATTTCAGGGCAGGCCAGGTGCACAGGAAGAGAGGGCCAACACAAAACTGACCTAATGGTTTTGTTTGTTTGTTTGTTTTGTATACACTTCTTTTTTATTGCTTTCTTATCTTATTGGTTTTCTTTCTTTTTTAGTTTGTCTGTTTTGATTTTCTTTTTTTAAACTTTTGTAGGTTTTTTCTAATTTGAGAACCTGCAGCGGGTGGGCAGGTATGTGCAGAGTCTCTGAAAGGAGTTGGGGAAGAAGAAATAATATGATAGCATACAGTGTATACAATGTTAATAATAATAATAACAGTAATCATAAACCATTTTAATCTCATGTTCAAAGGGTGTACTATATCAAAAGGTGAACATTGACCCAAGTACTGCCATGTTGATATTTGCAAGCTATTTACTGGCACTGTTAACTCCTAAGTGACACTAAACAGTTCATAGTGTTGTGAAAAGCAATGCCCCAGCTGCTCATCAAGACTGCATATGCTCAAAGCCCCACCCCACCCCAAGTATGCAAGATAAATAAACAGCCATTTGTACTCAGTGAGTCCAAAACATGAAACAGAATCTCACAGCATGGCCAAAACCCAAGAGGTTCCTTTATGGGCAAATTCCTTTCAGTAAACTCCTCAGTCTGATTAGTGTTTCCCTAGTTCAAAGACAGAAAGACAGACTGTGCACACTGCTCATGTGATGATTCAACTGGCACGACCTCCACCATATTTGATTGATAGCAAAGAGCTAATGAAGAAAACCTCAACCCAATTTCACCTGTTACTTTGGTTTCCTTGGATTAAAACTGCTTTCCAGTCAGAAGGTTTTGTTTTGTTTAAGATTGTTTTAGAAACAGCAAAGGCAAATTTTCAACATTCCCATATGTTAGAAAAAATTCTAATCCTTATAAAATTCACCAGATTATTTGGATAATATGTCCCCTTATCTGTTGGATCTCTCACAGGTAAAAATATGTATTGATGAAATAAGGGATGAGAAACAGGATATTTGAACACCAAATGTCTGCTATATATTAGATAATAAAATTACATAATTTTATCATCATTTCAGTGCTGTGATTTAATATCACTAACTGATGACCATTAAAGCATGTTAATTAGCTGCTTTAGATAATTCAGATCTAGATCTAGATTTTAAGTCTATGAAAGTTTCCTCATACAAGTATGTGACTATACAGATAGTGTTCTAAGTAGGAAAATAAAGACATGCACTGAATAGTAAAATACTCTAAATGCTCATTTTCATTTGCTCCCATTTGAAGAATAAAATCATCAAAAAAAGCAACTGGACTGAGAAATGGAGAGACCAAACCTGATACAAGGAAACTACAAAGCTAGTCCATACAAAGAGAATGCATTTCTGCCTTAGAAAGGAGAGGGTATAGGCCCATACCTAAACATAGTAAAAACAACATACAGCAAACCAGCAGTCAACATCAAACTAAATGGAAAGCACTAAAATCAGAGGCTAGACAAGGCTGATCACTCTCTCTACTTATTCAATATACTACTCGAAGTACCAGCCAGCACAATTAGACAACAAAAGGAGGTCAAAGGGACACAAATTGGAAAAGAATACGTCAAAATATCACTATTTGCAGATGATATTATTACATACTGAAGTCACCCCAAAAATTCTACCAGAAAAATCCTAACCTCATAAATACTTCAGCAAAGTGGCTGGATATAAAATTAACTCAAACAAATCAGTAGCCTTCCTATACTCTAACAAATGGTGCTGGTTCAACTGGAGGTCAGCATGTAGAAGAATGCAAACTGATCCATTCTTATCTCCTAGTACAGAGCTCAAGTCCAAGTGGATCAACGACCTCCACATAAAACCAGATACACTGAATCTAGTAGAAGAGAAAGTGGGGAAAAGTCTTGAACACATGGGCACAGGAGAAAATTTTCTGAACAGAACACCAATGGCTTGTGCTCTGATTTCAACAATAGACAAATGGGACCTCATAAAATTGCAAAGCTTCTTTAAGGCAAAGGACACTGTCAATGGGACAAAACGGCAACCTACAGATTGGGGAAAGATCTTTACCAACCCTACATCTGATGAGTGCTAATATTCAATATATTCAAAGAACTCAAGAAGTTAGACTTCAGCTGGCAATCCCACCGGCAATGGAGGAGTGTTTCTCTTTCTCCACATCCTTGTCAGTACCTGATGCCACCTGAGTTTTTTAACTTACCCATTCTGACTGGTGTGAGGTAGAATGTCAAGTTTGTTTTAATTTGCATTTCCCTGATGACTAAGGATGTTGAACATTTCTCTAGGTGCTTCTCAGCCATTCAAGTTTCCTCAGCTGAAAATTCTCTGTTTAGCTCTGTTCCTCATTTTCTAACTTCTTCAGAAAATTGGACATAACACTACTTGAGAACCCAGCTATACCAATCCTGGGCATATGCCCAGAAGATGCTCCAACATGTAATAAAGACACATGCTCCACTATGTTCATAATAGCCATATTTATAATAGCCAGAATCTGAAAACAACCCACATGTCCCTCAACAGAGGAATGGATACAGAAAATGTGGTACATTTACACAGTAGAATAATACTCACTTATTATAAACAATGACTTTATGAAATTCTTAAGGAATTTCATCTATTAAATGGATGAAATTAGAAAATATCATCTTTGGTGAGGTAACCCAGTCACAAAAGAACACACATGGTGTGCACTCACTGATAAGTGGATATTAGCCCAAAAGCTTGGAATAACTAAGATACAATTCACAAACCACATGAAGCTAAAGAAGAAGGAAGAACAAAGTGTGGATGCTTCAGTGCTTCTTAGAAGGGGGAACAAAATACTCAAAGGAGGAAATACTGAGACAAAGTGTGGAGCAGAGACTGAAGGAAAGGTCATACAAAGACTGCCCTACCTGGGGATCCATCCCATATACAGACACCAAACCCAGACAGTACAGTGGGTTCCAAGAAGTGCTTGCTGACAGGAGTCATCTCCTAAGAGGCTCTGCCAGAACCTGACAAACACAGAGGCAGATGCTCACACCCATCCATTGGACTGAGCAGCTTTCCCCAGTGGAGGCGTTAGAGAAAGAACTGAAGGAGCTGAAGGGGTTTGCAATCACATAGGAAGAACAATAATATCAACCCACCAGCTCCCCCCTTCCCCCAGAGCTCCCAGGGACTAAACTACCAACCAAAGAGTACACATGGAGGGACCCATGGCTCCAGCTGCATATGTTGCAGAGGATGGCCATCTGGAACATCAATGGCAAGAGAGGCCCTCTGTCCTGTGAAGGCTTGATGCCCCACAGGAATGCCAGGATGGGAAGGCGGGAGTGGGTGGATGGGTGGGTGGGGGAGCACCCTCATTGAAGCAGGGGAAGGGAGGATGGGACAGGGGGTTTTGGAGGGGAAACCAGGAAAGGTGATAACATTTGAAATGTAAATAAAGAAAATATCCCATTAAATCAGAAGGAGAATGTAATCTAGGCCCGCTAAGTGAGTTCCTGTGACCTGCTCAGCATGGGGAGGAGGTGCCTGGCACCATTGTGTCCCCTGTAAGCTGCAGAAAGCCACTTACTCTTTTACAGTGCTATTGCCCTCTCCTGTAAAGCCTTCATGCTAGCTCACTAACTTGTAGTCTGAGGTACAGAAAACAATAAGTACCTTGCAAAATCCAATTATGCAGAAGCATAGGCGAGTTGATAGCTGATGGCTATGTGAAATCTCCTGTGTTCTCCCACGTCTTGGGGCCTCTTTCTTCCCATCATATATCATATTTTGTTTCTTTCATACACTATCTATCCTGCCCCCTATCTTTGTTAATTTCAGCTATGGATAATGAATGCAGACATCATTTTACCTGCATTATTGCAGCTACTATAGAGAAACAGATCATGTACCAAAAGGACACATAGACATACACACACACATACCCACTCACACGCACAGGCACATACACACACAGGGTGGAATTTAAATCATTTGAACATATACATATGCATTTCCATGTATCTGTAAATCTGGGAGATTTAAAAAATGATAAAAGTTTTTATACTTTCTCAGTGACATCTGGGTCTTATTATGGCCTTCATACAAAAGTACAAGGATATACCAGGCTTACATGTGAGCATGGCTTCCTTATTTCTCTCTCCACACCCAGTTTGACCCTCTGGTAAGATTCTGTTATCATGCCACAGACATCACTTGAGAAGAGTGAAATTGAGTTTATAGGCATTGAATTTTAAATTTTTCTGTATATGTATTATTTTATATAACTTATTACAGAGGCTGTGTTACATAAGAACACTTCATACATGTATATATTGTATGTTAAGTATATTCTTTCCCATACCACCTCTCTTTTCCTTTATTTCCTTGGACAGTGCCACTTTGGCTTTCATGTCATATGTACTGATACACTCATGCATACACATATATATTTAGATAAAATATTTATACGTATATAAATCAATACATGATCTAATGAAATGAATGAACATGTTTTAGAAAATGAAACAGAAATGGCTAATGAACACACACATACATATGCACAAACATTTAACTTCACAAGCCATTAGGGAAATGCAAATTAAAATTATATTGTCATTCCGTCTAATGACAATCAGATTGGCTACATTAGGAAAACAGAGGATCAAAAATATCAGCAAGGATGCAGACAAAAGGGAACTATTGTACACTGAAGGTAGGAGTATAAACTTGTCTTCCCTACATAGGAATTCAATATAAAATTTCTTCAGAACACATAGTCAGCACCCCACAAGTTACAGGTTGCTGTATGCTTGTCAGGGTCTAGCTATGATTCCAAATCCTGTGCTTCCTCCCTCTCAGGGTATCCTGGGTGAGCTCTGCAGGGTCCCAGTCAAGCTGGGAATGAGAGTGAATTAGGAAGGACAGAAGGGGCAATATCTTCAAGGGATCATTAATGATACAGTTTTCTCTGAGATGATCTTAGCTTATATGAATATACTTTATTTGGCGTATATATAAACTTTGGAGAATAGAAAGGAGTTTTCAGGGTGAATGAAATCATTGGGTGGAGTTTAAAGTACTGAGAATGCCTCATTTTTGTGGAGAGGCATTCCAGGAATCCTAGGTACTTGCTCGTCAGGTTCTTTACTGGGAAAGAGGAAGTTGAATCTGTACATTTGCCAAAGGCTATGTGACCTTCCTCAGGTAGAGGGTATGGGAAGAAGGGATCCCTAGACCAATGAAGAGAAGGGGAAGCCCTGCTGGCAAAGGGAGTGAGTGCACTGAACTCAGAGGAGCTATCTGGACACAGTAGACTATGATCTTAATTTAGCAGGGTATCTCCACAATAGGTGTGAAGAATTTTCTGAACAGGACTCCATTTGCCAAGGAATTAAGGTACAATGAATTAATTGACAATGAAGATCTCATAAAATCCAAAAGCTTCTGTACAGTTAGAGAAATGGTCAACGGAGTAAGGAAACTTGCAAAAGGAGAGAGAATCTTAGCCAGCTATTCATCTGATAGAGGATTGACATTCAGAATAAACAAATAATTTAAAAATTAGAGAGAAGGAAACAACCCAATTTTTAAAATCTAGGGATCAAAACAAAAAGTCCACAATAGAAGAAATCAAAATGGCTAAGAAATACCTCAAAAGCACTCATCATCCTTAGCAATTAGAGAAATGCAAATTAAAACAATTCTGATACTTCATCTTACCCCACTCAGAATGGCTAAGATCAGTATTCAATTGTGAAGAAAGAGGAACCCTCATTCACAGTTGTGGGACTGAAAACTGACGTAGCCACTCTGAAAATCAGAGAGGAAAACTCTCAAAAATGTAAAATTAAAATTGCCACATAACCCAACTACAAAGCTCCTTGTCCTAAGACCAAAGGAATGGACTTCCCACCTCACAGACATTTGCTGATCAATGTGAATTGCTGCTCTATTCACAATACCCAGGAAATGTAAACAACCCTAAATGTCCTTCTACAGAAAAATGGATAATGAAAACATGGTACACTGTGGAGTATTATTCAGCTGTAAAGATGAAATTTTCAGGTACATGAATGAAAATAGAAAAGAATGTATTGAGTAAAGTAACCTAGACCCAGAAAGTCAAATACCATATTTTGTTTCTAAACTACAGTTCCTAGTTCTGGGTCCTCAGGTAGAGTAACCAAAGAAACCAGAAAAGTATAAAGGGGCCTTATATTTGCCTGAAACTATATGATATATATATATAATATATATATATATATATATATCATATATATATATATATATGATATACATATATATGTATATCGTATATGCATATCCCTGGCAACTGCAAACCATCATTTGCTGATTTGTGGGTTCTCCTTTCTTCCACACTTCTCCACCCTTTTTGTACACTTTCAACTTCATAACAGTAAATAGGAGAGGGGGAAAGGCTAGAAAGGAAACAGAATGACATTATTGTTTGACTACTTCCTACTGGTTAGGGGTGTTGAATTCCTTGGGGCAAGTTTGATCTTCACTGTCAGGATATCTAATCTCTTCTTTGAGCATGACTACTTAACAGACTGTGACCAACATCAATTAAACAACAACCCATCCACAGCCAATTAAGAACCCCACCAAGAACCAACCCTGACACTCAGGGCACTAGCATTTATACACCCTCTGAAAAAGTCCCCAGAATTCCAAATCAACTGCAGAAACTAACTTCAGCTGCCAAAATCACGCTTATGCTAGAGCATGAGGCAAATCCTAGTCAGCTTCTGACGACAATCTCAAGCAGACCCATATCCCACAGCTGGGATTAAAATGAAAACATATTCTTACAATACTTCTGTGTTTTTTAAAGAAACCAAAGTTCCAAAATTGTCACTACAGGTAACATTCCCCACAAGAACTGTAACAACAGCCTTAGAATCAGGCATGAGAAAGCTCCTTTTCAATAGTTAGTCAGGGTAGTCCAAGTGACTCCCAAAACAATTTATGTTATGGATGAAACCCTTGGCTGCCTCTTAGGAGAAGAGGGTGGACCCCTATTGCGGAAAATACTGAACAATTAGGAGACAGGACCAAGATGATTCAATCGTAATCTGACCTGAAAGCATCTTTCCAGCAGTCTAGCCTCCATGGTTCGAGAAAATACTATGACAAGCTGCAGAGAGAGGGAAGCCACTAAACAGTCCTACCCAGATGCAATACAGTTCTTTAAACTACAGAAATTACCAGCATGACAAGATATGAATAAAGGTGTAAGAAGTAGCATCCACATGTCAGTGGCAACCAACAGCTGTCTAATTAAACTTAACCTCCATTCGACAGGAGGGAAATTATGTTTGGTACTGGACACAAAACCAACTTCCAAGACCTTAGAAGAGTATCTACTACCACCATTTTTGTAGATGAACATAATTCCTTACTAAATTCTGAATTTATCCTTATACCCACAGGGAAGTATCAAATAAGCCTCTTTTGGCAAAAAATAGAGACCATCACAGAAACCCACAACTGGATACAATGCAGAGATTAAATCATGAGAATACCAAATCCAGTGGGTACCTCTACATCACAGCTGCTGGCATCTGCAACTCTGTGAACATTGTGAAAGAAGGAACAGAAACGGTATAAGAACCAGAGGATCAGGAGTCTGCTGTGAAGCAGTCTCTCCTTGAAATGGCTGCATAAGCAAGACCTGAACAATGTATTTCCCAAAGTTCCACTCCTAGAGCAAGGACACAAGCAAGTGTTCACTGCTTGGAGAAGGAGAATTTGCCTTGCCCACAGATGAGTCATCTTACTGGTTATTCAATGAGGAATAGTCAGCACTGAAACCAAATACATACAAATATCAAAAAGCAGACTCAGTAGGATTCATTTAGATATATTTGTGCATACACACATACACATTTATATGTATGTAGCAACAATTAAAAAAGAGACAGTGAAGGGTCATAGGAGAGACCCAAGGGAGGGTATCTAGGAGGAGCTGGAGGGAGGAAAAGGAGAGGGAAAGTGATATAATTCTAAATTTAATTATAATTTATTTTGAAATATACACAAAGAACCATATAAATGGGTCATAGGGCATTTAATTTTTAATCTAGCATCATTGAACAATGCCTAGAATTTGCAAAAGCTAACAACTGCTTTCCCTGATATTTTATACAAGTAAAAGGATAATTACACATGCATGTGTATGTGTGTGTGCCAGATGTACCACTACACAGCAGAATGCAGTAAAGCCCCTTCTATCAAATTACTTGATACGAATTTATAAGTTATTGTATAAAGGCACACATACTTTTATATTCACACTTACTCTAGTTGCAAAACCCCCAAACCTATAGACCCATACTTCCTCTGTAACCTTGGGGAGGTTACACCATCTTCCCAAGTATGCATTCCTTCATCTGTGAAATGCAGAGATTTAACCATGTTATTCCTGAACTAGCCAATAAATTCACCAACACAAATATAACTTCTGACTGAGACTCATTCATTATTTCCAGGTTAAAAAAATCAACAGCTGTTCTACCTGCCAGTAAATATGCATTGTTGTACATTAAATAAAAAGAGGGTGTCAGAAAATGAGTAAAGGTGATATGTGCTTTGATCATCTAAAGGTTACATTGTATGCATTGAAACCCATTACCAATAGAAAACATCTGGAGACATCACGCATGTTGTAACCTGAGACATCCATGTACTATATGTGTTCAGTTAGGGTTTGAAAATTGAAGAAGTTAGGCAAGCAGAGTCTATACACAGAGGTTGCAATAGCAGGCATGAAGGGTTGAAGTTGAGCCATCTAACTTCATAATTGTTCTTTTTTTTTCAACATAATCTTTTTTATTTTTACTTTATTTTTCTGATACTTTATTTACATTTCAAATATTTCCCCATTTCCAGATCTCCCCTTTGGAACCTCCATAGTCCCTTCCCCCTCCTCCTGCCTCTATGGGTATATTCCCCCACCCACGCACTCACCCTCTCTCGACTTCCCTTCTTGGCATTCTCCTATACTGGGGCATCTAACACCCTCAGGCCCAAGGGCCTCTCATCCCCCTGATGGTTAACAAGACCCTCCTCTGCCACATATGTGGCCATCACCATGGGTCCCTCCATGTGTATTCTTTGGTTGGTGATCCAGTCTCTGGGAGCATCTGGAGGTCAGGCCAGTTGACACTGTTGATCCCTCCATGGGGCTGCCAACTCCCTCAGTTTCTTCAGTCTCTTCTCCAACTCCTCCATCTGGGATGTCACACTCAGCCCTATGGTTACTGTGAAGTGACTCTTGGGTAGGCCAAACTTTTGGGCTAATAACAACTTAACAGTGAGTACATACCACATTCATTTTTTTGTGACTGCGTTACCTCGCTCAGGATGATATTTTCAAGTTCCATCCATTTGCCTAAGAATTTCATGAAGTCATTGTTTTTAATAGTTAAGTAGTATTCCATTGTGTAAATGTACCACATTTTCTGTATCCATTCCCCTGTTGAGGGACATCTGGGTTATTATAAATATGGCTGCTATGAACATAGTGGAACATGTGTCTTTATTACATGTTGGAGCATCTTCTGGGTATATGCCCAGGAGTGGAATAGCTGGATCCTCAAGTAGTATTATGTTAATTTTTCTGAGGGTCCGCCAAACTGATTTCCAGAGAGGTTATATCAGCTTGCATTCCCACCAGCAATGGAGGAGTGTTCCTCTTTCTCCACATCCTCACCAACATCCTCGACAACATCTGCTGTCACCTGCATTTTTAATCTTAGTGATTCTGACTAGTATGAGGTGGAATTTCAGGGTTGTTTGGATGTGCATTTCCCTGGCGACTAAGGATGTTGACCATTTCTTTAGGTGCTTCTTAGCCATTCGAGTTTCCTTGTTGAAAATTCTCTGTTTAGCTCTGTTCCTCATTTTTTGATAGGGTTATTTGTATCTCTGGAGTCTAACGTCTTGAGTTCTTTGTATATATTAGATATTAGCCCTCTATAAGATGAAGGATTGGTAAAGATCTTTTGCCAATCTGTTGGTTGCTGTTTTGTCTTATTTACAGTGTCCTTTGTCTTACAGAGGCTTGGCAATTTTATGAGGTCCCATTTGTAGATTCTTGATCTTAGAGCATAAGCCATTGGTGAGAAATATTTCCCTTGTGCCCATGTGTTCGAAACTTTTCCCCACTTTCTCTTCTATTAGATTCAGTGTATCCAGTTTTATGTGGAGGTCCTTGATCCACTTGGACTTGAGCTTTGTACAGGGAGATAGAAATGGATCAATTTGCATTCTTCTACATGTTGACCGCCAGTTGGACAAGCAGCATATGTTGAAAATGCTGTCTTTTTTCCATTGGATGGTTTTAGCTCCTTTGTCAAAGACCAAGTGACAGTAAGTGTGTGGGTTCATTTCTAAGTCATCAATTCTATTTGATTGATCTACCTGCCTGTCACTGTACCAATACCATGCAGTTTTTATCACTACTGTTCTGTAGTACAGCTTGAGGTCAGGGAGGCTGATTCTCGCAGAAGTCCTTTTATTGTTGAGAATAGTTTTTGCTAACCTGGGTTTTTTGTTATTCCATATGAATTTGAAAATTGCTTTTTCTAAGTCTATGAAGAATTGAGTTGGGATTTTGATTGGGATAGCATTGAATCTGTAGATTGCTTTCGGCAGGATGGCCATTTTAACTATATTAATCCTCCCAATTCCTGATCATGGGAGATTTTTCCATCTTCTGAGGTCTTCTTTGATTTCTGTATTCAGAGACTTGAAGTTCCTGTCATACAAATCTTTCACTTGCTTGGTTAGAGTCACACCAAGGTATTTTATATTATTTGTGACTATTGTGAAGGGTGTCATTTCCCTAATATCTTTCTCAGCCTGTTTATCCTTCGAGTATAGGAAGGCTACTGATTTGCTTGAGTTAATTTTGTATCCGGCCACATTGCTGAAGTTGTTTATCAGCTGTAGCAGATCTCTGGTGGAGTTTTTCAGGTCACTTAAGTATACCATCATATCATCTGCAAATAGTGATATTTTGATTTCTTACTTTCAATTTGTATCCCTTTGACCTCCTTTTGTTGTCTGATTGCTTTAGCTAGAACTTCAAGTACTATATTGAATAGATTGGGAGAGAGAGGGCAACCTTGCCTAGTGCCTGATTTTAGTGGGATTGCTACAAGTATCTCTCCATTTAGTTTGATGTTGGCCACTGGTTTGCTGTATATTGCTTTTACTATGTTCAGGTATGCTCCTTGAATACCTGATCTTTCCAAGACTTTTATCATGAAGTGATGTTGAATTTTGTTAAATACTTTTTCAGCATCTAACAAAATGACCATGTGGCCTTTTTCTTTGAGTTTGTTTATGTAGTAGATTACACTGATGGATTTCCAGGTATGAACCATCCCTGCATCCCTGGGACAAAGCCTACTTGATCATGGTGTATTATCGTTTTGATGTGTTCTTGGATTCAGTTTTCCAGAATTTTATTGAGTATTTTTGCATTGATATTCATAAGGGAAATTGGTCTGAAGTTTTCTTTTATTGTTGGGTCTTTGTGAGCCTTTAGAATCAGTGTAACAGTGGCCTCATAGAATGAATTGGGTAGAGTTCCTTCTGTTTCTATTTTATGGAATAGCTTGAGGAGTATTGGTATTAGGTCTTCTTTGAAGATCTGATAGAATTCTGCACTGAATCCATCTGGTCCTGGGCTTTTTTTGGTTGGGAGACTTTTAATGACTGCTTCTATTTCTTTAGGAGTTATGGGACTGTTTAGATGGTTTATCTGATCCTGATTTAACTTTGGTAATTGGTATCTGTCTAGAAACTTGTCCATTTCCTACAGATTTTCCAATTTTGTTGCATATAGGCTTTTGTAGTGGGATCTGAAGATGTTTTTTAATTTCCTCAGAATCTGTTGTTATATCTCCCTTTTCATTTCTAATTTTGTTAATTTGGATATTGTCTCTGTGCCCTCTGGTTAGTCTGGCTAAGGGTTTATCTCTTTTGTCAATTTTCTCAAAGAACCAGTTCCTGGTTTTGTTGATTCTTTGTATAGTTCTTTTTCTTTCTACTTGGTTGGTTTCAGCCCTGAATTTGATTATTTCCTGCCTTCTACTCCTCTTGTGTGTATTAGCTTCTTTTTGTTCTAGAGATTTCAGGTGTGCTGATAAGCTGCTAGTATATGCTCTCTCCAGTTTCTTTTTGGAGGCATTCAGAGCTGAGTTTTCCTCTTAACACTGTTTTCATTGTGTCCCAAAAGTTTGGGTATGTTTTACTTTCATTTTCATTATGTTCTAGGAAGTCTTTAATTTCTTTCTTTATTTCTTCCTTGACCAAGTTATCATTGAGTAGAGAGTTGTTCAGCTTCCATATGTATGTGGGCTTTCTGTTGTTGTTGTTGCCATTGAAGACCAACATTATTCTGTAGTGATCTGATAGGAGGCATTGGATTATCTCAATCTTCTTATATCTGCTGAAGTTTCTTTTATGACCAATTATATGATCAATTTGGAGAAGGTAACATGAGGTGTTGAGAAGAAGGTATATTCTTTTGGTTTAGGATGAAATGTTCTATAGATATATGTTAAACCCATTTGGTTCATAGCATCTGTTAGTTTCACTGTGCCTCTGTTTAGTTTATGTTTCCAAGATCTGTCCGTTGTTGATAGCGGGGTGTTGAAGTCTCCCACTATTATTGTATGAGAGGTGCAATGTGTGCTTTGAACTTTACTAAAGTTTCTTTTATAAATGTGGGAGCTCTTGAATTCGGGGCATAGATGTTCAGAATTGAGAGTTCTTAGTAGATTTTTCCTTTGATGAGTATGAAGTGTCCTTCCTTATCTTTTTTGATGACTTTTGCTTGAAAGTTGATTTTATCCAACATTAGAATGGCTATTCTGGCCTGTTTCTTGGGGCCATTTGCCTGGAAAATTGTTTTCCAGCCCTTTATTCTGAGGTAGTGTTTGTCTTTAACATGGAGATGCATTTCCTGGATGCAGCAAAATGCTGGGTCCTATTTATGTATCCAGTCTGTTAGCCTATGTTTTTTTATTGGAGAATTGAGTCCATTGATGTTAAGATATATTAAGGAATAGTGATTGTTGCTTCCTGCTTTTTTCGATGTTGTTTTTATGTTTGTGTGGCTATCTTCTTTTGAGTTTGTTGAAACATTAATTTATTACTTTTTCTTGGTTGTAGTTTCCCTCCTTGATTTGGAGTTTTCCATCTATTATTCTTTGTAGGGCTTGGTTTGTAGAAACATATTGTGCAAATTTGGATTTGTCATAGAATATTTTGGTTTCATCATCTATGATTATTGAGAGTTTTGCTGGATATAGCAGCCTGGGCTGGCATTTGTGCTCTCTTAGAGTCTGTATGAGATCTGTTCAGGATCTTCTAGTTTTCATAGTCTCTGGTGAGAAGTCTGGTGTAATTCTGATAGGTCTGCCTTTATATGTTACTTGACCTTTTTCCCTTACTGCTTTTAATATTCTTTCCTTGTTTTGTGTATTTGGTGTTTTGACTATAATATGGCAGGAGGAATTTCTTTTCTGGTCCAGTCAATATGGAGTTCTGTAGACTTCTTGTATATTTATGTTCAGCTCTTTCTTTAGATTAGGGAAGTTTTCTTCTATAATTTTGTTGACGATATTTACTGGTTCTTTAAGTTGGGAATCTTCACTCTGTTCTATACCTATTATCCTCAGGTTCTGTCTTCTCGTTGTATCCTGGATATCCTGAATGTTTTGGATTAGGACCTTTTTGCATTCTGCATTTTCTTTGATTGTTGTTTCATTGTTTTCTGTGGTATCTTCTGCACCTGAGATTCTCTCTTAAATCTCTTGTATTTTGTTTGTGATTCTTGCATCTATGACTCCTGATTTCTTTCCTAGGTTTTCTAACTCCAGTGTTGTCTCCCTTTGTGATTTCCTTATTGTTTCTATTTCTGTTTTTAGTTCCTGGATGGTTTTTTCATTTCGTTCATTTGTTTGATTGTGTTTTTCTGTAATTCTTTAAGGAATTTTTGTGTTTCCTCTTTAAGGGCTTCTAGTTGTTTACCTGTGTTCTCTTGCATTTCTTTAAGGGAGTTATTTCCTTCTTAAAATCTTCTGTCATCACCGTGGGATGTGATTTTAAGTCTGAGTCTTGCTTTTCTGGTGTGTTGGGGTATACAGGGCTTGCTGTGGTGGGAGAGCTGGGTTCTGATGATGCCAAGTAGTCTTGGTTTCTGTTCCTTGTGTTCTTGCTCTTGCCTTTCGCCATCTGGTTATCTCTGGTGTTAGCTGGTCTTACTCTCTCTCACTGTGTCTTGTCTTTCTTGCAAGCCTAGGTGTCATTACTTCTTGAAGATCATTCTCTCTAAGAGTAATTTAGGTTTGGAGAGCTGTGGTACAGGGTCAGATCTGGGATGCATACAGAAACCGGAATTATATAGTACCAAGCTGACCATTGTTTCCTATGTCCTGATGACTCTGCAAGGGTCCCTCTTGGTCCAGTGAATTGGAAAAGTAGTGATGGTCTTGCCTGTGCTTGAAGGTGTTTTGGCAGTCCTGGGATACCAGCTCTCTCCTGGCACTATTTGAGTATGGACCCCTTTGTCACAGGATCTGCTCCCCAGCTGCCAAAGAAACCAGAAGCCCACTCCTCAGTCCCTGTGTCCTGGGTATTCCAGGAGGGTCCCTCTGAGCAGACAGGCTTGCCCACACTCCAGGGAGGCTATCTTATTCCAGCACTATTTGGCTATAGAGCCCTGGTGGCCCAGGTAGAGGTCTCCTACCACAGATGGAAACTGAAAGTCTCCTTCCTCCCAGCTGTTCCTCAGTCCCTGTGTCCCAAGGATTCCGGGGGAGTCCTGCTGAGCAGTGTTAGTCCTCTTACCTCCTCTCACAGGCTTTTCCACACTCCTGGGAAGCTAGCTTTCTCCTAGCACTATTTGGCTATGGAGCCCTGGTGGCCCATGGGAGGTCTCCCAACACAGATGGAAACCAAAAGTTATAATTGTTCTTAAATTGGTGTCCCATGAGGAGTAGAACACTTTAGACAATTGAGCTTGACTCTGAATAGGAAAACACACAGCAGTTCCCCACTATACAGCACAGCCTTGAATAAACACTAACCAATCCTTATTCAACTTGTACTTCATGTAAAATAATTCTCTGTAGGTTCCATAACACCCTGCAGGTATTCAGTCTATTCAGTAAACATATAATGCTGTAAGTGTGTTTAAGGCTCCAGCAAGAGACCCCTCAGCCATTTAAAGGCACAGCTATGTGATATCACCAATGGATGACCCACCAAATACAGAATTCCCCTTATCCCACCCCGGACTCCCCACCAGCCCCGAGCAAACCATGTGCTTTCTACATGAGAAGCATGGAGGATACCTTTTCATCCTTACACCACCATCTGTGCAAGGTACTAACTGGTGGGTACTGTAAATGTGTCTCTCTTTTAGCTCCGAATATTTATATTACTTGAAACATTTCCATGGGAAATAACCTGTGAAGCAGAATCCGTACTATTGAGAAAATCATTGGCTTTGAGGGAACAATGAAGACCTTTGTGATATATTAACATATATACTCTGATACCACTTATAGTGGTTTGAATGGAAATGTCCCCCATAGATATATATATGAACACTATATCCCAGCTGGTGACACTATTTGGGAAGGATTAGCATGTGTGGCCTTATCAGAGGACGTATGTGTTGGGAATGGGCTTTGAGATTAAAAACCTCACACTACTCATAGTTTACTCTCTCTGCTTTACAGATCAAGATGTGAGTGCTTAGCTTCCTGCTTCAGCCATCATGGTTAGCTCTTACTACCCTCCTTCCTCACCATGTTGGACTCTTATCCCTCTAGAAACAGCCCACATCAACCCTTAACTATAAACTGCCTTGGCCATGGAGTTTTATCACCACGACAGAAAAGTAACTAGTATATGACTACACTACTACTATTACTATGACTGCTACTACTGCTGCTGCTGCTACTACTACTGCTACTACTATTAATTATTATTATTATTATTATTATTATTATTATTATTATTATTATTTTATTACAATGTCACAACCTTTCCAGGCCTTGTGTAGACTTATAATTCTAGCTACTCAGGAGCTTGGAACACATGCTCTAGTTCAAGGCCTGTCTTTACTGCAAAGTCAGTTTATAGCTAGCCTGAGCAACTTAATGAGACCCTGTCTCAAATTTTGAAAAGCAGAGGGATGGGGATATAGATCAGTGGTTAAATGCCTAGCATGTATTAGGCTATAGGTTTTATCCTCAGTCCTAATGAGGAAACAAGAAATATGAAAGAAATTAATAACAGATTGCCTATTTAGTTATATTGTTTATTGTCTATGAAAGGCAGAAACAATGCCTGGCTGCTTTTAATTTGTTGTGACAGTACAAGATTCATAGAAATGAACTTTAATTGAATGTTTATTGTGCAGATTAAGGATCATATTCAAAAAAACCCAAACACTGGAACACCAGGGAATGCCAAGGTAAGCATCTGCCTTGCAATTGATGCATTTGTAACCAGTTAGAGTCATTTTCTATCTGGAGGATCCTGTGGTGTCACAAGGAAAGGGATATGGACATTCTAAACCCTCTCTTCTGTGATACACAAAGAGTCTTCATCTCATCCATGGGATGGTTAAAGTGGTAGGCCAAGTCTCCTGGATGGTACTCAAGAAAGTAGACTAAAAGATTCTTCTGGACAGAAAAGAAATAATAAAAATGTATATAGGACACTACAAAATGACATCAACGGAGACAAAAGGAATTTACTTACTGGGGAAAATAAGAAGTGAAGTGACCTGCAACAGGGCAATGGTGGTAGATATCCACACAGAACAAAAGACCCTGAAGGTTGACTGCAGACTTTGGGGGAAATGATACCAAGCTGGAAAATCCTCTAAATGCATATGCCTCAGAGATGTAAGCTTAAGACCTCTAGGCAACAAAACAAATGTGCAGAAGTTATAAGAAGGGCATTCCCACCTTCTGGAAAACATACCTTCAAAATCCTTCTCCCCTTTTCCAGACATGGTTGGCTAAGAATCTTTATAGCAAAGTGTAATTTCCTAAAACCACAAGAATTCTGATAATGTCTTTCTACACTTGCAAAATTCAGCTAGATCAAAGAGTGCATTTCTGGGTAAACTGGCCAAGCAATCATAGTGGAAATATCTAGAAACTAGAGATCTACATATTTAGGTTTCTGAAAAGTGGACCTGCTGAGCTTTCCTGAGATGTTCTCAGAGCTAATAGCTTGCTAGTTCACAATTTTCTAGACTGGTTTATAACTTTCAAACAAGGTTTAATAGTTTAATCTGGACTGTTCCCAATGAGAGTAATTCAACAGCAGCTTGTGGAATAAGTGAAGCACTGAAGGGGTTTCAACCAACAGGGCTTCTGATGGGCTCTCAGCTCACATTTGGCAGTCAAAAGCCCTATCCTCCCAAATTGATGAGAACTCTAGGTTAATCACTCAACCTCCACTCTGAGCAAGTTCCTAAGTGGAAACCTAACCCATCCTCTGAAGAAACATTCTGTTATCATGCAGTAGAAAGAGTAATGACATCATGAGGGCTTAAATATGGAGGAGACATTTTAAGGCACTGTACCATTAGACTTGCCGGCTATCCTCTTAAGATTGATGGTTCTGTGTCATGGTTGAGTGGATGAGAGATAGAGTGAGACACAGAGCTTTTGTTTTGGGTCTACCCCTCACATTAGCTCTTTCCTTTAAGCTGTAATATCTCAGCTTCCATTTCTAATGCTTTAGTATTTAAAGAATATGTTGATTTCCAACTTACAAAAGGCATATGTGGAACAATGAACATTTTTAAAAAGCTGATTGAAATAATAGGCCCACATTTTAAAGGTTACTGTGTGAAAATTACATTTAACCCGAGGAACACAAAAATCTTCATAGTCTTTGTTTATAGACTTGTCAAATAGTCCTTTCTCTCAGGAGAAAGGCCTTCATTGTCTCCTGTGATGTGCATATATTTGTTCTCTTCAAACAAGCCTGCTGACACTCTTCTCTAAAAACATGTAATCCATAAGGGAAAAAATGCATGAATTAAGTTTCTATTTAATAAAATGTAGTTTGAACATATCTAGTCCCCTAACTCCTCCTAGATCCTCCTTCACTTCCTTATCCACCAAACTTCATGTGTTCTTCTTAGAAACAAAACAAAGTGTTATTTGTGTTTCCCAATTGTCTTGGGAGTAGGGAATGCCCTGGAGTGTGGTCAACCTATTAGGGGTCACATTATTAAAGAAAACTGACCTTCCGTTCCTCCATAGTTATCAAATGACAATAGATTCTCAGCTAGAGGTGTGATTTTATGCTCACCTCTTACCTCATTCTGGGATTTTATGTGACATGAACTTTTGCAGGCCTTCACTTGCTGTTACAAATGTTGTAAGTTCATATGTGAAACTGATATTTTATATCCAGAAAACAGTTTCCTTAAAGTTATCTACCATCTCTGCCACTTAAAATGTTTCCACCTCTCATCTTCCATGTAGATCCCTGAGCCTTGGAAGTGATAAATACATCCTGTTTAGTACTGAGATTTGCCAAGTTTCTTATGTTCTCCATGTTGATCAATTAAAAGTCTTTTTGATGATTGCCGTCTATTGTATTGAATCTCAAATCTGTGGGTTGTGAATCTTTTGAGGGTGGCATATAAGATATCCTGCATATCAGATATTTACCTTAAAATTCATGTCAGTAGCAAAATTACAGTTACAAAGTAGCAACAAAATAATTTTATGGTTGGGGTTATCACAACATGAGGAACTATATTAAAGGTCACAGCATTAGGAAGGTTGAGAACCACTGATTTACTGCAAGACAAAGCTTCTTTCGAGGATTCTCTGAAGATGGCTGAAAGATCTATGGGTGTAGCCAAAAGTCATCAGCAGCCAGTTTAATATTATGTCTACTTAGCATTTATCCAGATAATAATATTGAGTTCTCCCTCTATAGTCTAAGAGCTATCTAGCTACAGGTTCCTGGCTCTGCTAACAGTGTCAATTATGGGTTCCATTTTAAGGAATGAGCCGTAGATCCAATCAGAAAGTGACTGGTTATTCCTGTAACATTTGTGCCAGCAGTGTATCAATGAGAATATCTTGTCTAACCAGTCATTATTGTAGGCTACAGATTTCACAGCTAGGTGAGGCTCATTACTGCTTTACTCCTCTAGGAGCTTATATACTGCCTTCCATGACTATGAAAGCTAAACAGAAGGGATGAAGCTTCAAGGTGCATATCATCTTCGTTTCTCCATGTTCTATGACTTGAGTATTTATCTTCAGAGTAGGGTCTCACTATAGAATTCTGGATGGTAAACAAGAACACTATAAGTAGCCTGTAATTTTGGGAGGTTTACAGCATTCCATGGGCCCACAACAACTCAAAGGGATCATTTGTTCATGGTATTCCAGTTTTCATTTGCTAGCATGGGGTATCTAGTTGAAGTATTGTCCAGTTATAGGGTGTCTCCATTTAACCTGTTCTTGTTTATGAATAATTAAAAAAAGATTCTATAGTAATAGTGTCCATATAGCCTCAGCCATCAGGGAAAAATCAACTAAAACGACTTCAAGATAGTATTTTACTTCAATCAGAATGGCCAAGATGAAAAACAAGCAAAACAAGCAAAAGACAAATGACAGCAGATGTTAGTGTAGCTATGTGTATGGGTAAGGAGAGTGTTGATTCACTGTGCTTAGGAGTGCGACTGGTGCAGCCACTGTGAACATCACTGTGTGGGTTCCTCACAAAGCTGGAAGTGGATGCATTACAAGATCAAGCTATACCACTCTTGGGCATATACACGAAGGATTATCTTACCACAGCGATACATGCCCATTACTGCTCTCCTCACAATAACCGGAAGAGGAAACAGCCTAGATGTCCGTCAGTTGACAAAGGGGTAGTAAAAACGTGGTACTTTACAAGATGGAGTAGTATTCCATTGTTACCAAAATGGAATTATAAAATTCAAAGGTTAACATATGGAACCACAAAGAATCATCCTCAATCAGGTAACTCAGACCCAGAAAGAAAAAAACATAGGTTTTCTTTCCTGTGTGGATATCAGCTTTGACTCCTTAGACATGTGTTTTGTTTGGAATGCCCATAGAAGTTAGTGAGTTAGTAAGCTGTTATGGGAGGGGAGTGACTCTTTCAAATGGGGGAAGGTAGAATACATAAATAGTTAGGCAGAGAAGGAAATAATGGAACAGGAAGGATGGGGGATGGGAGATCAGGGTAATGGAGGAAGTATAGAGAGGGTCAACAAACATTAAAAGCATTTGTTAAAGTTCAATTGAGTTTTGCATTGATTCATCTCTTTTTCTAGACTGAGAGGAGGGGAAAGGGGGAGGCAGCTTAGATCTGAAAGGAATGAGTGTAAATGTGATTCCCAGACAGTACAGACTATCAGTGGTCAACACCAAAGACAAGCTTGATTAATTTCCCCAATGCCCTGCATGAGAAGGCACACTCAAGACATCAAGGAGCAAACACTGTTGGAAGCCAGGATGGTGTGTGCAGAATATAGTAAATGCATCCTAACTCAGGCTGAATTACTCAAAATCCTGTGTGTGTGTGTGTGTGTGTGTGTGTGTGTGTGTGTGTGTGCCAGAAATGGAATTGATAGGCCTGAACTAATGCCTCATCTCATGTGTAACCACATCATGTTCAAGCCTGTGAGCATACATTCAGTATCTAAATGAAGGAAATGTTTCCTAGAAGCATTTGAATATCCCAAAGAAAGAAAGTTCTCCCAATATGACAGAAAGTGCCCAAGGCTAGCAATGAAGAGACTGGATTTCAATTTCTGCTTCAGTATTCACTTAAGATGAAATCTTGGACAAGAATATTTGGCTCTCATCTGTGTTATCTAGTCACCTTGGAGTTGTAGAGCTATCCTGCTTTGATGGCTTAACTTAAGGTTGGTGTGAAAAAAATCATCAAGGAAATTAAAAAGCAGAATTGTGAGCTCTGCAGGTGGGAGTTAAGTAATTTTAAGCAGCAGTAGGAATTACTTCTAGATGGACTAGATCAGAGGGGCCTTTCTCTGTGGGCACAAGGCAGGACTTAGACAGCACTCAAGACTGTTAAATACTCTCAAGTATTGTCAAATGCTATTAGAATTCTTGCTTTGGTGCTGAGTCTTTATTATGAATGTGCTCTTAATTCTTCTGTGAGTGACTAAAGTCAGAAGCGAGGCCATTTGATAGGTGTTTATCTAATGCTGGACAGCCTAGAATAGGAACTGTCAGCTGGGTAGTGCCTCTGCTGGGAACCACCTGGCCTGACCTCCTGCAGCCCAGCTGTTCTGCTCACTTTATAGTCATACTGTGGATATTCTAGCAGCTGCAGAGCACCAGATATCCACAGCAGGAACACATTCCAAACATGACAGCTGGCTCTGCAGCGTCATAAGCAATGAAACTTCCGTGAACTCTAGATGACCCTGTTTCACATATAACTATTTTCCCACCTCCAGATGAGGAACACTTGCCCTGGTGGCCCAGCAGAGGGCCTGTGATTGGTGCAAGAACAATCCTCCATTTCCAAGAAGACGTGAGCTGTGACTGGTGAAAACTTTGCCAGAGCTTGTATCTCATTCCCTCAGTTCCAGAAGTAGGCTCTTCAGCTCACTTTTCAAGTCAGCTAGAAGATTCCCTCCCAAGGCACTACCCCATGATGTTACAATAGGTATCTTAAGGAAAGCTTTTCTCCAGAGGTCTTGGTTTTAACCCCACCTTTGACCATTTGGTTCTCAGATAAAAAACACACACAACCTTTATATTTACAATAAGCTTTAAACAGGACAAAAGCTGGGAAGCTGCCTATCCTCTATGCTATTAGAGTATACTCTTCTATAGATAACCCCAAGTTATTACTTCCTATGTTTCCTCTGGGTTGCTCTTAACTCCAATTGGCCAGTCCTTGGAGTCACGTTCTCTCGACGCCTTAACCCATGGTGGCTTCTCCTTCCTCCTATTAACCCATGGTGGCTTTTCTCCCCTCCATTCACCTTCTTCTCTTCCTCATGGTCTCCTCTGACCTCAAGCCCCCAAACCTAAACCCCACCTATGTCTCTTCTGCTTTACTATTAGCTGTTGGCATCTTTATTTACCAATCAGAAATAATTGGAGGGCAAGGTCTAACTGTGGACTCTCTCCTTTCTGGGTAACCAGGTCCTAGAGGCCAGCACTTAGCATTACAATTGATAACCAAAAGCAAACCTCAACAGAACAGTGGCTGTGGCAATAGCACCAGGAGAGCAGAGAAGAGGCGTGAAGAGATGGCTTCAAAGTTATGAGCACTTGCTCCAGAATCACAATGACTGGAGTTTGGGTACTAGCACCCAGATGCCTTATCTGTACTCTATCTCAAGGGAGCAGAAACAGAGTCTATGGGACTATCTGGCCTACAGCCTACAGGGAAAGTCAGTCTCAACAGACCAGGTGAACAATGCTGAAAGAGAGTCACCAGACACCTCTTCTGGGTTCTGCACCCACTCATAGGTTTACATGTATGTACACACACACACACACACACACACACACACACACACACATGCAAACAGACTTAAATTTAAACAAACGTCAGAGTCATAGGAACAGGAATTCTGCTGTAAGATTATCTCTCATAGAAATGTCAAGAAAGCTACATGCTTGATGTCTCAACAACATGGCTACCTAAATAAGGCCTTTACAAGGTCAACATCAATAGACACACTAACATAGAAGGAGAAAACCTCTCATGGTGCCAACACTAGACTAAGAGCTGTAGGCAACTTAAGAATACTGAGAATGAGAGAAACTGTTCCTGGGGACTAGACCTCCACTTGCTTACCTAATAACAAATAGTCAGCCCTGGAATAACACACATACAAGCAATATTATACTGTTGTTTCTGCTTCCTTGAGATAGAGTACTGATAAATACCTGGGTGCTAGAACCCAAACTCCAGTCCTTGTGATTCTGGAGCAAGTGTTCAGGTGGTGATCACATTGAATTTCTATATTTAGGAATGAATGTGTGTGTGTGTGTGTGTGTGTGTGTGTGTGTATGTGGTGTACACATGCATGCATGTATGTGTGTGTACATATAAAGAATTTAAAGAAAAAGAGGCTAGAGGCCATGATTTTGAAAGAGAGTGGCGTGGATTGGAACATGGTAGGGTTTAGAGGGGAGAATGAGAAAAACCTTACAACTATATTTTATCTAATTTTTTTAAATAACAGGAGATAGAAAGCTACAATGTTCTAGAGAATGATGGGAGGTGAATTGAAAGAAAGAAAGAAAATGATAAATAGTAAGAAGAGCTGAATACAGAAACAGCAACATTTACTGAAAGAGCTCCTGGGAGATGTTATGGATTCCAGCACTCTAGGTTGACAAAACTCGACACCATAGGTCTGTAAGACATAATCTTAGTCACTGTAGAAAGAGAGGGTCCCAATGTTAGAGTACCACTCAAGTGTTGCCTGCTGCCACCACTCACTACTAAAAGCACTACAGCGCCAGTGAGTAAAGCTCAGAACAGCCCAAGGCTCCATTCTGGATATCCGTAGACATAAGCTCAGGCTTCTAAAACGTGGAGTGATCTAACCCTAATTCTCCGGGCTCAAAGATGACATCAGTTATATCTGTCCATCCATCTTCTATGTAAGCCTGGGGACCATAAGAAGTCTGGACTGAGAGCACTCATTGAGCTTCCCATTGGCCTAAAACAGCTCACACACAAACAAACCAAATCTCTAGCTATAGCTCACCCATAATGTTACTACTTTGCCTCTCTGCATTTATTCTGTAAAGAGCTGGCTGCTCACATAGTACATCAGAACTTAGAATGTCTTCTAGGCCTAAACACAGGATTATTTAGTAATTATTCTTTGTCAAATATAAGTTTCCTATGATTTACTTTGAACATAGCATTCGACAACACTGTGTGGAACATCATGTGGTTTCCATGATAGTGTCTTTTTATCATTTTATTTGTGAAGATAGTCAGACTCCAAGAGCTTGAGCATCCTTCAGAGGATCACACAGCTAGTGAGCTGCAATGGCAGAGTTCAAATCTAAGTGTGTCCCCCCAAAAAGGCAAAGACTGAGAAAGTTGAAATGGTCAGAAAAACACCAAGACAACTGGAAAAACCATCACCATAAGACTCAGAAGGTTTAAAACCATTTGATGTTTGCAGCCTGGGGAGGTTATTGGAGATTATTCAAGAGATAATTTTCTTAGTGCTATGCTGACATAAAATTCTTATTTTAAAGGAGTTGCAGCCATCTGTACATTCTCTAATGATTTAATTTGATTTTAATCTAATCTAATTCTGTGAAAGAGAAGCTTGGATAGTTTCTGTACAATGCACCCCTTCTGTTATAAATGGTAAAAAAAAAAAAAAAAAGTCAAATGGATAGATCACACTAGATTGCTGACCTTCTTCAAGAAGGTTATCATCTCAAAGAAATCATTCTACAGAAAGAAGATGAAATGTGTAAAGGCTTCCTTAGTTTTTCTTATCCTTCTACTCCTGCCATTTCCTCCTTCTTCCTCATCCTCATTTTGAGAACAAGTAGATAGACTTAGACACCAAGTAATCAAGAAAACTTGATAGTAGGTAGGTAACAGGTAGCTACAGGGTTAGGCTTGGGATTTAGATTCGGGGAAACCAATGCTATTTCTGCTGTATTTTGGTAGCTTCTCTTTTGGTAGTAAGAACAGTCCATTGTGGTTAAACATCCTCCAATTAGATTTGTTCCACTATAGTAGAAACTAAGGAAGAGCGCCATGATGGCTAAAGCCTGCAAAGCCAGCACTTGGATGGTTGAGGCAGTAGAACTGTTTTGAGTTAATGCCTGGCCTGAGCTACATAAAAGGTACCAGGACAGTTAGGGCTACAGAGCAATATCATGCCTCAAAATATATGTAATGCAAAATGTGGTTTTCACCTTCCTTTGGGGCTTTATAAGAAGATCATAGGAAGAATGATCTTAAATGTGAGGTCTAGCCCATCATGGTTTGGGAGAAAAAAGAATCATCTTACCCCATGAATATTCCACCGTCTCAGAAATATTCGTTGAAGATTTTTTCTTGCAAACCCTCAGTAAGAACCCTTCCCCCACACCACCCCCATTCCAGATTGACCAGCTACAGTACTCTCTAGAATGTGTTAATTTTAACACTTTCTTTTGCTTTATTGTAGAATATACTTCTACATAAACACTCTTTCACTCTTAAATGAATTCTTTTCTTCAAGAAAAAATGCACACAGAGGAATGTGCCCAGTGTCAGTTTTATAGATATGGAATTTACACGATCCCCTCTGACCTTAGGTGAGTGGATTAGCAAAATAATAAAGTTGGCTTGGGCTGATAGTAGGTTTTGACTACCTTTTATCCATTGCCCGGATTCCCTTATTTCTCCTTTTCAAAATGATATTTAAGATTCAAAGTCCCAATCACAAATAAATCCTTCATTAAAGGCTACTTTGCTTGTCTTCAAGAGAGCAGTCCTCATCACCTTACTAGAATTGTGGTGGTACAACCTGGTTTTCAAGGAAACTATCCGCAGTGTGGAAACAGCAGCAAAGCCTTTCATTTTCTCTCCTTTCTTCTCTGGGTTGGTGTGTGTGTGGGGGGGGGGGATTTTGAAGTCTGGCTCAGCCATTGATTAGCTGGTAGACTTCTTTGAGCCCTCATTTCCTCTGTAGTAAAGTGAGTCTGATAACCATCTCCTCCCCTGAGCTGCTGTGCAGACTAAACGAGGCACCATTAATGAACTTAGTAAAAATTCAACCAACGTGCCTGATTCCTCCTGGCAATTGCTTTACTTAGCCTGTAACTCCAGTCATTTGTGTGCCTGTGGGTTTTATCCTCTTGGATAGAGAGCAAATCCACAGGACAATTTGCTCTTTCCTCACACTCTTTTTCTTCTGTACTTTTTCTTCCTGGTGCAACTACTTTTTCAAATATAGTATATAGCTAAGTCTTTATGTAAAAATCCTTAAACAGGTAATGTCAGAGAGTGCATAAGATCTCTTGAGTTCTGTTAAGGATGCTCAGAATGGTGGTGTCTGTTCTGATGGGCAACAGTGTTCTAACTGCCTAATCCTTTGAAACCTCAAGTGCTTTGGAAAATAGTCTGGCAACCTTGGCCCAGTCTCTGTGGGAGACATTGCATTTCCACAATGCACCAAGCTTGTGTGTAAGATCTTCCTTGGTGAGCATAAGCCTTCCCTTGCACTGAGGAACAATCACTGAAGTCTTGAACTATGAAGCATAAGCCTCATCATCCAACATTCAGGCCCCCAAAGCAACTCCTGTACCCTGCAGGATCTCCCATAGAGCTCCTGACTAACACTCTAGCTCTCCCATACCAGATCTCATTAACCCTTTCCTCTTCATATTTATTTGGCAGTTCTGTGCTACAGGCAACTTGCCAGGTGGTAAATACATGACAGAGAAACACAAAATGTGTTTTCAAGACATCTATTAACTCCCCACTGAAGCCATAACCAAGAGATGAATTTCACCACCACTCAGAGAAACACTGCATCATGCAGATTCAGTTGGCAACATAGATTACTTCCCACAAGACAGCACCAAGCCCTCCACTGTGTAGCATTCAAGTACATCATGCTTGCAGAAGCACAGCGCGAATGACAAAGGAGAGCACTAGGTTGCTTGAACTGAGTGGCTGTGTCTTAAGATAAGTTGAGGGCAGTTCAGTCATACCCAAGAATCATAAAAAGCCACTGTAAGGCTTTGATGTTAAAGACTTCCTGTATTGGGAACCATAGAGGAAACAGGAAGAATTCCTGGAGGGTAAGATCACAGATTCGGAAATCAGACCAGTTTCTGTTCTACCACATACATGATAGATCACTTGGGAAGCTACTTAATATTTTTCAGCTGCAGTAGCCTCATAAAAAAAAGACAGCAAGATTCTGAAAAGTGCCTCATAGAAAATTTGTGAGACTTAAGAAAGATAATATATAAATCTCTCAGCATACTACCTGGCATTTATTAGGCCCTCAACTAAAACTACCAATTAAAAAATCTTAAATTCACTAAGAAGAAGAAAAATGAAGGACAAAAAGAATGATTTCTGGGTGCTCAGGGATCTTGCCTCATTCTGCCTAAACAGATGGGCCCAGGGAATGAGTATAATGGCAGAATGTGTGCTTAGCAGGTGAGATGCTCTAGATTTGACTCCAACACACACACACACACACACACACACACACACACACACACACACAAAATTCTGTTGGATGGTTACATTTCATTTCATCCTGTTTGCCTTTCTCTCTTCAGCCACTAAGAGTTGATCAGGACAGGATATGTATCTCCTGCAAGCACTGTGTTGGGCATCTAAGAAGGACTTAATTAGAAAAGATCTCTGTGGCCATGTCTGCGACTCCTGATACAATACAGACAGTTGAGGACACAGTGTAGGAGAAGGTCAGTGCCTAATCCTTAGTATGCTTATCACCTATCAAGGGATGGCTTTTATGGCAGCATAGACTGTGGGCGGAGTTTTCTGAACTGGAGCTTGTGTTTCATTTACATATTTCTATAGTGGGTCCTTGAGAAATGCATAAAAGTGTTACATAAAACTGCCAAAGCTCATCCAGCAAACTACTGGTCCTGAATCCCAAGTCAGACTATGAGGCCCATTCAGCCTACATGACTGGCTAAAAGCCCAGCAGAGCAGCAGTTGATACATATGATGCTGGGCTGGATAGTACTACCCTGGTGTTGTATTCTGTAATTCTGTTTCTAGTTTTTACAGGTGTCTTTCCCCAGACCCATGCAACTGATTTCCCTTGAAACACTGAGATGTCAAAACTGTTTATATTTATCAATAAAACTGACTCATGTGACCAGAGATAAAACCCATTCTCTCTTTCTCAGAGTCCTAGTCCCAGCATGCAAATGTTCAATACGTGTTTGGAGCCCCCTCAGGCAGGGCTTTTTTAGCATTGCATGGCTATTGAAAGAGGTTTCTAGAGGGGGGTACCAGGCACATGATGCTGGTCCAGTATTTATGTAATTTTGTCACTTAAGAAGACACTGCAGTGAACAAGAACACATAGGGCCTTTGCTGGAGACTAATGCCACTGCCGCTGAGGACATTCAGGGAAAACTCCTTTCCTCTAAATCTCCTGAGATAGATCTAGACCTCTAGACTTAGTCCTACACAGGTCAATCTCGAGTTAACACTCACATAGAAACACACCAGAAGGTTTAAGCCAGTTTTCGATAATGCAGAAAGCAGAGTGAGTAGGGAATTGGGTAAAGATTTTCTGGTTGGTGGTATCATTCATTTTACATCAACAAGTTGAAAGGGACGTTCTTAGGAAATGTATTTGTTAAGTCACAACACCTCCTTAGCCAAATGGAACATGTCTCTCTGTCACCTCCCTTCCCAAGCTCCCAAGCAGCATCACAAATTCTCAAATGAGCCAGGCGAATTGAGTCTTCTAAGGCTGGGGGTGCCTTTTCTCGGATGGCTCCCTCCCAGCAATCTTGGTATGTCTAATCCTGTTAGCAGCTTCCTGTAGGTCATACAACTTTCATGCGGTTTCATCTGATTTTATTTTTTGCCAATACCCTACAAAATGCATTAGGTTATTAGTGACTTTTATGTCATGTGGCTTTAGCAAAATTGAACGCTAATGAGATGTGATTGGGTGGAAAATTATATCAACAGGGTGCTTGCCTCCTGTAATTACACCACAGCCTTTAGTTTGAAAACGGGCGGGGGAGCCCACAATTTAGTTTATTTAGCACTAATTTCTGAGTTGCACAAAGCACTGTAATTTATATAGCAGATGATTCTGAGGTTTTTCACTGCTGGATGATGGGGCCACCTTGCAAGTCACAATGATAATAAAGACAAGCTGAGGAGACATACCTGCTGCATCATCGCCCTGAAAGACCTGTTTACTTCTCCTCCCACAGTGAAAGGAATAAAGAGGAATTCAGAACTATATGGTAGTCTTATTGAAAATAAACTTATTAAATGAGATAGATTCTTTATTAACCAGTCAAGAGTCAAATGATTAAACAGCTTTTCTTGCCATTAAATTGCAAGCAGAAATCAATGCGCATTATGCACTGGCACCCGCTGATACTGCAAAACACCCAAGGACAGAAAAAGAATGTGATTTATTGAAATATTTCATCAGTGTAATGGTCGAGAGATGGAGTACAGGTTTTCTGCACAGCACAGCTTAGCTCCTCTTCATTTTTGTGTCTCAGAAAAGCCATTTGCATAAACTCCCCTAATGCAGTGTCCCCATTGTAAGACCCTAACTCTCCAACTGTGAAGAATCTTCTCTATGCTCAGCTCAAAATGCCATTAAGAAGGAGAAGCCACCTCGTGGAGACCTGTACTTTATCAATCAGCTGTGGATGGTGCTACCTGGTGAACATCGCCATTTTTAGATAATTATCATGACTCAGGCAGGGTTGCAAGTTCTGGATGGGCACACAGTGTCACAGGGCGCCAAAGAGATTTTAGCACTTAATCACTCCTGCATAATTCAAACTACTCACTTGACCCCTCCTGTGAAAAATTTATTTATTAACAATAGCTTTGGGGAATTTAGAAAAATAATCTTCATTCCAATTTAAAATTTGTGGAAAGATTCAATTGTAAAAGGAAGGAAAATTGAAAGTTAAACTACAATGTTAAATAACTTTTTAAAAAGAAAAGTGCTTGTGAGGGCTAGCACTTGTCCCATAAGCATTAGGATCAGTGTTCAGATCCACCAGGCCCACATAAAAGACAGCAGATGCAGTGAAAGCACCTGGAAGGAAGAGGAAGGGATCCCTGGGCAAGCTGACTAGCTAGATTTTGCAAGTTGGATTGGCAAGACCCTAGTTCAGCAAGGAACCCCAGATTAGTAATTAAAATGGAAAGTGAATGAGAAAAACATGCAATGCCAACTTTAAGCCTACACACATCCACAGGTATCACATACATGCATGTGTACTTCTGTGCACATGTATTCACCTGTGAGCACTCATACATATTTTCACACATACCACACACTTATACATACAAAATAAAATTATTTCTACTGTTTATCATAAGGTATTATTCAGTTACTTGTGTTGTGCCTAGTGATTTCAATGGCCTTTTGTACCTAATTCAAGTGTCAGCTGTCTTCTACTACCTAGCTAACCTAACCACCTTAGATCTTAACAGTATAATGCCACACCCTTTTATTCTACTCAAAATCTTTGTATCTGAATTTGGTATTAAAACTTTGGTGGCCTGTCATTGCTCTTTAATATGATGACTTGAACTGTGAAGTGGCTGAACCATAAGTCTAGGACTCTGACTGTTAATTCCCTGGACATCTTCACGTGAAGTTTGGAACAGTATTTTACTACTGACATACCTGGCACTTGAGGATTAATGGGAAAGACAGACCTGGCCAAACTTCTGTTCCATAGACAATGTTCAGATCTCTTGCTTCCAGCAATGGAGTCTCCAGCTACCTGGGCTTTTAACATGGCATCTAGCCAGTTTCCTCTTATGATCTAAGAGGTCTGAATAGGAGTTAGGAAATTTTCTGTGAATACCTAACCTAAAAAGTCCAGAACATGGCCTCCATCACATCACAGTATCTAAAAACATCACCAAATCTAACTACGACACAAGGAGAGGGCGTATTTCTAAATAAGAGAACTCACCTTGAGAGTGGAGACACTTGAATGCATACTGCAGGCACAAGACAATGAAAATGATGATTATTTTAAAATAAGAGGAACTGTACAATTGAAGAAATTTTAAAAAGTGTGTTAGAAAACAAGGTGTAAGATGTTTATGATCACAGAACTAATTCTTAAGCTCCTACTGACCAAGGTAGGAAAAAAATCATATGATAGCTAATTTTAGTTGTCAGCTTGACACACCTGAGAAGAAGGAGACTCAATTGAAGAATAGATTCCATTATATTTGCCTGTGGGCATGTCTATGCACAGTTTTAAAGTTTTCAACAGAGGAAGGAGAGCCCAGCCCACTGTGGGAGGTACCATTCCTAAGCAGGTAGTCCTGGGCTGTATAGGAAAGGTAAGTGAGAAAGATAGAGGGAGCAAGCCAGTAAACAGCATTCTTCCATGGTCTCTATTTCAAATTCTGTCTTCAGGTTCCTGCTCAAGTTCCTGGCTTCCCTTTCTTTGATGATGAACTAAAACCTATAACAGGAAATAAACCCTTTCCTAATCTATGCTGGTTTTTAAAATGGTGCTTGTGGATCACAATAACAGTAAGCAAAGGAGAACAAACTAATATTTAAGATTCATTAAGTGTTTCCTAAAAGTTATATTTTTAGCTAGGGTGGTTTTTTGGTTGTTGTTGTTGTTGTTGTTTCAGTTGTTTCTGGCTTCTACAATAATACACTTCAAGCACAGAGCAGTTGACAAATACTTGGTCAACCTGAGTTCTTCTTACTTGCTGCTTCTTCTCTCAGTCTTGCAGTTCACCATGTTGGCAGCTACACTTGACTCATTCTTAAGTCTAAGTTTAAAAAGAAAATAACAACAAGAAATGAGGGTGAACTGACACAGAGGGAAAATGGGAAGCCAGAAAAAATAGATTGACAGAGGGTTGGCAAGCTTATTCTTATAGTTTTACACATGACAATCTAAAATGTCTATAACATGCCGGGCACCAAAAATAGCTGCAATATATGAAGCAGAAGAAAATAGAAACAAGCAGTCTTAGTAACATAGAAATGTGCATTCCCTCTCTACAAGCACTAAAATTATTTTTGATCAAGAAGGTTGAATACCAAGCATAACCTTTTCTGTGCCGGACTCCAGGCTGCCTTGACTGTCCCCCTTTATCCTTCAAATCCTTTTGTGGAGAAACTGAGTTCTCATGGTGAAGTATCATAGCACTGTATTCAACAGGTCCTTCCTGACAAATGAACCAATGCATGGAGGCACTGAAGGTCTTACGGTAGATATTTTCAAAATGGACATTTCTCTGTTTTCAGTTCCTGAGAAACAGAACCTAATATGCCCTGAATTGTCATTGTGGAAGAAATAAGAGCAATCATTCCGAAGCCCAAGCCAGTTAGATAATGAACTGAGTCAAGGGTTCAGTACCAGATCTTGCATAAATCCAAAGGCAGAACTAAGGACTGTTGTCATTTTGTTACTGTATTATATGCTTTCATTAGTTGTTACTGTATTATATGCTTTTGTTAGTTGTTACTGTATTATATGCTTCTGTTAGTTGTTACTGTATT